>OZ024822.1:94670098-95270098 GCA_964016985.1 Anodontia alba | reverse complement strand
TAGCTCAGGTAGTATGCCTCATGGTATCGGTTCATGATGAGTGGAGACTTGCTCAGGTTGTATGCCTCATGGTACCGGTTCATGATGAGTGGAGACTTTCTCAGGTTGTATGCCTCATGGCACCAGTTCATGATGAGTGGAGACTAGCTCAGGTTGTATGCCTCATAGTACCGGTTCATAATAAGTGGAGGCTTGCTCAGGTTGTATGACTCATGGTACCGGTTCATGATGAGTAGAGACTATCTCAGGTTGTATACCTGATGGTACCTGTTCATCATGAGTGGAGCCAGCAAAGATTGTATGCCTCATGGTTCCGGTTCATGATGAGCGGAGATTAGCTCAGATTGTATGCCTCATGGTACCGGTTCATGATGAGTGGAGACTAGCTCAGGTAGTATGCCTCATGGTATCGGTTCATGATGAGTGGAGACTTGCTCAGGTTGTATGCCTCATGGTACCGGTTCATGATGAGTGGAGACTTTCTCAGGTTGTATGCCTCATGGCACCAGTTCATGATGAGTGGAGACTAGCTCAGGTTGTATGCCTCATAGTACCGGTTCATAATAAGTGGAGGCTTGCTCAGGTTGTATGCCTCATGGTACCGGTTCATTATGAGTGGAGACTTGCTCAGGTTGTATACCTCATGTCATGGTACCGGTTCATGATGCGTGTCGACCAGCAAAAATTGTATGCCTCATGGTACCGGTTCATGATGAGTGGAGACTAGCTCAGATTGTATGCCTCATGGCACCGGTTCATTATGAGTGGAGAAGAGCTCAGATTGTATGCCCCATGGTACCGGTTCATGATAAGTGGAGGCTTGCTCAGGTTGTATGCCTAATGGAACCAGTTCATGATGAGTGGAGACTTGCTAAAATTGTGTGCCTCATGGTACCGGTTCATGATGAGTTGGGACCAGCACAGGTTGTATGCCTCATTGTACTGGTTCATGATGAGTGGAGACTTGCTCAGGTTGTGTGCCTCATGGAACCGGTTCCTGATGAGTGGAGACCAGCACAGGTTGTATACCTCATGGTACCGGATCATGATGAGTGGAGACCAGCACAGGTTGTATGCCTTATGGTACCAGTTCATGATGAGTGGAGACTAGCTCAGGTTGTATGCTTCATGGTACCAGTTCATGATGAGTGGAGACTTGCTCAGGTTGTATGCTTCACGGTTCATAATGAGTGGAGACTAGCTCAGGTCGTATACTCAGGGTACCGGTTCATGATGACTGGAAACTAGCTCTGGTTGTATGCCTCATGGTACCAGCTCATTATGAGTGGATGCTTGCTCAGGTTGTATGCCTCATGGTACCGTATAATGATGAGTGGAGACCAGCAGAGGTTGTATGCGTCATGGTACCTGTTAATAATGAGTGGAGACCAGCACAGGTTGTATGCGTCATGGTACCGGTTCATGACAAAATCAAACCAGCACAGGTTGTATGCCACATGGTACCGGTTCATGATGAGTGGAGACCACCACAGGTTGTATGCCTCATGTTACCGGTTCATGATGAGTGGAGACTAGCTCAGGTTGTATGATTCATGGTACCAGTTCATGATGAGTGGAGACTTGGTCAGGTTGTATGCCTCATGGTACCGGTTCATTATGAGTAGAGACCAGCAAATGTTGTATGCCTCGTTGTTCCGGTTCATGATGAGTGGAGATTAGCTCAGATTGTATGCCTCATGGTACCGGTTCATGATGAGTGGAGACTAGCTCAGGTAGTATGCCTCATGGTACCGGTTCATGATAAGTGGATGCTTGCTCAGGTTGTATGCCTCGTGGTACCGGTTCATTATAAGTGGAGACTTGCTCAGGTTGTGTACCTCATGGTACCGGTTCATGATGAGTGTCGACAAGCAAATTTGTATGCCACATGGTACCGGTTCATGATGAGTGGAGACTTGCTCAGATTGTATGCTTCACGGTACCGGTTCACGATGAGTGGAGACTAGCTCAGATTGTATACCTTATGGCACCGGTTAATGAAGAGTGGAGACTAGCTCAGATTGTATGTCTCATGGTACCGGTTCATGATAAGTGGAGGCTTGCTCAGGTTGTATGCCTCATGGGACCGGTTCATTATGAGTGGAACCTTGCTAAGGTTGTATGCCTCATTGTACCGGTTCATGATGAGTGGAGACTTGCTCAGGTTGTGAGCCTCATGGTACCGGTTCATGATGAGTGGAGATCAGCACAGGTTGTATGCCTCATGGTACCGGTTTATGATGAGTGAAGACTAGCTCAGGTTGTATGCCTCATGGTACCAGTTCATGATGAGTTGAGATTTGCTCAGGATGTTTGCCTCACGGTTCATAATGAGTGGAGACTAGCTCAGGTCGTATACTCAGGGTACCGGTTCATGATGAGTGGAAACTAGCTCTGGTTGTATGCCTCATGGTACCAGTTCATGATGAGTGGATGCTTGCTCAGGTTGTATGCCTCATTGTACCGGTTCATGATGAGTGGAGACCAGCACAGGTTGTATGCTTCCTGGTACCGGTTAATTAATAATGAGTGGAGACCAGCACAGGTTGTATGCGTCATGGTACCGGTTAGTTAATAATGAGTGGAGACCAGCACAGGTTGTATGCCTCATGGTACCGCTTCATGATGAGTGGAGACCAGCACAGATTGTATGCCTCATGTTACTGGTTCATGATGAGTGGAGACTAGCTCAGGTTGTATGATTCAAGGTACCAGTTAATGATGAGTGGAGACTAACTCAGGTTGTATGCCTCATGGTACCGGTTCATGATGAGCGGAGACCAGCACAGGTTGTATGCCTCATGGTACCGGTTCGTGATGAGTCGAGACTTGCTTAGGTTGTATGCCTCATGGTATCGGTTTATGATGAGTGGAGACTTGCTCAGGTTGTATGCCTCATGGTACCGGTTCATGATGAGTGGAGACTTGCTCAGGTTGTATGCCTCATGGCCCCAGTTCATGATGAGTGGAGATTAGCTCAGATCGTATGCCTCATGGTACCGGCTCATGATAAGTGGGGACTTGCTCAGGTTGTATGCCTCATGGTACCGGTTCATGATGAGTGCAGACTAGCTCAGATTGTATGCCTCATGGTACCGGTTCATGATGAGTGGAGACTTGCTCAGGTTGTATGCCTCATGGTACCGGTTCATGATGAATGAAGATTTGCTCAGGTTGTATGCCTCATTGTACCGGTTCATGATGAGTGGAGACTTGCTCAGGTTGTATGCCTCATGGTACCGGTTCATGATGAGAGGAGATTAGCTCAGGTTGTATGCCTCATGGTACCGGCTCATGATGGGTGAAGACTATCTGATCCGGATAGCTTCTTTGACTTGTCTGAGTCTCTGATAATTCTCTTTTCCTTGTCAACTACTTGTACCCCCTCTCAGTTAATGACATGGTAAGCCTTCGCGATATGAGCTGTCACAGCGCTTTTGTTGTAACACGTTTAGATTCGCTCTGATCCGGTGTATAGGTGGAACATTTTTGGCATCTTCCTGATGTTCACTGAGTCTTGTGTTGAATTTTTAGCCCGTTTTACCTAATGTACTTTGATTCATAATTATCACATGGGATTCCATACGACTCCACAGGTATTTTTCTTTTCCACTTCGTCTTTGGGATGGACTAAGGCTTTCCTCAGCGTGTAATGTGCTGTCATAGATACTTGAAATACATGTTTTTTTCATAACCCTTGCTACATTTTAAGATAAGCCATTGACAAAATGAATGCCAACACAGCCTTTGGATTTATTCTTGTCAGTTTTGATGTTTTCACTTCCCGTTTTCATTTTTTCTCTGTTGAGTCTTTCACTTTGTCTGCCGACCACCGCGGATACCCACATGTTACAATACAAACTCAATATAATCAGATCAGGTGTTTTTCAGTGTCAGATTGCCTTTTTGTCCTTTCTGAATGATTTCCGAAAACATCGTTCACATACCATTCCCACAAATGTGCACATGTGATCGGTGTTGTAGCGACAGCATGTTGTTCAAAGAACTCCATGTACAATAACAATCTAAAATGTGGCCTTTGAAACAAAGAACATACAAAAGAACGAAAATCGGAGAATTGGATTTATATTAACATAGCTGCATACCTCCCCTAGCCACGGCTTAAGCAGTATTCGATTTTCGAGGTAATCAGAATGTGCTCAGTGATTCCAACGAAAATAGAAATATAATTTCCACTATGGTGAAGTATGGGGACGTTTAACGACCGCCACATGGCACTTAACAACAACTGCAGTGAAGTAAACAAAAATCTAAAAGGTTGCTTTTGGAAACAAAAAGTTACTCCAAAGAACGAAAATCGGATACTCGGTTGTATACAGTTTGCGACAACTGGGAAAACAGGGCTACGCATTGCTCGGCCAAACTTTTGCGGGTATATTTTGCAACGGAACGAGAAAGAAATTGTGGATAGCATAAACTTGAGGTGTTCCATAATGTCCGAGACGAGTAGCTTCGTTCTGTTTTTAAGTTTACTGTATTTTTTATGTCTTCTGCAAATTACTTTAATCGCTTTATCTATAGACATCATGTGAATTAAATTTTTCATCTTCTTCAATCATAATACTTTCCATACACGTTTTGAAGTCTTTGGTGATGCTCTGTGGTACCGACTAAGGGACAAAGTATGATCGCAAGAGACCTAGACGTTCTGTAGCCTACAGAATCCGTGTTGTCGACTATCGTTCAGAGGACGTGTTCTCTTTAAGTCGCTACGATGTACAATACATCCTCGAAATGCTCTCTGTTATTGGTATAGGCGATCATACTGGGCTATCGTGATCTTAGCCTCGCTTTTCTGCCTCTTTAATATATCTATAAGCTTCCTTTTATATTTCGGGGTAGGATCCTTGCTGAGCTGCTCATAAGTTTCATCATCACTCAGCATCAGAACCGCCTTGTCCTCAAACTCTTTCGTGTCCAATAGCACAGTTGCCCTGCCTTTATCTGCTGGAAGGATCCTGTCTTTTTGCAAGGCTTTTATTGACTGTATATCCTTATTCGTCAGATTTGTACTGGGCAACCAGACATTCTTGAGCAGACCTAGCACCCTCGATCGCAAGACGAAGCTTGCTCAGTAGCCAAACTGAACACGGACATTGAGGTATTAGCAATAAGTCCTTTGACATGTACCTTCCGTTTATGCACGCTTAAATGTCTACCCGACATGTTTCTTACACAATTGGCTGTGTGTCCATTGGACCGTTTATTTCCCTTGTTTTATTTTTATTTTATTTTATTTTATTTTTTGGCCAACGAACGCTTTAACTTTTCCTGTTGACGCCATCGTGTTTGTTTATATGCACTCTCGCGGCATCACGGAGCGTTTGTTTATCCACAGTTGCTTGAAGTTTAGTTCATAAGCGAGAAACTCCACTCTATAGCCTGTATAGGCTTCATATATTGTTACAGAAGTAAATACATTCATTACAGTTCACAGTCGAAACTCAATGACTCGAACATCTATGGGACCACGGAAATTTGTTCGAGATATGGATAGTTCGAGCCACTGAGGGTTAAATCATGGCGCCAGGTCTGGAAGCAATAATTTAGGGAAATCTTTTCGATCTTCTGCGCAAAAATGGTATGTTATGGGGCTCATTAGAATTGCCTCGATGAGGCGATTTTAATGAGTACACACAACATACAATGTCATGATAATAGAAGAAAAGTTCACTAAATAACTTGTTTTCTGGAGCTATCGGAAGAATTTCCTAGGGAATCAAAAACGAGTTTGAATTTACCATGGTAAACGAGCCATCGGTGTTCGAGTTATTGAGGTTCGACTGTATATACTATCAACTAGCTCAAAGATTTTGATTTGTCTCTTTTAATATTAAATATCTGATTAGATATTCAATTACTCATAGCTCTACAACTTTAAACTTCAATATCCCCTTATTTCTTTTGATCAATTTTTACCAAGCTAAACATTTTAGACAAACTTGTATACTTATGTTGTTTTTGTTTCAAAGAACATTTTACTTTTACGTCTGTATGCTGTCTCTGTTCTAGAGTTAAGTATGTTTCCAGATAAAATTGAAAACGTCTTTACGTTGATTGTGTATGTTTTTACCAATTATATTTCAGACAAGCCTAAAATGCGCATTTTGTGTGTACTAAACCTATTAAGCTGTCTTTGGAATTCTTACTACGCCTTTCCGGTGTTAGGCAACATTAACCACAGATACGAGAACTTAAAGGTATGTGCACATTAATTTGAAAAATAGTATAGAATATGTCCAGGAAGAGCCACAAATAATACAGAACATTGCCTACCAAAGACACCGAGAGGAAACAAACCATGACTTACAGTACACATGCCACAAACAAAAGAAAAGCAAAGTAACTAGCCCCCTCTTCCCCATTGAGGTGATCACAATGCCCCCTCTTCCCCACTGAGGTGATCACAATGCCCCCTCTTCCCCATTGAGGTGATCACAATGCCCCCTCTTCCCCACTGAGGTGATCACAATGCCCCCTCTTCCCCATTGAGGTGATCACAATGCCCCCTCTTCCCCATTGAGGTGATCACAATGCCCCCTCTTCCCCACTGAGGTGATCACAATGCTAGACAGTATCCATAAAAAATAACAATAAAAAACAAACAGAAACAACAATAAAAAAGACACCTGCAGCGAGCATCAATAAGACCACAAAAACAACAAACATCACCTGAACCACACCGGATTTAAATCGATTTCACCGTAATAATAATAATATAGAGGATATTTTTTTTTCAGTGTAAGATCGAATTGTATTTCACCTAATGAACGCCAAATGTAGTACTTTTACGAGTGGCGATAGCCACGAGTAAAAATACAAGTTTTTAGTGTTCATGAGTGAAATAAAAATCGATCTGACACCGTAAAAATCAAATTTTCTGTCTCTTTTTTGCTTTTATTCACAATAATTAAACTTCAACCTACTCTTTGACACTCACGTTGGGAAATTAAGTTTTTTTCCTAGCCATTTCGCGTCAATTTGTCTTGTTCAGCGTGATCAAGGACATGATATTGGGTAAAAACGCAGTTTTATACCTATAAAATGAGGCCAAATAAATTTCAAATCAATACAACGCAAGAAATCGACACAGAGAAAATGCCGTAGTAGCGTGGAACGCTAACCTCTTCACATAATTTCAGACAAGTCTACTACGTCTTACGGTAGTACTAAAGTTGGAGGAAAAATCGTATTCTGTTCTATTTATGGGAGGTGACTATGTCGTAATGCAAAATATATTTGGTTTTTGAAGTTATTTCATTTTTTTTTTCAATAACAGTTCAACAAATTGTCTTGAGAAATGGATAATAGATTTTACCTGAAATATGGAAATAAATTTGAATTTATGATTTGCCGTAAATCAACACACTGATCGCTGAACGTTTCTGGTTTATTTTTGTGTTCAATTTTTTTTTTTTTTTTTTTTTTTTTTTTTTTTTTTTTTTTTTTTGTGGGGGCGGGGGCTGTAATATCCAATTCATAATGTTTATGCTCACGAAAATAAAAGATTAAAAGACAGAAGTTTGTTTTAAGTTCTCCAGAAAATTCCTGATGCAGTAAAATGCATCTCGGGTATGCGAAGGATTGTATATTGTCATTCAGGGTACCTATTACCGGTATACACTTATTATCGGGTACTGAGAAATCACGGCCCCCACCCATCGGAGCCGGCGAAATTGTAAGGCTGCCTGACGCCTCGAAGGCAGAGCTCCGGGTAAAAGTCCCACAACCTTGGAGGCACTTTCTCTACATGTTAAGCCGCAACTCGTTCAGTTGACTCAAATTTCAAGTGTAGTCAAAAATCATTCTCGGTAACGTCTGACTGCAGAGAGAAAAAAAAAATATAGAAAATGTTTGTACTCATTTGAACGCATAATTGCTTGAAATTCTGTATCTATGTCCCCTCAAAATCTCTCTCTCTCTCTCTCTCTCTCTCTCTCTCTCTCTCTCTCTCTCTCTCTCTCTTTAACACACACACACACATACACACACACACACACACACACACACACACTAATTTATACTTAGTTGAAACATATTTTATTTGATATATTTCGTCAGTACATCAATATATCTACATATACATTACACGAGTAAGATAAATGTACAAAAGGGATTCGAAAAAAGCTATATAGCTTGTGTGGATTCATTTCCCTCACTTCCTGAACATTAAATCAAAACATTGGAACCATGCATGTACAAGTAGTTAAATAGCTAACTAACTAAATAAACAACAAAGGGCAAAAAGATGAAGGAAAGAAGCAAAAGGAGAGTGTAATTTAAGAGCTTAGAGAATAGCAGGTGTGTAATAGAGACGTATTAGAATATAAACGAGAGAAATTGTTTTGCAGGTGTTATCACGAAATATAGGAGAGAGGTAAAGAAAGTGATGTGGGGATCCTACTTTAAATAAATAAACGTTCAATCTTACATCAAGCAGAGAAACTTATGCATGATATTCGATTCTAAGCTACAAATGTATTAGTATTTTAGGAAACTAAGCAATATTCAGACAATATATTATGTTTCTAGCTGTGTTGAAATTTGTATATGTCGGTTTGTATGACAGATCAAGAAGAGATTGCAAAGCGTTTGCTTCTTTGGATAAATTTATGTACATGTTTAAAAAATATTCATTCGCTTAACCTGTTAAAGCGATGGTCCCGAACAATGGGGTATGTAATGTTGGTTGGCAGAACTGCGATAGTATATTTTATATTTTCGGCATTTTAAAAGAAAATGTTTATTGGTCTCGGGAAGTCCATATGTGCATCTCGGATATTCAGTTATATTTTTATGGTAATAGTTAGAGTGGTAGAGTTAGTTAGAAGTCTTGCATGATGTTTTTGATCTAGTCTGTCACTGACATAGAAATAGGATGGTGTTTCACGTAAATTAGTATTCAGAGACCTTTTAAAAGATTATACTATGGGAGAGTTTCTTAATAAAACAGGTAGAGCATTCCAGTCTCTGACTACTGAAGGTAGAAAGGATTTGTAATATAGTTGAGTGCCAGCATGGATGTTTTGCAAATTCTCCGCGTTTCTTAAACTGTATGAGGAAGCTTGACCGACTTGATCAGGAATTAACTGTGTCAAATAATTTGGTGAAAGACTGTTAACCATTTTGTAAAAAAGAACAAGTTTATGTTTCTTCGTCGAGATCTAAGCTCTTCCCATCCTAATTCACTGTACAGTGAAGCAAGAGAGACCAACTTTGTTGTTCCAGATACTATTCTACCGGCTTCCAGTTGCACTTCTTGATCTCAGTTTGGTCGAACTGGGTGCAATTATCTCATACGACATTCGCGTATTCCAGTATGGGTCGTAAAACTGGAATATATTCTTGACCAAGTTTTAGATGCGATAAGCCCGATATGATTATGCTAGATTCCATAATCTGACAAATCTAAACCGGGATGTTTGTGGGAGGTAACGTTTCCAATCGGTTGGTTATTTATTTAGGATCGGTTCAGGATGCCGTAGATTGGCACGTCTTCTTGAAATTGAAAGAGATTCAGATTTAGCAGGGTTGAAAGTGACAAGCCATTTTGTTGTCCAAATATTAATTTTTGAAAGGTCGTTGTTCATAACAGATGCAGTATTTTGCAGAGTGTCAACAATATTGTACCAGCAAATAGTCTGATATTTGAATTAATGTCATTAACAATATCGTTAACAAATATAAGAAATAGGACAGGACCAAGTACCTTGCGGTACACCAGCTTTTAAATAAGACCAATCAAAACAAGAATCAGGAAGAACAAATTTTTGTCTTCGGGTTGTTAGGTAATCGGAGAATCAGTCCATTAAACGTCCTCTGATACCCACATAATTTAGTTTATGGATAAGTCCCCGATGCTAAAAAACTTTGCTTATGTCAAGAAAGACCGCCCTCACCTCTTTACTATCCGTCTAGTGCCTTACAGAAAGTATTATACATGCTCACAAGCTGATTTACTGTTGAATCGCCCGTAACGAAACCTGATTGAAAGCTAAAAATTGTATTGTTTGAGAGAACGAAATTTAACACATGTATTCAAGAGAGATATTGGTCTATAATTCGAAAATTTGATGAAGCATCTTTTTTAAAAATCGGAGTTACAATACTTTTTATTTTCCCAAGACGAAGGAAAAGAACCTGTGGACAGAGATGAATTAAACACTGAACATAATTGACCAATTCAGAAGAGAGCTTTTTGAGTATTCTGTTATTTATTAGATTTTCCTAGTCGGAGATTCTGCAGTATATCTTTGACATTACTAAGGTTTAATTTGATACCGTTGATTTAGGGTGTGTTATCACTGATATTCAATCTTGGAAGTTCCTTTCTTATTATTATTTTAGAGGTTTGTCTGCCCTATAAACTGATCAGTTAGAATAATATCCTTTTCTGTGTCACTGGAGTAAATTATGTCGCCCTTAAATTTAAAAGCGTAGGCATGCCTGATTTGCTTGATGATTTAACAATCGGTTTTAAAAAATTCCACCAATCGTTACTGCTAGGTTTTTTGTGTTTTTAAGTTTTTGCTATTTCGTCGATGTGAGATTTCTTTGACTTGCGAATTTGTTTTGTAACTTCGTTTCTGTATATTGTTTGTAGGTATTCATGTCTTGAGATAGTTTTGTTCGTTTAGCTTTATTGAGGAGACATTTACGTTTCCTAATCACTCTGCATAGCTGGCTGTTTAACCACATAGGTTCTACATTTCTAATTGTTATGTATTTGTTTAGTATGTGTTTTTCGGCTAGTAAAATTATATGTTTTGAAAGATTAGTTGCATAAATATCTAAGTCTTCGTTTACAATACCATCCCAATCAGTATACAGTCAAACCTGTGTTAAGCAAGAATGTATGGGAAAGCCAAAAACGGGTTGCTTAAGACAGGTGCTTGCTTAATACAGGTAGATTCCACTTCTTTGCTTTTAATGGGATCTGAAATAGTGGCCTTTAAAACAGGTGATTGCTTAATACAGGTGACCTTTAGGGCAGGTTTGACTGTAACTTGTTTCTTGCCTTAATGAATCGTAATCGTCTCTATCATATGACCATACTTTCCTTTTGAAACTCATAGTATGTTCTTTTATCAAGTTATAAAAACAATATATTGGACGATGGTAGTGGATGGTCTGAAACAGAACATTATATACTTACATAATTTCATAAACACACACACACACACACACACACACACACACACACATTCTTACCACCAGTCTGATAACTTAATTGAACCAACTAAAAACATTGGAATAAAAAGGAAGGCAGTGAATTTACATGTTTATTGATAGTATAAAATGGTTATCTAGATGAGAATTCTGTATGGTTCTTTCTTTTGAAAAGATATTATCTTAACCCTTATCTTGATAATTGTACACTCCTGTGTGTTAAAATTTCTTTCAAAAATGTCCATTTTAACCAATTTGAATGACTCTGTCCACTTATATGAGGTAACCAAACCTTAAGGTTTGAAGAGATACACTGAATTTGGTTATTATCTATTGGTAGCTATATAATGGTTATCTTTAATCCAAAGTAAGCACCATACAGAAACCTAAGATAGATACTTTATCAGTAAAAGTGTCACATTTTATAATATTGTGTCCAGTTATATCAGTATCAGTGGCCCTGTCCACTTATCTGAGGTAACCAAAATTTGCATTTTGAAGAATAGCCCTGTATTTTGATTTTATTTGTTCATATTTATACAGAGCATAACTCTCCAAATCGAATGGACGCAGGAAATCCTCAAAATGATTGTTTGTCTATAATGGAAATATGCCAGAATATGTATATCACAATACAGCTATCATGATACAGCTGTATTTACTGTCATGAGATTTTCACATATTTATTAAGCCACTCATGGTGTAACTTTATAGATTTAACCCAGTATTTTGTTCTTATTAAATTATATGAAACACTGTATAAAATGAAAAAAATACCAGTAATATTCAGCTGAATGAATTATTTTCTAATAAATATTCCCCTAAAATGTGGCTTTTCAAGATATGGTTACATTTGTCTTTTGATGTCCACTCATTTAACATACTTAAGCCACCCAGTGTGCATTTTCTTAAAATAGGACCAATAGGTTGTTTCTATTTCTTGTCAGGCAAAAACAGTAAATGAATGCAAGGAATGTATAACTAGAAAATTACTCAGGAAATATTCTAATTTTCAAAAAAGGCTACATTTGTTTTCTGGTGTTAACTCGTTTTAGCTACAATATGACTTTTTAAATTAGGCCCAGTTTTTTTTCTAGCTAGACACATAAGTGTTATATTTTGAAATGAAATGGATACAAACAATACGCAAATGTCTGGCACAGTACAGAGAAATTGACTGAAAATGTGTCTACATTTCAAAGTTTCAGATTAGAGGGATATACGGGTAAATATTTTTCTTATCATTCCAAGAAAGCATATATTGTGGGTACTTCTTATAAGCAGCTTGGTAACATCTAAAGTGTACTCAGAACCTGTTTTCATGGCGAAAGAAAAAAGTCAATACTTTTTGGTGGTACTGCCCAGAACTGTGCATGTTTAAGTAATGGCTAAAATGTGGTATCTGGTGTAACTTTAGTTCAGCTACAAATATATATTTTTTTTAGATTAGGCTCACTGCTCTGTTAGATACAAAGCATTTAACGTTTAAAATACAATGGACATAAAGAATCTTCAAATAAATTTAATATCAGATGGAAAATGACCAGAACTATGTACATTTAAGTGCTCTAGATGAGAAGCTTATCTAGGTAATTCAGTATTATTATTTCTACACAAAAACATATGTTGTTTAGTACTTAGAAGTTTCTTGACCGGGCACTTTTAACACAGACACTATCGAGTATATACTGATTCTTAGGAAACAGTAGTTTGTTTCCTCAGATGTACATACACACATTATGTAAACACACGTCACCTATACAAAATGTGTTCTACTTTGAATTCCGCAGCATCTGATTTGGGCCTACACGGTTTGCACAGGCCTGTCAATCCAACTATTTAAGGTAAATGATATTCAGTGCAAAAAAAAAAATAATAAAAGAAAATAAAATTTACACAAATTTGCAAAGAAGCTGAACTAATTTTTGCAAACTTAATTAAGCTTTATAAACAGAAGCTTCATGGAATTTCGCCTCATAGTGTGTATCTTCATGTAACCCAGTTATTACATATATCATGGGGTAACAGTTAATAGACAATGTGCAGACTTCATTACTGCTTATGAAAAATCTCAATAAAACCGAAACTCTCATTTTCTAATCTGTAATGTGTTCTTTGTTAGCTCACCTGGAGCTTTGCTCCAGGTCAGCTTATGCAATGGCCTGTTGTCCGCCGTCCGTCGTCCGTCCGTCGTTAGCTTTTCACATTTTCGACATCTCCTCCAGACCCATAAGTTGGATTGAGCTAAAAATTAGTAGGAGGCATTGTGGCAACATGGAGATTCAGAATTGCTAAAATCGTTCCGTTCCGATATACAACTTGGCGGCCATCTTAAAATTCTTCAAACGGCATCTCCTCCCAAACCGTAAGTCGGATTGAGCTGAAACTTAATGGGAGGCATCACAGTGCCACAGAGATTCAAAATTGCTAAAATCGTTCCGTTCCGATATCTAAGATGGCCGCCAGGGCGGTCATCTTGATGTTCTTCAAACGACATATCCTCCTAAACCCTAAGTCCCATTGAGCTGAAACTTGATAGGAGGCATCACAGTGACACAGAGATTCAAAATTGCTAAATCATTCCGTTCCGATATCCAAAATGGCCGCCAAGGCGGCCATCTTGAAATTCTTCAAACGACATCTAAACCCTGTCCAATTGAGCTGAAACTTGATAGGAGGCATCACAGTGACACAGAGATTCAGAATTGCTAAAATTATTCCATTCCGATATCCAAGATGGCCGCCACGGTGGCCATCTTGAAATTCTTTAAACGACATCTCCTCCCAAACAGAGATTCAGAATTGCTAAAATTGTTCCATTCCGATATCCAAGATGGCCACCACGGCGGCCATCTTGAAGTTCTTCAAACGACATCTCCTCCTTAACCCTGTCCAGTTGAGCTGAAACGATGGGAGGCATCACAGTGACACAGAGATTCAGAATTGCTAAAATTGTTTCATTCCGATATCCAAGATGGCTGCCACGGTGGCCATCTTGAAATTCTTTAAACGACATCTCCTCCTAAACCGTAAGTCAGATTGAGTCAAAACTTGATGGGAAGCATCACAGTGACAGTTGTCAGAGATTCAGAATTGCTAAAATTGTTCCGTTCCGATATCCAAGATGCCTCCATGATGGCCATCTTGAAATTCTTCAAACGATATCTCCTCCAAAACCATAAGTCAGATTGAACCAAAACATTATGGGAGGCATCGGAGCGATATAGAGATTCAGAATTGCTGAGATTGTTCCGTTCCGATATCCATGGTTGCCCGGGCCATCTTGAAATTCTTCAAACGATATCTCTTCCCAAACCGTAAGTTGGATTGAGCCTAAACTTGATGGGAAGCATCACAGTGACACAGAGATTCAGAATTGCTAAAATTGTTCCGTTTCGATATCCAAGATGGCCTCTTGAAATTCTTCAAATGATATCTCCTCCAAAACCATAAGTCGGATTTAGCCGAAACTTTATGGGAGGCATCGGAGCGACATAGAGATTCAGAATTGCTACGATTGTTCTATTCCGATATCCAAGATCTTGGAATTCTTCAAATGACATCTCCTTCCAAACCGAAAGTTGGATTGAGCCAACACTTGATGGGAAGCATCACAGTGAAACAGAAATTCAGAATTGCTAAAATTGTTCCGTTCAGATATCCAAGATGGCCGCCAATTCTTCAAAACACATCTAATCCCAAACAAATAAGTCCGATTGAGCTGAAACTTGATTGGAGGCTTTGGAGAGTTATAGAGACTCAGAATTGCTAAAATCGTTCTGTTATCCAAGACGGCCGCCATGGCGGCCATTTTGAAATACTTCAAACGACATCTCCTCCCAAACCGTAGGTGGGATTTAGCAAAAACTTGATGGGAGGCATTGGAGCAACGATTCAGAATTGCAAAAGTTGTACCGTTCCGATATCCAAGATAACCGCCATAGACGCCATCTTGAAATTCTTCAAATGACATCTCATCCCAAACCGTAAGTTGGATTAAGCCAAAACTTGATGGGAAGCATCACAGTGACACAGAGATTCAGAATTCCAAAAAGCTTTCCGTTCAGATATCCAAGATGGCCGCATCTTGAAATTCTTCAAACGACATCTCCTCCCAAACCATAGGTCTGATTGAGTCAAAACTTGATTGGAGGCATCGAAGCGACATAGAGATTCAGAATTGCTGAAACTTGATTAGAGGCTTTGGAGAGTTATAGAGACTTCTTGAAAATCTTCGAACAACATCTCCTCCGGCTATCTTGTAAGTCTTCAATTGTTATCTGCTCCCGAACAGTAAGTTGGATGGAGGGGAAACTTAATGGAAGGCATCGGGGCAGCACGGAGATTTAGAATTGTTAATCCATATCACCCTAATGCCTCCCATCATGTTTAAGCTCAATCAGACTTACCCTTCGGTAGCAGATGTGATTTCAAGATTTTCAAGATGGCTGCCATGGTGGCCATCTTGGATATCAGAACGGAATCATTTTAGCAAACATGATTGGAGGCATTGCAGAGATATGGAAATTCAGAATTGCTAAAATCCTTCTGTTCCAATGTCCAAGATGGCCGCCATCTTGAAATTCTTCAAATCTCTTCCCAAACAGTAAGTCAGGTTGAGCCGAAACTTGATGGTAGGCGTCGGGGTAAAATGAAGATTCAGAATTGCTACATCATTCAGTTCCAGTATCCAAGATGACGGCCATGGTGGCAGTCTTGAAACTCTTCAAACAACATCAGATTCTGAATTGCTAAAGGCAATCTGATCTGATAATAAAGATGGCCACCATGGCACAATGTAACATATCATGATCAACCTAATCCAGGTGAGCGATTTCTGGCCCACTTGGGCCTCTAGTTTTCGAAAGCAATGTATATGACGTTTATTGTAATTAATGAGTTTAAAATGATTATTTTATGGTTTCAAGCGGGGCGTAACCGTGATATGCATTATGCGACTCAAGGATCTTGATAAATGATACAGAATCTTGTGGTCATCAAACTTTTTTCCCTAACTTTGCAAAATTCAGACGATCATAGACGGTTCTGCAAAATCTTAAACACTGAGATTTTTCATATTTCAGAGGCCATGACTCTTCCAGGGTTAATTTGTTAGGTTCAAGAAAAATACAAGAATTTTGGCCTGTTTAACTATGCGTAACCAGTTTGATTCAAATCAGATAATAAATATTGACTTCCGTGTATACACAATATTAAAATTAGTGTTGTTTTCATAGTTTCAGGAGCCATAACTCTTATATATGTTATACAGTATGGCTGGTTCAAGAGATGAAACGAGATCTTTTGAACATATAATGGTTGATGCAGTTTGATGAAATCAAATAATACTTGGAGACTTTATATAACAAGTTGGTACAACTCAGATAATAAATACTGACTGATGTACACCTTATGTTAAAGTTAGTGATTTTTCACCATTTCAGGGGCTATAACTCTTGTATGTGTAACACAATATGGCTGTTTCAAGAGCCGAAACTAGTTCTTTTGATTATCTAAAACTTGGTTCAGTTGGATAAAAATCAGATAGTATATGAAGGCTATATGGCTACTCAGGCTTAAAATTTGTGATTTTGTGTCGTTCTGTTTTTTTTTTGTTTTTTTTTTTTGTTTTTTTTGTTTTGTTTTTTTTTGTTTTTTTGTTGTTGTTTTTTTTTTTTTTTTTTTTTTTTTTTTTTTTTTTTTTTTTTTTTTTTTTTTTTTTTTTTTTTTTTTTTTTTTGGGAGGGGGGGGGTTGTTGTTTTTTTTTGGGGGGGGGTTGTGTGGGGGGGTGGGGTTTGTCGTTGTTGTTGTTGTTTTTTGTTGTTTTTCTTTTTTGGTCAAGGGAGGTAATTCCAAAACAAAAATAACTTAAAAATTTTGAACAGCGACCTTTCAATTTCTTTTCAGTTTTGATAGATTATAATAAGTTCTATCATCTGAAGAAGCATAAGAAAAAGTTAGATTTTAGAAATACATTTTATTTTCCTAATTATTATGTTTTGAATTATTTTTCTATCTGTCGGCTGTGTTATATGGACCTGTGTAAGAACCAAAAGAACCCTATTTTTTTTCTTAAATGTGATCAGATTATTGATATTTCTGGTTTGCTTTATTGAAATATGATCAAAGATGAGATACAAGCTTCAAAACCCAAAGTTTTACCAACTTTCTTTTCATCTGAGGCTTAATTAAAGGTAAACTTGATTTTTTTTTTTTCATGCAATAAAATAAGGGAAATTTGTGCACGTGACCTGCCCTCTTTTTGGGGCTCTGTCGCAAGATTTTGCACAGCGACCAATACTTTTTTAATCATTTTTTTACATTACGAAAACACGCCTATTCAAATATATATAAAATTTCACCGCCAAAAACTGAGAATTTTCAGATAAAAAAACTGATATTTTTCATACTTCTGCTCAAAACATAGATTGTAGGTACTCGTTAGAACCGCCTCGCCGAGGCGGCTCTAACGAGTACCCACAATCCATGTTTTTGATCAGAAATAAGAAAAATAATGTATACCCCTGTAAACCCCAGTTTTACTATATAAAAGTGGGGTTTGAGGGGGTCAAAATTATATAGGCGTGTTTTCGTGATGTTTGCACGAGATCCTACTTTCAAATAAAACATATTAGAAAAAAAAAAGTTAGATTTTTTTTAAAAATCGACTTATGACTTTAGCACTACCTTAAACATTTTGCTGAATTTTTTTTTTACCCAGAATCCATGGGGACTTCATTTGGAAGAAAAAAAGCAGTTCCAAATAGTGAAAATCCGAAAGTCGTAATTTCATTGTTTGAAACAGTGAAATTATAGGTTTTAATTTCACCGAGAAATCTTTCATCTCTACAAATGGATTTTTTTCACGCTCTTATTTGTAATGTAGTCTGTGACGTAATTAATTCATTTATAGAAGGATTATGCGATCTTCAGCTTTCAACGCTTTCAACGCGCTCAATACAAAGAAAAATATTTGAAACTATGATTATAATTTGAGGTCTTTATATATTATCTCAATTAGAAATGAACTGCGATGGCACTAAGTTTTTTCGTTCAGCAGTTCAATGCAGGGCAGCTCTCATTAGCATATGAAATTCCCACGCGTCACAAACGTACAACATCCAACTAAAAGACATTGTATGTGAGGTGGGGTGGGGGTAAGAAATGTAATAAACAGCTTATTCGTTTGTTTTTGATCGATTACAGAGAAATCATTCACGCGTGTTCTAAGGCTTTCGTGTAAAAAACTAGTTCGCTATCACTAATTCGAAACACGGAAGCCTTAGAACACTGTTGAATTATTTCTCCGTAATCGGTCAAAACAAAAAAATAAACTCTTTATATTTCACTGAAAAGCATAAAAGAAAATAATACTACTAGTGATACTAATAAACGCTCGGCTCGCATAGAAACAAATCACAAAGAAAGCGCACATAGAAAGAAATAGAAAGCGAAGTGGGCAGTTGTTGAAGAGTTGTAATAAGACAAGAAAACCTAACGTACGGAACCAAAACAGAAACCAAGTGGACAGTCATACAGCTTGAACTGTAGTCAGACTAGCCGTTGCCATGTAAGAGCCTGAACATCTGACGTGTGTACAGGAGCAAATGTTGAACATGTAAACCCCACAAAACACTATAAACATGTTTTAAAAATTATGTGCCGTGTCTTTTTTTGTGATGCTAACTAGTATTGTGCTCACGCACTTTACGGCTGCCTACTTTGTTCTCGTGTGCTGTGTCTTCGTTTTGTGATGCTTGTACTCTACTCACGAATTTTACGGCTGCCTACTTTGTTCTGGTATGCTGTGTCTTCTTTTTGTGATGCTAGTACTCTACTCACGCATTTTACGGCTGCCGACTTTGTTTTCATGTACTATGTTTTCTTTTTGTGATGCTAGTATTGTGGTCACCTTCTTCAGTAGCTGCAAACGTTGCTTTCCGTTTTGTTTTTATGTACCGTGTCTGCTTATTATACCCCACCACAAAAAGTGGCGTGTGTATCATGTTATACACTACGAAATTTTGAGTGTCCGTCCGTCCGTTATTCGTGTCGGCTCCGTAACTCTGATTCCATCCGAGGTATTTTCCCGAAACTTCATATAAATGTAAAGCGCTATAAAACAACGTGCAGAACACCTGAACCGTAATTCTGGTTTGCCTACTTTTGGAGTTATTGCCCTTGGACATCGAACATAGTCATTTCTACTATGTACTCGTGTCTTCTCTGTAAGTTGAAAACCGTTAGAGATATCATTATGAAATTTCCCACAAATTTAAAATACCACGAGACAACGTGCAGAACACACAAAAAAAAAACATAGCTCTGGATAACTTAACTTTGGAGTTGTGGCCTTTTGAGCATAGTAGATATTGAAAATAGTCATTTCTACAATGTACGAAAAAAAGGAAACAATCATGTGGAACATTTTAATCAAAATTAACACATGTACATGCATCAGTGTTGATACTATTTAGGGAAAGACTAATGCACATTCCCTTTGATTTCATTTTTGAGTTATGGCACATCTCGTACTTGATGTAAGTGCAATAGCAGGGCTTGGTGCAGTGCTTGCATCGCTTTTATTTTATCCAGATGTTGTGGTCACATTCTTTATTTGTATTTTGTAATACTGCTGTTTTCGGCACCTTCTTCAACAGCCGACCTCTTTGTTTATGGTAATTTCTCTGATTTGTGTTTTTATTTGTTTCGTGTTCTTGGGTTGATGTATAGCTCTACCCCCGAGATAAAAGTAATATTGCGGCTGTGCACATCTTGTTTAAGCCTAATAGTTGTTTTGCAGAGCCGTCAGATCTTAGCATTGCAGTACTTACATCATACTTTTTTATACTTGAACATGAAGCTTCTGTTTAGTAAGTTAAGAAAGACTCTTACCTTTTGTATTCAAATAAACGCATTATGTAGCTTGTTGCTAATTAAATTAATTTTATATTTACTTGTGATTGTGTAAGTGTTTATTAATTCGCTGTTCATTAACTGTTTCACAGACCTTTTTTGTTTAATAGTTTCTTTCTTGTTACATATGCATTATTTTATTAACTCACTATTCATTACCTGTTTCACAGACCTTTTTGTTCAATAGTTTTTCCCAGCTACATATGCATTATTTTATTAACCAACTCTACATTAACTGTTTCAGACCTTTCTTGTTTAATAGTTTCTGTCTTGCTACATATGCATTATTTTATTAACTCACTCTTCATTATCTGTCTCACAGACCTGACTCACAGAAACGTTTGTTGTTCAGTAGTTTGTTTTTTTTCTTCCTACATATGCATTACTTTATTAACTCACTATTCATTACCTGTCTCTCAGACCTTTCTTGTTCAGTAGTTTCTTTCTTGCTACATATGCATTATTTTGTGAACTCATTATTCATTAACTGTCTCACAGACCTTTCTTGTTCAATAGTTTCTTTCTTGCTACATATGCATTATTTTATTAAAAGTCAAAAACTCACTCTTCATTAACTGGTTCACAGACCTTTCTTGTTAAATAGTTTCTTTCTTGCTACATATGCATTATTTTATTAAAAGTCAAAAACTCACTCTTCATTAACTGGTTCACAGACCTTTCTTGTTCAATAGTTTCTTTCTTGCTACATATGCATTATTTTATTAAAAGTCAAAAACTCACTCTTCATTAACTGGTTCACAGACCTTTCTTGTTCAATAGTTTCTTTCTTGCTACATATGCATTATTTTATATGTTGCGATTTACGAACTTGATCTTTCAGCAGGGTACATGGTATTTTGATGATATCTTCTTCACCATCCTCCTTAATAATGCTAGAGACCCTCGCTTACATGATGATGTTATATTAGAGGTAATAATGCATATATTGCATGTATAGTTGTATATTTTTCAGCATGTTTATATATCTATGCTCTCAAAATGCATGCGTTTTGTCTTTTTGTTCTTTTATAAACCAAACATGCATTAGAACCTCATGTATTAAATGTACAGCTTTTAACTCAACTTCCATATGTTTTGACGACCTTTTGAATAGTGACAGTCCTTACTTTGAAAAAATGGTCACTCATATCTATCCTACTAAACTGCAATTGAACAAAGCTAATTCCACATATACCAAAGCCCCATTATTAAATTTGCATTTATCAATTTCAAAATTTCAAACGGTTTTGTTTCATCCAAAATTTATAACAAACGCGATGATTCTAATTTTGACATTAATTGCTAATTTCCCGCCCCTTCTTCTTGTTTTTTACATTTCTCAACTTATTTGGTTGGCTAAAGTGTCTTGTCTTTGACTGATATCAATGTTCGTAACAATATTTTGACTGCCAAGCTTCTCCAACTAGTGTATCAGTATCGTAAACTTCGGAAAACTTATTCAAAATTTTAGCGGTTGAGCAAATCACGGTTGACCGCTTTGCTTACCACTTCACTTGCATGCTGGTGAGTCAGAATTCAGATTCTTAGATGTCTCCGACTTAAAAGTATTGATTTAGATGTCTGTTTCTCAACCCACCGGGGTTCAACTGGTGGTTTTCTTTTACTCCAGTAGTCCAGTGGTGTAGTTTAACACTCCAAAGATCTCTAGATGTCCCTACACGTTGTTCACGTTCTTCCTGTTGAGTCCTCATCTTTGCTTTATTATAGGGCTTATCTGTGTTTTATTTATTGCCTATAATAATTCGACCTTCACGCGGAACGAAACAAATATGTTTTTACCACAGTGGAAGCTGACGGCAGGGGTTGGGATCCCGTAATGCTATCTTAAGCTCACCCACCTCTCCCCCACCCACCCTCGCACATCCAGTAATTTATTACTAACCGTTCCAAGGCAGTATTTTTTATTGAATGTTCTGTAGTGTCTCACTTAGAAAATGTTTTTCTTTTAATAATTATGTAAGTTAAAGATATATTCAGTTAAGTTTTGTAACAGAGCTGTCATCTTTGTGGAAAAATGCTGCCAACTCTGCTCTGTTTGGTCCTTTTGTGACTCTTTGATTGTATCCGTCTGTCTTTCCTTTGATGATTAGAACTTGATGTTAATCAGATTGTTTCAGCTTCTGAGTTCACTTAGCTACTTTTGAATCATATGATCGTCTACTATGAACTAACAGACCTGTATTTAAGTGTGTATATCTATTTAACAAACGTCTCCAGGTTTTGCCTGTTTGCTTCTGCCAGATGTCGCTATTTCAGGTCAAACACGAAGCAGAGATCTTAAATAGAGACTTAGGGTCCCACTCACCAAAAGTACGTGATATAGTCACTGTTAGCAGTTGTTGTATGTTATTGTCTAATATTAATAATTTTCAGTTAATCGGTACGAGTTCCAGTATAAACAAATGCCAACCCTACAATCGGTAAGATATACAATGCATTTTGATATAGGAAGACTGATGGACATGTTTGTATATAAAACAACTGTATAGCAGATATGCATACATTGCATTTCGCGAAAACTGGCATGTTTCTAAGGAGGCTCACTTTGATACTTAAATTCCAAGTATACAAAAACTTGCGTATTCAGATTAACATCATGGAAAGAAAGAAAATAATGTTCAAAACAGAAACCAACTTTTTTTTCTCATGTGTATATGCAACTATGAAACCAAAAGTGACACTGAGGCCGTTAACTGCAATCAAGGGTTACTCTGGATTACTGCCTGAAGCCAATTTTAAAGGTTCGCATGCATACTGTATTTCAAATACGCCTTCTCCCTTTTTTGATGTAATGTTCAAGAAGGTTTATTGAAATGGATGGACACCAACAGTGTCCAATTTCTGACCCAGTGTGGCCGCTACGATAAACGTGAAGAAAAACGTTTGTTTTGGAAAATTTACAATATCAGTTTGCATGACACATTTAAAAATTTCAGGCGCTCGTGTTAATGATTTTACAATTATCGGATTTTTTTTACCTCCCGAGGTTTATAAATCCCATATTTAAAATAGGAGAAATGAATAAACTGTATATTACATGCATTTCGCCGCAATAGAGTACACCATTTAAGAGGCTTTTGTGGCAAGTCTAGTCTTAGTCTGCCAGTTTGTTTACGCTGTCATTTCTATTTTGGGTCGGCGTAGTAATACACTGACATTGACAGTTCGAAGCAGTGAACACTCGGGCGCCATTTTGAAAAAAAAAAAAACTAAACGATTCGAGAGATTGAAAAGTGATAAAATATTCCCATTTAAATGGATATTTATGTGTTTCTGTGCTCAGATAGGATTAATTTCTATGCTTGTGACCTGATTCAACGAAAAAAGCATATGGATTTAAACATTTTCAGCCGGTAAATAAGGATTTGAGATCATCCCACGGGTCAAAATCTAGGCCGTTCATATGTTACCAAAAAAAAAGTAGTTCCGGTTAAAGAGATTTATTTCCCCGGCTAAGTCTTCTTAGAAAACAAGGAAAATACCAGTTTTATGTCTAATAGAAATCATGGTATTTCTTGGTTATGCATGTAATATAGGTTGTTAAAATCCATCTCATCAAACTCTACTCTGTTTGCCATTCGATTAAAGCCTCTTGTAGGTTTTAGTACTGATCTTTCTAAGGCGGCGATCTTTGTATTGTTCGTCCTTTTTGTTTGGCTTTATGACTGTGCTCGCTGCGAGGCTTTTCTTGTTTGGTCCTGTTTAATGCCTTGCTGTGGTAACTGGTGGTTTCTTTCGGGCATTGCGACCTCGGTGGGGAATGAAAAAGAACGATCACGCTACCTAGATTATGGTCTGTGACTGTGTCGCTTCCTGGACATATTATCATTATTATTAGAAGTAGTAGTTTTTGGTGTTGTGGTGGTTTTGAATAAGAATAATTATAAGAGAAACTATGCCATTATATAGTACTATGTTATTAAGAATAACGCTACGTTAATAAGACGATTCATCATAAAGTTTTCTGTGAGAGATTACATGTTAATAACCATCTTAAATTATTTTCTTGTAAAACCGGTTAGCCAAACAGGACATTAAATTGATATTTGTGCATCTATTTTATGACTGTGTAGTACATTGTGGCATATTTTGCACGTTTATCGTATAGATCAAGGGCGTATAGTATATTGCATGCGTCTTAAAATGTATACACTGGGAAAGCATGAGGTAAATATATACAAGCGTTGCATTTATCTCTGTGATAGCATATCTTAGATATTATTATTTTTACGCCCGTTTTGAAAAAAAAAACGGACGTATTATGGCATGGCGCTGTCCGTCCGTCCGACCGTCCGTCCGTCCATCCGTAAACATTCTTGTACGCGCCATAACTCAGTAACCGTTCAGGATATCTTCATGCAATTTTATAGGAATATGTATTAGGTCAAGATGACGTGTCGCGCATAAGAACGATTGTTCTCCTTTCTTAGTTTCCAAGTTATGCCCCTTTTGATTATTTTCGCCAAACATTCTTGTACGCGCCATAACTCAGTAACCGTTAGGGATAATCTTCATGCAACTTTATAGGAATGTGTATTAGGTCACGACACTGTGTCGCGCACAAGAATAATTGTTCCCCTTTTTTATTTTCCAAATTAATCCCCTTTGATTATTTTTTCCAACCGTCCGTCTTTCAATATTCTTGTACGCTCCATAACTCAGTAATCGTTCAGGATATCTTCATTGTTCCTCCTTCTTAGTTTCCAAGTTATGCCCCTTTGATTATTTTTTTCCAAACATTTTTGTACGCGCCATAACTCAGTAACCTTTAGGGATATCTTCATGCAACTTTATAGGAATATGTATTAGGTCACGATGATATGTCACGCACAAAAATGATTGTTCCCTCTTTCTCATTTTCCAAGTTATGTCCCTTTGATTAATTTTTTCCAAATATTATTGTACGCTCAATAATTCAGTAACAGTTCAGAATGTCTTCATGCAAGTTTATAGGATTATGTATTAGGTCAGGACGATGTGTCCCGCACAAGAATAATTGTTCCCTCTTTCTTAGTTTCCAAGTTAAGTCCCTTTGATTAATTTGACCAGAATTCTTGAACGCGATATAACTCAGTAACCGTTAGGGATATCTTCATGCAACTTTATGTGACTTGATCTTTGCCACTCTTTTTACTGGTTCACCAGAAAACAGTTTTTTTGTTTGTTTGTTTTTTTTTGTTGTTGTTTTTTAGGGTAGGATTTGGCATTTCACATGAATTGTCTCCATTGATGATAACTTGCGTGGAACGTCAGATTTTTTTTTTTTTTTTTTTTTTTTTTTTTTTTTTTTTTTTCTCTCTCTCTTGCATGGGATGGGTAGTTTAGTAACGTCTGCTAAACCAATTACTAATAGTGCAAGGTGTCAAGTCTGTTAATAAAGCTCGAACATTCCAAAATTAATGCACCATTGGGAGCTATCGGATTAGGATCTGCGCTGCTCAGTGTTTTAATATTAAGTTATTTGTTTGCTTAAGGGCTATCTAGTATGACATCCAATTTTGTTTTGCTTATAATAAACCTAGCACAAGATAGATTCTTGAACAATCTTAATTAAACTCAGCAAACCCCGATTAGACTAGTCTCATAGGAGCGGCTTGACTTGGGTCTGCTGAGATTGCTATCTTGTTTGCCATTTAATCATTGTATGTTATCTTGTTACAAGAACCTGGTTTTAATATATATTGTTTGAGCATAATCACCCATAAAAATATGTATACTTTTTACCGATCTGAAGTATACTAACTCAGCAATCGAATGAGAACGCGTGACTTGTTGTCCGAGATGTTCACACATTATCACCAAACTTCATCTGTAACTTCCAAAGTCAACTATTATGCTCATGTTTTCTTGTATTGTTTCATTCATATTATTCAGCATTATTATATTTATCTCATATTATTTTAATTTACTATTGTCATGCTGACGGAGTGTTGGATGTAGTCGTGAGATAGACAGTCGAGACCCAAAACCAAAGTTCTTAATTATTACACTGTGCAATGGGTATTTCCATTGATCAGTGGAGGGTCTCTATAGGTCTGTTTTACCGCTGCATCTCGAGCGGCAAGAAAAGGCTTTCGATCAGCATTAACATATTTTCTGTTCTTCTTCTTATTATTGCGCTCTCTAAGCTGTTTTCATGCACTTGGCACCACATAAATTCTCTTATGGTTTTAAATTTTTAGCTCACCTGAGCCGAAGGCTCAAGGTGAGGTATTGTGATCACCCACCGTCCGTCGTCGTCGTCGTCGTCGTCGTCGTCGTCCGTCTGTCCGTCCGTCCGTCCGTTCACAATCTTTAAACAACATCTCCTCCTGAACCAGTGATTGGATTTTGACCAAACTTCACAGGAATGATCCTTGGTTGGTCCTCTTTCAAAGTTGTTCAAATGGTTCCGGTCCATTGCATATCTAGGTCACAGGAGCTAAAAATAGATTTTTTAACTAAAAACTTAAAAAATCTTCTTTTCAGAAACCACTGGACCGATTTCAATATAATTTTGTAGAAATGTTCCTTTGGTGATCCTCTACCAAGATTGTTCAAGTCATTTGGATTCGTCAAAAAACATGGCCGCCAGGGGGCGGGGCTTATTTTCCCTAAATATCAATATAGAAAAATTTAAAAATCTTCTTGTCAGAATCCAATGGACAGATTTCAATATAATTATGCAGAAATGTTCCTTTGGTGATCCTCTACCAAGATTGTTCAAGCCATTTGGATTCGTCAAAAAACATGGCTGCCAGGGGGCGGGGCTTATTTTCCCTATATATCTATATAGAAAACTTTAAAAATCTTCTTGTCAGAAACCACTGGACCGATTTCAGTATAATTTTGCAGGAATGTTTCTTTGATGATCCTCTACCAAGATTGTTCAAGCCATTTGGATTTGTCAAAAAACATGGCCACCAGGGGGCGGGGCTTATTTTCCCTATATATCTATATAGAAAACTTCTTGTCAGAAACCACTGGACCGATTTCATTATAATTTTGCAGAAATGTTGCTTTGGTGATCCTCTACCAAGATTGTTCAAGCCATTTGGATTCGTCAAAAAACATGGCTGTCAGGGGGCGGGGCTTATTTTCCCTATATACCTGTATAGAAAATTTTAAAAATCTTCTAGTCAGAAACCACTGGACCGATTTCAATATAATTTTGCAGAAATGTTCCTTTGGTGATCCTCTAACAAGATTGTTCAAGCCATTTGGATTCGTCAAAAAACATGGCCGCCAGAGGGGGGCTTATTTTCCCTATATTATCTATATAGAAAACTTAAAAAATCTTCTTGTCAGAAACCACTGGATCGATTTCAAGATAATTTTGCAGAAATATTTCTTCGGTGATCCTCTACCAAGATTGTTCAAGCCATTTGGATTCGTCAAAAAACATGGCCGCCAAGGGGCGGGGCTTATTTTCCCTATATATCTGTATAGAAAACTTTAAAAATCTTCCAATCAGAAACCACTGGACCGATTTCAATATAATTTTGCAGAAATGTTCCTTTGGTGATTCTCTAACAAGATTGTTCAAGCCATTTGGATTCATCATAAAAAATGGCCGCCAGAGGGCGGGGCTTATTTTCCCTATATTATCTATATAGAAAACTTAAAAAATCTTCTTGTAAGAAACCACTGGATCGATTTCAATATAATTTTGTAGAAATATTCCTTTGGTGATCTTCTATCAAGATTGTTCAAGCCATTTGGATTCGTCAAAAAACATGGCCGCCAGGGGGTGGGGCTTATTTTCTCTATATATCTATATAGAAACTTTAAAAATCTTCTTATCAGAAACCACTAGACCGATTTCTATATAATTTTGCAGAAATGTTCCTTTGGTGATCCTCTACCAAGATTGTTCAAGCCATTTGGATTCGTCAAAAAACATGGCCGCCAGGGGGCGGGGCTTATTAGCTCACCTGAGCCAAATGCTCAAGGTGAGGCATTGTGATCACTCACCGTCCGTCGTCGTCGTCGTCGTCGTCGTCGTCCGTCTGTCCGTCCGTCCGTCCGTCCGTCCGTTCACAATCTTAAAACAACATCTCCTCCTCAACCACTGATTGGATTTTGACCAAATTTCACAGGAATGATCCTTGGTTGATCCTCTTTCAAAGTTGTTCAACTGGTTCCGGTCCATTGCATATCTAGGTCACAGGAGCTAAAAATAGATTTTTTAACTAAAAACTCAAAAAATCTTCTCGTCAGAAACCACTGGACCGATTTCAATAAAATTTTGCAGAAATGTTCCTTTGGTGATCCTCTACCAAGATTGTTCAAGCCATTTGGATTCGTCAAAAAACATGGCCGCCAGGGGGCGGGGCTTATTTTCCCTATATATCTATATAGAAAACTTTAAAAATCTTCTTGTCAGAAACCACTGGACCAATTTCAATATTATTTAGCAGAAATGTTCCTTTGGTGATCCTCTACCAAGATTGTTCAAGCCTTTTGGATTCGTCAAAAAAAATGGCCGCCAGGGGGCGGGGCTTATTTTCCCTATATATCTGTATAGAAAACTTTAAAAATCTTCTTGTCAGAAACCACTGGATCGATTTCAATATAATTTTGCAGAAATATTTCTTTGGTAATCCTCTACCAAGATTGTTCAAGCCATTTGGATTCATCAAAAAACATGGCCGCCAGGGGGCGGGGCTTATTTTCCCTATATATCTATATAGAAATCTTTTAAAATCTTCTTGTCAGATACCACTAGACCGATTTCAATATAATTTTGCAGAAATGTTCCTTTGGTGATCCTCTACCAAGATTGTTCAAGACATTTGGATTCGTCAAAAAACATGGCCGCCAGGGGGCGGGGCTTATTTTCCCTATACATCTATATAGAAAACTTTAAAAAATCTTCTTGTCAGAAACCACTGGACCGATTTCAATATAATTTTGCAGAAATGTTCCTTTGGTTATCCTCTACCAAGATTGTTCAAGCCATTTGGATTCGTCAAAAAACATGGCTGCCAGGGGGCGGGGCTTATTTTCCCTATATTATCTATATAGAAAAGTTTAAAAATCTTATTGTCCGAAACCACTGGACCGATTTCAATATAATTTTGCAAAAATGTTCCTTTGGTGATCCTCTAGGATGATTGTTCAAGCCATTTGGATTCGTCAAAAAACATGGCCGCCAGGGGGGCGCAGCTTATTTTCCCTATATATCTGTATAGAAAAGTTTAAAAATCTTCTTGTCCGAAACCACTGGACCGATTTCAATATAATTTTGCAAAAATGTTCCTTTGGTGATGCTCTACCAAGATTGTTCAAGCCATTTGGATTCGTCAAAAAACATGGCCGCCAGGGGGCAGGGCTTATTTTCCCTATATACCTATATAGAAAACTTTAGTATCTTCTTGTCCGAAACCACTGGACCGATTTCCATATAATTTTGCAAAAATGTTCCTTTGGTGATCCTCTACCAAGATTGTTCAAGCCATTTGGATTCGTCAAAACACATGGCCACCAGGGGGCGGGGCTTATTTTCCCTATATATCTATATAGAAAAGTTTAAAAATCTTCTTGTCCGAAACCACTGGACCGATTTCAATATAATTTTGCAGAAATGTTCTTTTGGTGATCCTGTACCAAGATTGTTCAAGCCATTTGTATTTGTCAAAAAACATGGCCGCCAGGGGGCGGGGCTTATTTTTACTATATATCTGTATAGAAAACTTTAAAAATCTTCTTGTCAGAAACCACTGGACCGATTTCCATATGAATTTGCAGAAATGTTCCTTTGGTTATCCTGTTGCAAGATTGTTCAAGCCATTTGGATTTGTCAAAAAACATGGCCGCCAGGGGGGCGGGGCTTATTTTCCTTATATATCTATATAGAAAACTTTAAAAATCTTCTTGTCATAAAGCACTGGACGGATTTCAATATAATTTTACAGTAATGTTTCTTCGATGATCCTCTACCAAGATTGTTCAAGCCACCATGATTCGTTAAAAAACATGGCCGCTAGGGGGCGGGGTTAATTTTTCATATATATCTGTATAGAAAACTTTAAAAATCTTCATGTCATAACCGACTGGAACGATTTCAATATAACTTGGCAGAAATGTTTCCTTAGTGACCCTCTATCAATATTGTTCAAGCCGTCATGATTTGTCAAAAAACATGGCCTCTGGAGGATGCGGGGCTTATTTTCCATATATATCTATATAGAAAACTTGAAAAGATCTTGTCGTCAGAAACCACAGGACTGATTTCAATATAACTTCACAGAAATGTTTCCTTGGTGACCCTTTAGCAAGATTGTTCAAACCGTTATGATTTGTCAAAAAACATGGCCGCTAGGGGGCGGGGCTTATTTTCCTATATATCTATATAGAAAATTTTAATAGTCTTTTCAGAAACCACTTGACCGATTTCAATGTAACATTGCAGGAATGTTTCTTATGTAACCCTCTATCAAGATTGTTCAAACCGCCATAATTCATCAAAAAACATGGCCGCCAGGAGTCGGGGCTTATTTTCCTTATATATCTATAGAAAACTTTAAAACTCTTCTTGTCAGAAACCACTGAATTGATTTCATTATAACTTTGCAGAATTGTTTCCTTGGTGACCCTCTACTAAGATTGTTCAAGTAATCATGATTCGTCAAAAAACATGGCTGCCGGGGGCAGGGCTTATTTTCCCTATATATCTATATATAAAACTTTAAAAATCTTCTTTTCAGAAATCAATGGACCGATTTCAATACAACTTGGCAGGAATGTTTCTTTGGTGACCCTCTACAAAGATTGTTCAAGCCGTCATGATTCATCAAAAAACATAGCCGCTAGGGGGCGGGGCTTATTTTCCCTATATATCTATATAGAAAACTTCAAAAATCTTCTCGTAAGAAACAGTTGGACCGAGTTCAATGTAACTTGGCAGGAATGTTGCTTTGGTGACCTTCTACCAAGATTGTTCAAGCATTCATGATATGTCAAAAACCATGGCCCCCAGGGGGCCGGGGCTTATTTTTCGTCTATATCTGCATAGAAAATTTTAAAATTCTTATTGTCACATACCCCATGACCAATTTCAATATTACTTGGCTGGAATGTTGCTTTGGTGAACCTCTATCAAGATTGTACAAGCAGTCATGATTCGTCAAAAAACATGGCTGCCATGGGGTGGGGCTTATTTTCCCTATATATCTAAATAGAAAACTTTAAAAATCTTCTTGTCAGAAACCACTGAACAGATTTCAATATAACTTGGCAGGAATGTTTCTTTGGTGACCCTCTACCAAGTTTGTTCAAGCTTTCATGATTCGTCAAAAAACATGGCCGTTAGGGCATAGGGCTTTATAGCTATATAAAACTTTTTAAACCACTGGACCAATTTCAATATAACTTGGCAGAAATGTTCCTTTGGTGACCCTCTTTTAAGATTCAGTTCAAGTCGTCAAGATTTGTAAAAAAACATGGCCGGGGGTGTGGGGGAGCGGGGTGGGGGTGGTTAGTGCTATAAAGTTTATACAAAAATCCTAGAGCGGTGAACTTGGCTGAAACTTCAACAGTAAATATTCAAATCTGTTTGGTAAGGTGAGCGATATAGGACCATCATGGTCCTCTTGTTATAATTTACAATGCTTTATCGTTATTCTTTTTTTACTGCTTCAAGCCGGTGACATAGAAACTAATCCAGGTCCTGAAAATGTACATGAACTTTCAATTTTGCACTTGAATATCAGAAGCATTAGAAACAAATTAGACTTTATACTCGATAATTTTTCTGACTTTAATATTTTGTGTTTTTCTGAGACTCATTTAGATGATAACGTCCCTATAGAAATGCTTTTTCTTTCAAACCGGTTCAGTGAACCGTATAGAAAAGATAGAACGAACCATGGAGGGGGTGTGATGGCATACATAAACTCAAGCTTACTTCATGTGAGAAGACCAGAGCTTGAGATATTTTGCGACGAATCCTTATGGATTGAAGTTCAGGTAAAAAACGAGTTGTTTTTAATTGGTTTATTTTATAGTCCCTTCACAGCCGATGTTCAGTTCTTTAACAGCTTTAATTCAAATATTGAAAAGGCTCTCGAACACTCAAAAAATTTAATAATTGAAGGGAGACCTCAATGAAGATCTGCTAAATCCAAATTTTCATAACCTAAAAGATGTACTTTTAATTAACTCCATGATGAATGTAATTACAGAACCAACACGACAACAAGCAATTCTTGACCCAATTATTATTCCAGAGGATTTACCATTTCTAGATTCTGGTTCTTTAGATGTTCCAGACAGTATCAGTGATCATAAAGCAGCATATATAACATTACCCTTTCAATATGATACCGAAGGAGCTTTCAACAGATTAATTTATTTATATAAAAATGCAACCCACATTATTAAAACAAAAATTATCTAATTGTGATTGGACTTGTTTAAGGGAGGGAACTCTAGATGAAGCTTGTTCTAAGTTTAATGATACTTTTCTTGACTTTGTTAATTCTTGTGTCCCATCAAAAAATGTTCTTATTAGACCCGACGATAAACCATGGTATGATTCTGAAATAAGACGGGTATCTAGCAAAAGGGACAGACTAAAACGGAAATTCAACAAATCGGGTAATCCAAATATTTTAGCAAGGTATAAGATTTTTCGAAATAAGGTCAATAATCTAAAGCGACATGCAGAAGAGCAGTTTTATAACAACTTGGAATTGTCTATTTCTGATTTTCACTCAAATGATAAAAAACAATTTTGGAAGGTGATACGTCACTTTGTTAAAGGCGATTGTACTTCTTCTTCAATTCCACCCCTTAACTCTTCCAGTTACTGGTCAAAATGAATTCTGCTTTTCATCTGAAGATAAAGCAGAATTGTTAAACAAATATTTCACGTCTATCTCCGCTGTTAACGATGAAAATGTGGCTCTGCCCGCCTTCGAATATAAATGTCAAAAAAGATTATCTAATATCACATGTACAGCACACGAAGTTGCAACTCTCATTGAACTTTTAAATCCGAACAAGGCAACTGGGCCTGATGGAATTAGTAACAAAATGCTTAAAGCTGTAGCAAAAGAAGTAGCTGTACCCCTGAGTATACTTTTTAACAGGTCTTTCAGGGAAGGCAAGTTTGCAAATATCTATAAATATTCTAACGTTATACCTCTACCCAAAAAGGGAGATAACTCTGATCCTTCAAATTTTCGACCCGTTTCACTTTTAAGTAATGTTGGTAAACTACAAGAAAGAATAGTTTTTAAACATATTTATAACTTTTTACACGAAAACGATCTACTTTACAAATATCAGACTGGGTTTTTACCCAATCATTCTACAACTTTCCAACTGATAGACATATACCATCATATTTGTCAAACTTTTGATAGTAACCACTTTTTTCTTGTATGGTTTTCTTAGACGTTTCTAAAGCATTTGATAGAGTTTGGCACAAGGGACTTATCTTTAAATTAAAACAAAATGGCCTAGATGGTGAATTACTTGAATGGATAAGTATCTGAGTGATAGGAAGCAAAAGGTTGTTATAAGAAATTCCTCATCAAGCTTATTGAGCGTTAAAGCTGGAGTTCCTCAAGGTTCTGTTCTAGGCCCTCTACTATTTTTAGTGTATGTTAACGATATAGCAGAATCACTACTAAGTCTTACTAGGTTATTTGCTGATGACAGCTCGTTATTTTATTCTGCAGCTACGATTAAAGACATCGAAGGCATCATCAATCATGACTTACGCATGCTAGTAAGATGGGCCGCACAGTGGTTAATAAACTTTAACCCTCTTAAAACTGAAGTAATGCTTTTCACTTTAAGACTTGTTGATTCTCTTCCTAATATAATCTTTGATGGTACACCCATAAAATTTGTAACAGAACACAAACATTTAGGTCTTACATTTGGTAGTAATGGACAATGGCACTGCCATATTGAAAACATAATTAAAAGTGCATCAAAAGTTATTGGTATAATGCGGAAACTGAAATTTACATTCAGCCGTGTTGCATTAAATCAAATATACCTATCATATTTACTACCAATTATTGAATATTCATGTGTTGTATTGGATGGTTCTACAGTGCAAGATATCAACTCTCTTCAAAAACTTCAGAATGAAGCTGCCCGCATAGTGACAGGCTTAACAAGATCGGTTTCATTAGATAATCTTTATAGAGAATGCGGTTGGGTGTCGCTAGTAGAAAGACGCAGGCAGCAAAAACTTATTTTCATGTATAAATCAGTCAATGGTCTTGTTCCCACATACATATCTGACTTAATTCCTCCTTCAGTTGGAGAAATAAGTACCTATACATTACGAAATCAAAATGATATTACTGTTCCCTTCTGCAGGACTGAAATTTCACGTAAATCATGTATTCCATCATCTATTTCGGTATGGAATTCTCTTGATATAGAACTACGTAATTCACCATCTATGGCAAGCTTTAAGTATCAGCTGAAAAAGCATCAAAATAGTTCCGAAGTTCCAACACACTATAGAGCTGGTAATAGATAAATTTCAGTTTTACATGCAAGAATTAGAAATAATTGTAGTAACTTACTTTCTGATTTATATATAAACCATTTATCACCTAGTCCTACTTGTAGTTGCTCTGAGGAAGTCGAAGATGCAGAGCACTATTTCCTTAGATGCTCAAACTTTAGAAATGAAAGAGTAACACTTTTTCGATCTACCAGGGATTTCCATCCGTTAAATATCAATATTCTTTTGTTTGGAGATGAAAATTTGACAACTGATGAAAATACTACTATTTTCACTGCCGTCCAAACGTTTATTAAAGATACCAGAAGATTCACTGATTAGCCTGCTGCTAACTCACGGCTAGCATGACAATCCATTATTATTTTATTACACTTTTTTGTTAATTATTTATTTTATTTACTCATCATTCCTTATAATCCATGCCCTGTTGAAATTATGTATTGTACATCTGTTTTTGAGTCAATATTTGTTAATAATTAGTCTGTACGAAGTATTCAAAAAATTTCTCTGTAATCTGCTATTATCATGTGTCTGTATATTGCTGTAAAAACTCTGTAGGGGGAGGGCCGTAACTAATGTTGGTAGAACTTGTGGCCCGACCCCATTGCCTGATGTAACGATGCAATAAAATATGTTTATATTATGCAACTTTATGGGAATATGTATTAGGACACAATGATGTGTCGCACGCCAGAATGGTTGTTCTTCCTTTCTTATTTTCCAAGTTATGCCCCTTTGATTATTTTTTTCCAAACATTCTTGTACGTTCCATAACTCAGTAACAGTTCAGAATATCTTCATGCAATTTTATAGGAATATGTATTAGGTCAGGACGATGTGTCGCGCACAAGAATAATTGTCCCCCCTTTCTTAGATCGAAGTTATGCCACTTTGATTATTTTGGCTAGAATTCTTGTACGCGCTATAACTCAGTAACCGTTAGGGATATTTTCATGCAACTTTATAAGTGCGTCCAACGGGAACTGCGAAGCAGTTCCCCGAACCGTGGAGCGGTTCGGCGTGCAGACGCACTACTATAGACTACCGATGTGACCAGTGATGTGTGTGACCAAAAAAGTAAAAATGTGATGGTCCAACAAACGCTTGTGTGGTTTGGTGTTTATCCTAAAAAAAAAATAAGCGTTCCGTAATTTGGCAGAGACTATTGACACGGCGGCCGTGCCGATAATAGCAACAAAACAGCAAATAACGCCAAGTAGTCCAATTGCAAGGGGTTGAATCACGAGACTTATTATATCAGCCTACAAAATTTGCGATCGCCGCCAAGGTTGAGCGGTCAAAACTAGGGACGGTTTTAACCGGCGGTTTTAACCGGTTAAAACCGCCCCGGTCAATTCTCCCATAGTGGTCAATACTGGTCAATACTGGTCGATTGAAATATTGAGTGGTCGACTGAATATTTTTGTGGTCAGTTGGAGATTATGGTGGTTGGTTGATTGATTATGGCAGATTACAGGCACAGAACAGTCTAGCAATTTGTTCATCTAACTGCTTCCACATACTTCACTCTGTTGAAACGGCAAAGCTACTGAAACTAGTCTTTTGAAGTTTTGGTCTCTTTGCTAGAAGCTGATCAGTTGATAGAGTTTTAGGTTCAGATATTATTTCTTCCAGTGGCTGCTTAGCAATACTTTCTGGCTTTTTAGCCCTAGGCATTTTTGTCTCTGAGTCTTCAGTCTTAAGACCTTAGCACTAACTTAGTATAACAGTTTTTGCACCTTGCACTGTTTCGTTTATATCTTCCAAAATAGTGAAGAAGTTCCAAATTGGGTCTTTAGGTTTTGTTTTTGACACCTTCAGTAATACCTTGATGATAAGATACTATCTAGATTGCAGATAACTCAAAATTTCACAGATTAGGAATAAAGCCTGATGTCAGTGTATAATACCCCTATCAGGGACGTGTGATTGATCACTTTGGCAATAAGGTCTATGTCACACCCACTGTAGTTGCATGGGGCAGCTTTCACACCTTTTAATCTGTTTTGACAGCAATTTACAGGTGTTGCAGATACTTAAATATATTTCAAAGACATTAGTGAATCTTCAAACATTGGTTTGGTTGATTAATTACAGCCTTTTACAGATGTACTACTTCACAGGCCTAAAGGTTAATGACAGGTATATGTCACACGTTTACAATATGTGACAATTTTCTGCAATAACATCAAAATTATATGTTAGCTGCTTTTTGAGATAACCTTGTGTGGTACAGTCTGGTACAACATTTTTTCTCTGTCAAACAAAATAGGACCTTTCATAAATCCTTTAAAGTCCATGATAAATTCAGCTTATTCATATTCCTGTAAATCAAAATGTGAACAATTAATCTAACCTTTGAAAGATAATATAATAATAAAGATTGTTTGGTTGAAAAAAAAATGACCTGTCTATAGTTCAGTGAGTTAATCCAATCAACCTCTTCAGTTGACCAGCAATAATGTCTTTTGACTTATGATCAAATAAAAAAAGGACCTCAAATAATTAGTTACATGTATTAATAAAAACTATTTTGTCTTGTTCACTGATGAAAATTTAGTCTAATCTCATGTACATGATGCAGGGGGAAATGCTTTTAAGATCAGTTTTTCAACAGGACTGAGGCATATACGCCAGTGATTTAATCGACCCAATTGACCACCAATCGACCAGTAATGACCGGTTAAAACCGGTTTTAACCACCGGCCGGGCCAATACTCATATTGACTGGCTTTTTGCCAACCTTGATCGCCGCCATTTTGAAATTTGTCTTCACTTCGAATTTTATTTCTATCCTTTCTCTGTCTATTTACAAGCTAAGCATGATTCGTTTTGTGCATAAGGTACACTTTGATGTAGATTTTTAGAAAACGCACAGACTTTACGCTTTTTTCACGTGATATTCTTAAAAAAACTCCGACACAGGTAAGAGAACGATAGTATATTGTCGTTGTACCTGTCATCGGCTTACTTAGTTTTCGGTATTCGGAAAGCATAGCTGGCAGAGCTGCTAGTAACTTAGCAGGACCTGAATTCATGTGATCGGGTCGGGTAAAAGTCCCACAAATTTGGAGGCAATGTCTCTGAACTACTGAAATATTGTTGGACGTTATATCGCAATTCATGCAGTGGATTAGAAGTCAAGCGTGGTCTGAAATCAAATTCAGTTAGATCTGGCCAACTCACCTATGAAGCATGTGATAATTTGGACGCACGGATATAGGTAGCACCTATTAAATTCATATTAGGAATATGTATTAGGTCACGACAATGTGTAACGCTCAAGAATAATTGTTCCCCCTTTCGTATTTTCCAAGTTATGCCCCTTTGATTAATTTTTCCAAACATTCTTGTGCGCTCCATAATTCAATAACAGTTCAGAATATCTTCATGCAATTTTATAGGAATATGTATTAGGTTAGGACGATGTGTCGCGCACAAAAATGAGTGTTCCCCCTTTCTTAGTTTTCAAGTTATGCCCCTTTGATTATTTTTTCCAAACACTCTTGTACGCGCCATAACTCAGTAACTGTTAGGGGTATCTACATGCAACTTTATGGGAATATGTATTAAGTCACGACGATGCGTCACGCACAAGAATGATTATTCCCTGTTCCCTCTTCCTTATTTTCCAAGTTATGCCCCTTTGATTAATTTTTCCAAACATTTTTGTACGCTCCATAATTCAGTAACAGTTCAGAATATCTTCATGTAATTTTATAGAAATATGTATTAGGTCAGGACGATGTGTCGCGCACAAGAATGATTGCCCCCCCCCCCCCCCCCCCCCCTTTTTTTTCTTAGTTTCGAAGTTTTAGATTAGGACGACGTGTTGCGTACAGGAATGATTGCTCCCCCTTTCTAGTTACCAGTGTTCGGAGCTTTCGATTATTATTCCATAATTACCCATATGCAAATTAATTGTTTAGGCTATTCTCATTTAATCCACAATGCCATAACCCTTTGAAATATTTAAATGAAATTTTGTAGGAATGTATATAATAATAAGGCAATATATAATGAGCAAGAACCACAACTCTGGCTTACTTATGTCCTGAATTATTTGCCCTATAACTAAATTTTCTTTTCCTTCTCTAATTCCTCAACTTAATTAATTTAACGAAACTAAATGGTGGTGTGTATATTGCCAAGGAAATACATTGGGACCAAGATGGTAACTCTAGTTTACTTAGTTTATAAATTATTTCCCTTGTTTGACTTCTGCATTTCTCAACAACTGTGCGACTTCATCATGGAAGTTTTTTTTTCTTTATTTATATGCTCGTACTAACAGTATTTAATATGTTAATTGTTTTAATATAGGTGCAATCATTAATTACAGAGTTGTTATTTCTGTTTGTCTGCCTGTCCATTTTTTAGTCATACACATATTGTACATTGGTTACAATTCCTTTAAAAATGTTGGCCCCACTGTCTTAACAAACGGGCGTATAATGCGCCGCTTGCGATGCTCTTGTTTACGTTTTACTTTAATCATCATGGTGGTCTGCTAAAATATACTTCAAAAGTGCCTTCATCCTTTTGGACATTCTAATTGTGTTCGCAAATGGAATTACCAGGAAGAAAGTAACTAAAAAAGTGTATATCTAGAAACTATTTAAAAATGAAGACATTGAACTAGGACTACAACACCCAGTTGCAGATACACAGTTTACAGTATTGGCACTGTTTCAGTGTTTACTTTTCTGCAACTGTTTCAAAGTTAATGTTGTATGGCTGACAGACATTTTGCCCCACATGTGTTTGAGCATTCATATCTATGTCAAATTACAAGGGTTCCTTTTCTAAAAGTTTGGGAATAATAGAGAAATAATTTGTGTTTTCTTCATCTGAGCATTTGCTCACAATTGATACATTCTGTAGTGTTCAATGAGTTCAATTGTTAGCGTGCAGCAAAGGCCCGGATAAGTCTGTGCGAACGCGCAGGCTGATCTGGGTCTTCGCTGTCCGCATATGTACGAAGTCACGTTTTCACTTGTCTCGGCTCGGCTCATTTATTAATTTAAAACGATTCATAAAATAAACCGCGATATATCAATGGATACCGAATATGAGGTTGCATTTAAACGGTTTGACGAGCAAATCTACACAAAACCTTAACTCTTGTAAATAGAAATGAAGGCAATGATCAGGAATCGATACAATTACCTAACAACTTCCGTTCCAGGACACCAAAGGGAAAGAAGGACGCACATTAAATACCGGCACCACAATCAAAACACTAGAAGCCGAAAGCCAAAAGGACAGTTTCTTTCCCAAATATTGTGCAAACGACTATCCAAAATAAAAATTTCACCAGGGCATACATGCAAAGACATACAATGACAGAAATAGTAAACCACAGCAGAAGCACCGCACTGGAACGGTCAGTAAAAATTTACTTGGGGGAGGGGAGTTAGGCGTGGCCACAACCCTCACCCTTAGTTCTGCTGTGGTATACACAAAGTATGTTAAACATTATCTTAATCATGCCATTACGTAACTAATTAACGCATATTCTTTTACTGCTTGAAGGATTATAGTATTATAATATATACAGTCGAACCTCAATGGCTTGAATATCTATCGGACCATGGAAATTTGGTTTAATCATGGGTAGTTCGACCACTGAGGGTTAATGGCGATAATTTTGGCGTCTTTTGGTTTTCTATAAAATAATGGTATGTTGCGTGTACTCATTAGAATCGCCTCGATGAGGCGGTTTTAATGAGTATACACACAACATACATTTTCAAGATAAAGTAATATTTTTTCTTAAATATCCCAAAATACTAGTTATATTGAGCTATCGGAAGAATTTACTAAGGACTCAAGCCGAGTTCGATTCATTTTCTTAGGGATTCAAAACCGAGTTCGAATGAGCCACGGTAAACGAGTGATCGGTGTTCGAGTGATTGAAGTTTTACTGGACTGTGAAATAAAACTAGAATCCAAACTAACTGTTCTTTTGTTTCTTTCAGAGAATTTATCCTACTACAACAGAGGCATTACTTTCCAACATAGTCCACGATCCGTTAGAAAATAAAGGTATGTCGCTTATAATAATTATCATTGATAAACTAATCATGTCCAATGTTATCGCAGCCTTTTGAAAACTGCCCAATACTTTTAATATTTTAAACAAATTAAAAATACGCGTGTTGGAAAACAAAGAAAAGACTCATTTTTTATGGAAATTAAACATGTAAATCAGACGAATGTGTGGTCTTACGTTGAATTTCAAGGTGTAGACACGGAAACAAACCGGAGACATAAAAGAATAAAGAAATTATCATATCGTCTTCTAAAATGTAGTCAGCAGAGAGTTCGCGAAGCCGCTGTAACAACAGTAAGTTTTCTTTTATAACGTGATGGATATTTGAGGCAATATATGTTATAATATAGAGAAGTAAAAAATAATTCATTAATGCCTGATCTACAGCGGGTTGGATATCCAGAATATGAGATTAGCTTAGAGTTTTCGCACAATAATATATGTTTAAACGGAATTTTCTACTAATGTTTAATTACCAATTGTAAATATATTTACTAGGAAATAATAATTCAATTGATTTTTTATATTTCGTCCGGGAGATATGGTGAAAAAGGAAGTCAATGAAACAAACAGAATTTTGCCAAATAAGATAATGTACTTCGATTGAAATGTATTTTGCACCAATTTGTATGTTCCAACTTTCTCACCAAATGCATATATAGAGGAACCTTTCCGTGTATTAGAAACCACAACAGCAGGAAATTTGTTAGTAAGGTAATGAATAACTGTTTATTTTATTATCACAGGGATTCATGTCGGAAATGGCGTTGTGTTAATAGAAGGTGACATTAGACAGAGATTTCCACCTAGACAAACGCAGGTATGTTCTATAATACTTACAACACACGTTTAAATAGAGTACCTGTGTTACTTCAATATAAATATATAAATGAATAAAAGGCCATAGTCAGACAGCACAACCTTCCCGAGACAGTGGAAGAAGAAGAGATTAGGAACAAACAATGTCCACACACAATTGCAGTATTAGACTGAATTGATAAGGTAATGCGATAGGACCTATGTTGTGCATATGGTCGAATAGATAACTTATACCTAAGTAAAGTAGATAATACGACAACAGAAATCACAACAAGAACTAAAAAGAGTAATTACTTTTCATGCTTCATCTCCGCCACAACTTCCAGACCTTAACGTTTCGAATTAATACACGGTGACTTTTCAAAATGAATAAATGGGTGATGATTAGAAATGCGGAAGAAAAGAGAGAAATAGTTCAGTTTGAGTCTGCGATAGATGTATGCTTCCAACGTTTTTAGAAATACAAATTAAATGTAGTGTTTCCCCTAGTAATAGTATGTTCGCTGTTGTTCTGTTGTGTTCGCAGTGTGGTCGTTAAATGCGTATGTGGAGGCCGTAAAACGTCGCCCCGTAATTCGATATAATACTCATTACATTTTCTAATCCTTTACCACTTTTGGGCTCATACATTATAATGTGAAAATAGTTGATTAAAGTAATGTGAGGGATATTGTATTCATTCCTAATTAACCGATTAAATAAAAACTATAAAGTTTGCCTTGACAACAAAGAACACAATTAAATAACGAAACTGATATCTATAATGTTCTTTGTTGATCATATGTATTTACAAAGGATTTCTACTTCTGAATAATTAATACTTTGTAACAAGTGTATCTAATTTTTGGTTAGCATTCATCGTTACGAGTATTTATTTTATAGTTCCTCTTCGTTCGTTCGTTCAGTGTTAGAGGAATTGTTATTTTGAGATGAATTTGTGTCAGTAAGGTACGAGCGTATTACGTTTTTCACTAGCGATAACATTTTTGTGGTTTCCTGTTTGCTTCCCATCATACCAGCTCCCAGTGGTACATATTCTGACCTTTTAGAATAAACCTCTTTTCAGAAAGTGGAAAACAATATTAAAAGGGCTGCTTAATCCTGAAGGTGTATCTATTCTCCTTATATATGTCGTAGCCCAAATAGGAATTAAGCGGGATCCGGAATCTAGCTGGACCAAATAGGAATTCTTATTTATCTTCAAATAATTTCCTCATTACTGACCGGAAAATCAACTACTAGACTGTGTTCTCCTTACCAATAGTTATATTTTTATGCCACGGAGCCATTTTAGGTTTTTAAAATACAATAAGTTTAATAAATTCAATTTTATAACCGTGAACCATGAAATCAAACTTTTTTCAAACGTTATCTGGTACCATTAGTTGAGTAGGTAAAACAGATATTTAAAGTGGCAATTTCGTTAAAAAGGATACATAATTGAGAATCACTAACTCATTTATTGATATATACAGTATGTACAGTTGTGATATTATTTGGGAGAAAAACAACCTCCTTAAATATAAGATGGAAATCCAAATAAGAATTCCTATTCGGCCTAGTCTGATTTCGGAGCTGGCTAAATTCCTATTTGGATTTTGACATATAAACTTATCACGAAATTAGCAAATGTGAACTTTTTTATAATTTCTATAATGAATAGGGATTAAAATTCTATGTGAAGCGCCGTATATGTCCTAAGATGACGATTCATATGAAATCACAACCCTTTTTATGTTGTTTAAATTGATCGCTTAGAGAAGTACTTTTTTTATATTTTTTGTGTGTTGTCATTTATGACAGGCGGCCGCAGCGGCAGGTTATAGAGAATTTGATCCACCGGATATCTCTCACCGTCAGCATGGGGTATGTTCACACATTCTTAGTACCCGTTTCCGGCCCAACATAAATAGAGAGAGAGAGAGAGAGAGAGAGAGAGAGAGAGAGAGAGAGAGATTAATGATTCTTTCGTCGCATTGTAATAAAGCTAAAACAATTTAGAACATAACTCCTCTTTTGAATATTTTCACGAATGGAAGAGTTGTTTGTGTGCTAGACTTATCTGTCATTGGCGGCCGCAACGGCAGGTTGTAGAGAATTTGATCCACCAGATGTATCGATCAACAAAGGCATGCTCACGCATTCTTAATATCCATGCCCAGCACAAAGGCAGAGAGAGAGAGAGAGAGAGAGAGAGAGAGAGAGAGAGAGTGTGTGTGTGTGAGAGTGTGTGTGTGTATTCATTTGTTGCAATTTTATGAAGTTATCTTTTCTGTTTGAGTGTTACTGATTTTGCTTTGGAATGAATGTTAAGAATACACGTATACTAGAAAAATATAAAACAGTGCACGTCCATTGAGTTTAGTTTTAAATGATGCATGCGTGCTTGCATTTGTTCCTCTTTGCGTACATACGTGTATCCAACTATACAAAGATAGATTGCTGCTATTTCTGCACATTCTTCTATAGCATTCAAGACTTAGTTTCCAAACTAATTATGTACATTACATGCATTAAGAACAAGTATAGCCTTTTGGTTGATTTAGAAATTTTGTCTGTACATCAGTATCATATCAGTATCATATTTTCCATGTGAAGGTTCGGGTTTTCGTAAATTCTTCTAATAGACCTTGGGCCGGCTATAGAGCCCCTACCCCTAGGGAGAATTTTGTACACCATAATTTTCTAAAACTACATTATTTAAGAAACAAAGTGACACACGTTAGCCCTCTGACGATGGGAGCGTTTGCGTGTAACAGCCATGTAACCAACGCTACCCTCAAAACAATAAAAATAATTTGGTGCAAATACTAAATTATTAATATTCTTGTTTACTAGCATGCTTTTTGCTACCAATTCTTGTGGTTTTTATAGAAACAGGTATCTCAATATGTTAAACTGTCAATGACTTGTTTTATAACTGTTACATACGTTACTAAAAGTCATAAACCTCATATATAAGTTTCCTGATACAATGTTTTGGACGATTATGAACAGTCAGTGACCAGAAATTTAATCTAATGCAGTTTTACAATAGATAAACACTATTTGTCCTCGTTTGTGCATCAAGAACTGAAAACAAATCAGACTGACTAAGCAAATGGCATAAGGTACGTTAGTTACTTCAAACAGCCTAAATTTCTTTTCGGAAAAGTACCGTTACATCAAACTTCTTAACATCTTATTTGCTGTGGTTGCAATTAGTATAACGCACAAATATTATGATTGGTTTAATGCATTATATGCTTGGAATAGATGCTTTATATACGTTTCTTTTTGAATGATTCTTTATCAGCATTGTATAAATGGCTGTTGATACTTTGTATATAAAGGTGAAGGGAAATCGGCTCTATAACTCTTTTAATAACAAACATAGTAAATTATTTCTCAGATATCTTTATAGTTGGTGAGTTAAGTGAAAGAAAAGCCTCGCCAATCGTCTGCTGGTGTATCCAATTGATGATTTTATCTTTAAAATAGTAAAATGTACTCTATAACAAATATAGAAATATACCCGTTTCATAATACTTACATGATATGATCTCTTCATTGCTGATGCTCTATACATAAATAATAGTCAAAAAGGGTTGCCGTTGGAAACAAAGAACACAGAATATCACGAAAATCGGAAACTCGGTTTGACTGAGTCACGTCATATGAACCACTGTAGTTTGTGAGGCTGCATACGCCCCTAGCGCCGGCTTCAGCGGTATTCGATTTTCAAAATAACCAGAATGGGCCCAATGATCCTAAAGGAAATAAAATATAACCTGCACTATGATGATGTACGGGGAGACCTTTTACGGCCTCCACACGACACAACAACAGCTACAGTAGAGTAAAATAAAAGTCAAAAAGGATTGCCTTTGGAAACAAAGAACATACAAAATCACGAAAATCGGAGACTCGGTTTGATCGAGTCTCTTCATATGCAACACTGTAATTTGCGAGGTTGCATACGCCCCTAGCGCCGGCTTAAGCGGTATTCGATTTTCAAAATAACCAGAATGGACCCAATGATCCCAAAGGAAATAAAATATAACCTGAACTATGATGATGTACGGGGATACTTTTGACGGCCACCACACGGTAAAACACCAGCTACCATAGAGTAAAGTAAAAGTCAAAAAGGATTGCCTTTGGAAACAAAGAACACACAAAATAACGAAAAACGGAGACTTGGTTTGATTGAGTCTCTTCATATGCAACACTGTAGTTTGCGAGGCTACATACGCCCCCTAGCGCCGGCTTAAGAGTATTCGATTTTCAAAAATAATCAAAATTGGCCCAATGATCCAACAGCTGATTTTCTAAAATTTAAATCCATCTAGCTTTCCAGAAATATTGCACACTTAATATTGTTACACACGTTATATGCCAGTTTAAGTGCTGTGATATCAGAACACTGTTTCCTAAAGACAGTGTTTGCAGGAAAAATCTCTTCAGTAGAGCTCCATCAATGAAATTTTCTACGGTCATTCTCTCCCTTCCGTTGATTCATGAAGGGCAGTTGTCAGTTTCTGGCGAAAGAATGTGCACAATACTGGTTAACCGCTTAGAGGACTAAGCCTGCCCAGTAAACGTGTGGTTAGGTAAACTGATTACGCTCGACATGACCCCATCGGGTTGACTGGGCCGTAAAACCTCAACACAAACAAATCCATCAATGACAATACTGTATACTTTCCTAATATCAACCCAAAAGCATAAATAAAGTGAAAACAAACATTCTGAGGGCACAAATTATTCAAGGAGAACTATTTCATTATTTGAGTTTTAATAAAAAGGCAGTGGTTATCACGCTGATAATAACATCACACGTATATCAACACTGCACTGCAATTAGATGCAACCAAATTCACAGCATGTGCACTCTGGCACTTCTTTGTTGCCACAGGGTATAAAATAAAACATTTTATGCCGGCTGGAAGACAGTTTGCTTCAATAAAATCTGCTTATTATGAAATACCATTTAAAAACAACACATATAGGTCAGTCATACTTAAAATAATTTAATGACAAACACAATAAATAAATGATTACTATTGTTTATCATCTATAGCATTATAAATGTAAGATTATACAAAAATCTTGTTATAAATTTTACTAGTGATATAAGTAATAAGAGTAACACAAAACAATATTAAGCTTAACGATTTCCATTTTCTTTGTTACTTTATAATGGACCTCCAAAGCGTGTACTTGATTGTCAGACTGGTGACAGCATAAAATAACTGATAGGAATGGTTGTGTCTCTGAGCCTTATATTGCTTACGGCAGAGTCTAAATTAGATTTAGCTGCAAAGAAACTATGATAAAAAACAACTTCTTGGGTCCCTACCCCTGATATACCATTTATTACTAGATTATTTTGATGCAAAGGTACGATAAGGTATTATATTGTCACCTTTTATTTCCGTTGCAATTTCAGAAATGACAATGACCTAGTACCTGCTGATGGTAAATGATTCTGTTAAGGTGAATAGTTTACTACAAATATGCAATGCCATTAACAGATATTATCATTTACCTAACATGTCTGGTAATGTATGTAATACAACTGTAACTGCTATTCTTAATCAGACTCCTTGCATATCTCCACTTAGACTTTTATAACTTTTATTATGCTTCTAATGACAGACCCTACCAAAATAAGACAAAACAATGATTTTTCATTACTATTATTAAAGTCCCATGTTCTTTAAGGCCATTTTCCTTCTGTCTAGACACTGATCAGTCTTCAAGTTTACATATTTAAGACATACTCTGGTTCTTAGAATACAACTTCTTCTGCTGCTCAGAATGCATATTCTGACACTAAGAATAGCTTTTCTAGGTCCTTTCGTAGAGTTAATTTCAAAGTCATATGTAAATATGTCATGCTGACTATAGCTAATTATTTTCAACAATATTGATCTGATTTTTTATTTATGCGTTTTAGCTAGGTACCGGTAGTTTATGTTCTTGTAACTTGTTTGTTTTTAAAATATAGAGCACGAGAGCAAGGTACATCGAGGAAATATTTATTGATGACTCATGATGAAATACAAATGGACAACACACAGCAGACACAAACAGATGGTTGATGAATATGACCTTTATATGAGTTCTGAAATATACAGAAATGAACTAATAAGTTCATTTACCAACATAAACTAAATATTTTATACCTTAGGACATGTACCTTTTTAATACATGTACAAAATACTAATACCGTATCCTTGCTAATATTCGTGGACTTCAATATTCTGCCTAGTACCCAACACAGAAAATCGCCAGACAAATCGGCCGCTTTACAGTGTACACCTAACAACCATGATGCTACGATGCTCGCCATAAAAGCTTCACAAACAATACCCAAGATATGGCATGCACTCTGAACATGTTCTACAGAGTAAATCATTACTTTATTCAACCATTTTTAAAGTACTCAATAGGTTCTTAAGACATGCAGTTTTTAAGTATGCTTAAACCGGACGATGTGCAAACATACCGGCTAAATAATAAATTGGATAATCTGCAGAAATGTCTGCCTGCTATGGTCAAAAAAGATATTTAAAATCACTGCATTGCCGTCCAACTATCTACAACATAAGAGAATTCTAAATTTCAGAAAAGATTTCAAATTATCTTGAATTACAGGAATACAGCTGTTTATTTCCATACTGCAAAAATCTACTGCAGCTACATACCTCATATAATATCTAATTCAGCATCACTAAACTACGATGAACATAAAAATCTACATAGTGAAGGAGAGGTCTTTTCTCTTCAAAATCTGATGACTAACTGAGAACATGCAGTTGTGATGCATTTTACAGGTGCCTGTACCTAACTAGCTAATCAGAAAATAGATTTTAAAAACTACTCACTACACTTAATATATACTTGTCTAACAAGTTTACCTACAGTTACCAGCCAAATGTGTATCAAATATACATTTTTCCAATACAGGTATTATAAGTATTGTATTCTTAAAGAGAGATTCTCTTTAAGATTTTTTCAAGCATATTTTGTTAAATATCTAAAATATAAAATCACAAATATTAATAGTTTAGTTTAACTATTAATTTCCTGAAACTATCAAATGTCAGCATAGCTGACTGAATTTTAAAATACTTTAAAAACAATAAAATTCACTCCAGTTACACCCTCTCCCTCTTCCAGAAATGACGTCCTCGTCATCTATAAAGTTTCTCCAATACCTTTCACTATTGCTGAAATAACTGATGGATCCATACCCGACATTACATCGGACGATAAAAGGGAAGCATTAAATTTTGTTTGTTATGCTCATACAAGTCACCACTTTCCTGCCATGCAGGTTTCTTTCGGACTCTTGCAGAACGTCTTGGGACAGTAACCGGTGGTGGTTCATTTTCTGTTTGACTCTCCCCATCATTTCTACGTATTGAAGTATTGCCTCCAGCTCGATATAATATAGCAGATGAATTAGTTTCTTCAGGTCTTTTCTTGGTTTGGGAATAGGTTTTACTGGATCAGTTGTCTCATCTTGAAGAGCATTTCCAAGATGCAATAAATGATTCCTGTGCAACGTTTTCTCAGTTCCCTCACCGTCTTCTCTTTTTACCTTATAGACAGGTATGTCAAAGTTTGGTTGTTCTGTAACAACATATATCTCATCTGCCCATTTATCTGACAACTTATGCTTACCATCATGTGCCAATATCTTACTCTGTCTCCTGCAATCAGTTTTGCAGCACGTGCTTTTAAATCATTATTTTTCTTTTGCTTTTCTCTAGATTTTGTAGCGTTTTTATTTACTATTTCAAAAGTATCTTTAAGTTTGTTTTGCAAATCTGAAACATATTCAGTGTAAGATGTTTCTTCACTTCTGGTATTAATTCCAAATGCTAAATCAACAGGAAGTCGTGGTTCTCGGCCAAAAAGAAGCATATAAGTGGAAAAACCAGTACTTTCATGTTTTATGCAGTTGTATGCTTGGACCAAAGGGGCGATATACTGTTTCCAACTTTTCTTCTTTTCTATATCTAAAGTGCCTAACATGGAAATTAAAGTCCTGTTAAATCTTTCTATCATACCATTTCCAGATGCATAATTAGGAGTAGTTCTACTTTTATGTATGCCCATGACTTCACACAGCTCTTTTTTTATAATTTGACTTTCAAAGTTTGCACCTTGGTCTGAGTGAAGTCTTGCAGGAATGCCATAACGGACAATAAATTCATTATAAAGAACAGCTGCTGTTGTTTTTGCAGTATGATTTCTAGTAGGTATTGCAACTGCAAAGCTAGTAAAATGATCAATTATAACTAACACATTTGAAATGTTACCTTTTGGTGGTTCAAGTGTCAGATAATCTAAGCAGACACGCTCTAAAGGATAAGTAGAGGTAATATTTACAAGCGGGGCTCTCATAAGTAGAGGTAAAATTTACAAGCGGGCTCTCATATCTGTTTTCGACTTTCGTCGAATACATCTTCCACAATTACTTACCCAGGCCTCTGTATCTGATGTCATACCTGGCCACCAAAATCGGTCATGTAAAAGAGAGAGAGTTCGATCTTTACTTGGATGACCCATATCATTGTGGAGGCCAGATAATACTTGTTCTATGAAAGCCAATGGCAACACAAATTGACACTTTTTCTCACTTTCTATGCCTGTTTCTCTATGAAGAATGCCTCTAATCAATTTTAAATTATCAAAGTATTTCAGCATAACTGAATCTTCTCTAGAATGTATACTTAATCTCTGAGGTCGATTTTTGTCACGGACAGCTCTTACCCAGAAACCAAGTAAACTATCATTCAGTTGTTCTTTTCTAATTTCTCGCATGTCAACTTGTGCCATTGGTTGGCCAGGAAATTCAGTTGCCTCTAGAATATCTACAGACATTATTGTATGGAAAGAGGGTGTAACAATACATGCACACGTAGCTTTTACAGAATCATTGTGAATTTCTGTACAATCTTGATTGGTAGGATATCTTGATAAAATGTCAGCATCTACATTACTACTTTCTGGTCTATACACTATATTAATATCATAACTGGCTAAAGAGGACAACCATCAGTGGCCAGTAGCATCCAGCTTAGCTTTTGACAAGGCATATGTTAATGGATTGTTATCAGTTACAACAGTAAATTTCGCACCGTACAGATAATCATGTAACTTTTCTGTAATGGCCCACTTCAGAGCTAGAAATTCTAATTTTGAAGCATAAGAAATAATTCTTAGTTTACCTTCTTTCTTTTGATAAAGCACTGCCTTTAACCCTTTTAAGCTTGCATCCGTATGAACTTCAAACGGAAGACTGTAATCTGCATAGCCTATTATAGGAGGGGAAGATAAAGATTGTCTTAATTCATCAAAAGCTTCTTGCTGGTCTTTGCCCCAAATAAAAGGTTTAGAAGATTTAACCTTCTTACCATTTTTGTAAGATATAGTGGGGAGAAGATCTGTTAAGGGTTTTGCTATCTTTGAAAAATCTATAACGCATCTTCTGTAGTACCCAACAAATGAGGTGAATTGTCTGACCTCTTCAGCATTTTTAGGTATGGGCCAGTTAGCTACTTTCTCAAGTTTTTCAGGATCTGGTTCCACGCCATTTTCAGACACTACATGTCAACATATTTCACCTTACTTTGTAAGAAAGAACATTTCTTTGGGTTTAGCTTAAGGTTACATTGTTTAAGCCTAGTCAAAACTTTGTCTAACCTATTGAGATGCTCTTCCAAAGAGTCTGAAAATGTAATAAGGTCATGAAGGTAGATGGCACATATTTTCATATTCAGGTCACTTAGGCACTGCTCCACGAGACGCTGATACGTGGCCGGAGAATTATTTAAGCCGAAAGGTAAACGATTAAACTCCCAAAATCCCAGTGGACTGACAGTAAAAGCTGTCCTACACTTATGTTCTTCAAAAATTTCAACCTGGTGATACCCTGACTTCATATCAAGAACAGTAAAATATTTAGAACCCGACAAAGTCTCTAATATCTCTTTTATTCTTGGCAAAGCATAGGAGTCTTTAATGGTTCTTTTATTTAAATGCCTATAGTCAACGCACATTCTGATCTTACCATCCTTTTTCTTACTAACACAGCATTTGACGCCCAGGGTGACTGTGATTCCCTAATAATACCACTAGCGGCAAACTGTTTAAGATGAGCCCTTACTTCATCGATCATGGCTGGTGGGATATGTCTATGCCTTTGCTTGAAAGGGGTTTCATCTGTGAGATTGATTTTATGCTCAACAAATGTACAATGGCCTATATCTGTGTCCCCTGAAGAGAAAATATCTTCATGCTGAAGTAAAAGTGTTTTTACTTTTTCAACCTCATCTGCTGATAAACCAACAGTTTCAATAGAAACTTTATTGAACAGTGAGTCTTCTGTAACAGCAGATTCTATAACTGAGTAATCTAAGTTTACATTAACAGGCTGCAACTCAAATAGTACTGCTCTGGGTGGAACAGTAAATGTTAAAGTTGTAACATTTGTTATTTGTACATCTACCGTACCATTTTTTCCTAAAATTATAATTTATCACAGCAGGAGTGACATCAAAGTCATTTGGTATGATAGAGTCTTCTGTCTGTACTAACATAGCACATGTAGGTTTGTGATCTATTTGTTTAGCAGTTACACCTTGTATTGTGATAGTGCTGTTTGCTGGAATAGTTATGTTTTTAATTTCAGCACTTCGTACAAGAGCCAACTTGTTTTTATTTTTTAACTCTTTCTCCGTTACAACCATACATCTGAATGCTAAAAAGCAGGGAGTGTGTAAATTAGCGTTCTGAAGAAAATTGACACCTAAATGTTCTTTACAATTGTTTAAAAATTCTACTAGGACATTAGTTCCTAACAACACTGGTACATTTGTATTGTAAACAGTGTCAGGCACTCCTAATAAAATACAACTTTGTACATAATCTGTAGGAAAATCTACTGACTGCAAATCAGCCTGTATATAACCAAAATATGGCAATGACTGACCATCAGCACATTCTTGCTTTAAAATGTTATGAAGAGGCATAAACTCTAGATGCTTAAAATTATTTTCATAAAATGTCTTGCTGCGAGTACTAACACAAAATGGAGAGGGGAGTGATAGTAGTGGCTTTTATAACCGGCTTTTATAGCGACGCGGTAGTATAGCGACGCGGTAGAGGCTTGGCCTGTCACGCTGGCGGTCCGAGTTCGATCCCAGGATGCGGCATTGGTGATTAGAATTTTTTCACCTGTTACATCTGGCGCCCAACGTAATAACCGCATTTGATGGGCTTGGTGGCCCAAAAGGCTTGATGGCCTGGTATTGAGTGGTTGCTCAACTTAGGATTCGTGGACGAATCTTAAAATGGAGAGGGAAGATATAGTAGTGATAGGTACATGATGCACTTGTACTGCCTTGCGGTACAAGCTGGCTTTTATAGCGACGTGGTAGAATGTAGGTCTTTGAGTCCAGCGGACCGGGTTCGATCCCCGGCTGTGGCATTGGTGATTAGAATTTTTTTCACCTGTTACATTCTAATAGAAAAATGTACAAATATACGCATCGAATAGATGAACATCAAGTTACATACCATTTTTGTTTTCAACACAACAGTGGAGTCAATCTCTAAAGGTGTTAAAGTCACTGAATTGCTCTAATATATACTTAATTTCATTGTGTTATGTTTCTAAATTTGCCTAATGTTACACACTTATCTTAAAGGATTACTGTATTCTGTATATTTAAGAGATAAAGCAACACTGTTTGTTTTGGGGGAAATCGTATTACCGTAAGACAATGTGTTTATGTTAAACTTTATGTAACTTTAATGTATTTAAGCCGCAGCATGATAAAACTAACAATTGACTTGTGCACCTGGCAAAGACTCAGATCTGTCTGGTTGCCCGCTTAGTCTGATCGGTCTTTGCAGTCTGCATGAAAAAAGCTAAGGTCCTTTGCTATTCATTGAGCACAATGGAAGACATTGACCTGTCATCGCTGTATTCACAGGCCCTATATGTCCTGCGGCAGCTTATGATAGTGATAAACATTTTGTTTTAATCAGGATTACATGTATTAAATACATGCACTTTTTGGCATGTGACTATGCTTGTACCAATATTGTTTAATCGGAAATAATGTTTTATGTTACATAGATTAAATACAAGCAAAATGGTGTCCAGAGGATATTTGAAAATTTCTGAGAATGCGTTGTACTAATTTTTAAAGCAGATGTATTTTATAGACAGCGTGATTTGATAAGGATTTTCACTTGTATACCGCCCGAGTATTCCCCGGTTTATACACAAGAAGATAATGGCATTATTTTATTAAACGAACACATGAACGACATATTATCACGACATCCAGATTCAGACCTGTTTTTGGCAGGAGATTTAAACATTGGAGACTTGCAAGATTATATTCCTTCTGATGATTTGCAGTTTGTCTTCGGTGACACTGAATACCCCACCGACCCTTTTGATATTTCTAGGCAGTCGAAAGATGAAACATGCAATCGGTTCGGCACTTCTCTCATTGACCTTTGCTGTACCTATAATATACATGTACTAAATGGCAGACCTTTTAAGGAAATTAATGGCGAAATAACATGCGTTGCGAACAATGGAAGAAGTGTCGTAGATTACATGGTCGCCTCAACTTCATTTTTCAGTCATTTTACTGATTTCGAAGTAGGATCTGAAGACTTTTCTGATCATTTTCCTTTACACTGCAAACTGTCACTTACATGTCCATACAATATAAGTGCTCAAAATTCGTGGCAAGAAATGTTGAATGAAACTACATGGAATAGGTTCAGATGGAAAGAGTATAAGAAAACTGAATTTCTTGAAAATTTCCACACACTATATTCTGATTTCAAGGGTCGAATTTCAAATAGAACAGAGCCTATTACATTGTTTTTGGAAGAATTTATCAATATATTTAAACAGGCAGGAAAATGTATGAAGGCTGGAAAAAATAAACATATACCTTCAAATGCAAAAGAACAGTCACCTTGGTGGGACTATGAATGTCAACAAGCTAAAGTACATAAGTTTTCGCTTTTAAAAAAATTTTCGAGCAATAAGCAATCAAACAAATTTGATCGATTATAAAAGGGCAAAATCGCAATTTAAAAAAAATACTCGGCTAAAACGATCACTGTATGAAAAGCAAAAAAGATCAGAATTGATAAATTCTAGTCGTAATCCTAAGGAGTACTGGAAAAATATAAAGCGTAACTGTAACAAAAAGAGCAGTAGTGAAAATGCCATTAACAGCGATACTTGGTTCAATTATTTTAAAAATTTATTAAATATTGATGTTTCTGGCGTACATGAGCAAGTTTTACATAATATCACTCAAAATAATGATTGCATAGACCTGGACAGACGAATAACCGACGACGAAATGATTACAAGTATAAAATCCATCCACTCAAACCATTCACCTGGACCAGACAGAATATGCATTGAAATGATTAAATCAATTTTAAATGAAATTTTACCCTTTTTGAATGATCTATGAATCGGGGATTTTCCCTCCTGCTTGGTGTGAAAATATTATTTGTCCTATACACAAGAGTGGAAGCATTTTGGACCCGGAAAACTTCAGGGATATTTCTCTTATAAATAGTACAAGCAGACTTTTTACAAACATACTTACTGTCAGAATACAAACATGGGCAGAAAACAACAATATTATTGACGAATCACAAGCTGGTTTCCGGAAACAGTATTCGACAGTTGACAACATTTTCTGGTTGCAAGCTATTATACAAAAATATTTATGCCGAGCCGGAGGAAGATTCTATTGTATATTTGTCGACTTTCGTCGTGCATTTGATAGTATACCGCACAATAAGATATGGGACTCCCTTCAGAGAAAAGGTATAAATTCAAACAGTAAGTTTTTAAAAATCTTTCAATCAATGTATAACCAGCTAAAGTCTTGTGTTAACTAATTGACAAAGTTTTTTGAATGTAGTGTCGGAACGCGACAAGGCTGTGTAAGTTCCCCGATAATTTTTAGCCTTTTCATAAACGACTTGGTTGCATACCTGAAATCTAAAATTAATCATGGCATATTCGTTTCAAAATATATTGAAGATCTGATGGCCTTAATGTTCGCTGACGATGTTTCTTGTTTTTCCGATACTGTAGTTCACCTACAACAGCTTATTGATTTAATTGACAAATTTTGCAAAAGTGTAGGGATGAAACTAAATTTAAGCAAAACAAAAAGCATGGTGTTCCGAAACGGGGGAATAGTAAAACAGATTAAAAAATGGTATTTTGAAGGAGTTGAGATAGAAATAGTTTCAATATATAAATATTTAGGTCTGTATTTTACATAGAAATTAATTTGGACCAAAACGAAAGAGCTATTAGCGAAACAAGTACAAAAAGGAGCTGCTAGTATTTTCACGTTTCAAAGAAAATTTGGTGTCTTTTATCCTTCAGACGCTTTTAAACTTTTCGACTCCATGGTTAAGCCTATAGCATGTTATGGTACGGAAATTTGGAGGGTTAAGTACAGTGAGGAAATAGAGAAAGTACAATCTAAGTTCTGCAAACAGGAAATATTCTGCAAATAGGATTAAAACATAATACAAACGATGCATTTGCTGTTGGAGAATGTGGACGTCTTCCTCTTGCAGTCACATATATGACGCAAGCTATAAAATACTGGTTGAAATTGCTACAAATGAACAATAGCAGATATCCGAGGCAATGCTATTTAATGCTGAAATCACTTACGGAAGTAGGTAAAATCACATGGACAATTCATATTAAATCACTTCTTTTTGAATTCGGTTTCGGCTATGCGTGGATCGCGAATGAGATAGGAAATATTGAGCATTTTTATACTTATTCAAACATCGTATAAAAGACATTTCAATTCAAAATTAGAGACGAAAAGTTAGCGATTCACCCAAAGGAATGCATTATAAATGCTTTAAGTAATATTTAGATGTAGAAAAATATTTCTTTATAGATTTAAACTTTAGGTGTAGGAAAACCTTAGCAAAGTTTCGTTGTAGTAGCCACAATTTGTTAATTGAGAAAGGGCGACATCAAAATATTGAAAGAGACTATAGATTTTGTCTATTCTGTCTTGAAAGAAACGTATATTCGGTAGAGGATGAATTTTACTTTTTTTATGGTGTGTCCCCTATACACTGATCTGAGGGATAAATATTTTAAACAAGAATTTCAAATAGAAATTTAAACAAGAATGGACACTTAATGTATCACTGCATAAATTTTCAGAAACTATCAGATATATCTAATATCTTCTATATATCCAAATTCCCAGTAAGCGCATTTGAAATAAGACATTTGTATTATGAATCTTAACAAACCTATACACTTACTTATTTATCAAACTACTGTGTGTGCACTTGTTAATACTATTATGGAGGACATCACTCTGTATTTCTGTATTAATATACATGTATATATATTATGGGCCGGTGGCCTTAAATGGAATAAAATTATTGTCATTGTCATATGTAACAGACACAGGTCAACTGCATAATGTGCCATGTTTTTAAATAGATTTGAAGGTCATAAATAAAAATCATAAACAAAAATTAGTGTAGCAAGCTATAATTTGGATCTTCTTAATATACCAATAAAATTCTTGAATTTGTATGCATTGGATAGCTAGACTGCAGGTAAATGAATTATCTACGTAACACACCTGATAATGTAACAGAATAAATAAGGGAAAGTGTCATTTTATCTTTTTATTATGGAAAATTCTGACAAATCTTTTTTTAAAACCAAGTATTAATTCAGGAGATAAAAATTAATGTAAAGACTTTTACAGAGACAAAAAAAAACCCTTTAAAATTAAGTTATTGCATTGTTACATATGTTACCACTGATAAATTATTAAGCAAAGTCATGTGACATATAATTCATCTGTAAGTGTTCATTTAGACATAAAGAAATTATAAGCATTTGCTATAAATTGAAAATTTCAGGACAGTATTCAGTAGTTTATGCAAAAGTGGCTTGATGCAGATAGCATCTTGACTGTTAACAGTATGAAATGTATATAACTGACAGAGAATATCGGCATTAAATCTGCAGTTTTTAAAATGCTTACAAAAACTTCTAAATGATACAAAACAGAGACACTAAATACTGATGCAGATTACCATACAGAAAACCACCAAAGCCCACAGTATGTAGATATTTTATATGTTACCTACGTTATCAAGGGCAGAATGATAGGGCAGATACATGTTTAAATTCGCCTATGTATCCAATATTACTAAGATATAATGCTAAAATAAGAATTTGTTTACTGATACAACATCTAGGCTGCATTTGATGTGATATTATGTGAAAGTGATTTTTTTCAATGTTACATTTCATAGTGGGGTGACTTTACTTAACAGCCAATAACTGACAAAGTATAAAAGCTAGAGGAATAATATTTGCTGCTTTGGAAAGGGTATTTAAATACCTTATCAGAAATTAAAAAGTTTAAGGTCATAGAGGCAAAGTACAATCTATGAAAATGAACTATATGAGTTAAAATACTCATTTCTAAAGGGCTCATTAGAAAATGTAACGTGCGTAACGCCATCTACAACCAAAAAGAAGTTTTTCAAAGATAACATTTTGTAGCTAGTGGACTTTTCTTGAACTTCATATATTTAGTTGGAACATATAATTCCTTTTGCTCAAATTCTCATGGGTTTAATAATTTTCTTTGGTCTTATACGTTATGTAGGGGTAACGAATGTAACAGGCTGTTACTCAGTAACACCCACATCGCCAGATGACTAACATGCTGCAAAATACTTGCAATATGATAGGCTTTAAGAAAAATATGGTCTACAAAATTCCGCTCGGGACTGGGAGGTAAACCATAGCTGGCCAGCGGCCAATCAATGCGTTGCTTCCGTCTTCTAATATTGCTTGCACTTGATGTATGTATTGTATGACAGAAACCTGCGGATATGTTATCTGTTATACCCCTCACTGGCATACAGAAATTTTGTGCAGTGATAATTAGTGATGTAAGTGTATATCTTAGCAACTCTTACAACTGCATTTCCGTTGCTGTTAAATGTCTAGGTTGGACATGATTTTTACATGCAGGGAAAGGTTGCAAAATATTGATCTGATAATTGATTTGACAATAATTATTACTCTTTGTTTTCACTTAGAAATGCTACATTATAGTGATTTAAAATTGTACTCTCTACAACTGTAACTATTATAATGCATTAAATAAGCACATTTGTAATTATTCAAGAGCGTATAAGAAGAGAGCGACCTACTCGTATATTATCTCCATACAGACAGTTATGTTTGCATAGTTTCATCTATTGGTCAGAACGCAGTAGGTTTACCGTTACTTCCACGTACTTCTCAGTGGTCGTTAATGTCAGACGCTGTACCCCGGAGTGTTTTATTACAACACGCATCTTTAGCAGTGATCTTTATCAAAACATCCGGTGGATGCGGTGATAATCTATGTGTTGCACATGCATTATGATCCAGTTCCTTTAAAAGTGCTTTGATGTTTATTCAATAAATAATAAAATTTTCAGACGTATAATTTAGAGGAAAATGACTCGAAATTTTTTAAAAATATTTAGCTAACTTGAAAATGTGTATATTTAAGAGAATACGGCCTGTCAAAATCGCAGTTTCAAACAACTGAAGCAGAATTTTGCAGCAACACATGTATGTTATAGCAATAAAGATAAATGACCTGGCAATCCAGCTTTAACTACCTTGCCTGAAACAAACCAATCAGATGATTTTTGCTAAAACAGGTATCTATAGACATAATGACTCCTTATATGCTACTTGAATTATTTTAATGGTGCATAACTAACGCATAGTCTAAAGGGTAATACAGTTATGCCGCCTTCTACGACTTTGACTTCGAAATATTCTAGATCATTCAAGATTTTGATTGCGAACTTCCTACCTTACTAGCACATTCTTTATACTATAAAACCTGGTTTAAGTGCCAACAATTCTGCTGTTAACCATTCCAAAGCGGCATTTCTCTTGCTGTTTATAGTCGTTTAATAGTTATGTTTTCTATTATGTGCTGTTTTGGTTTGAAGTTTCAAGTCCTTAATGAGAGGGCTGTTTTGTGATTTTAGCTATTTCTTGGTGTCTCCATATTGTTGTTATTGATGAAAGGTCATAATTGTTTTTTTGTTATAAGGTTCTACGACCATTCGTCAAAGCCTTTTTTTAGGAACTACAGACCAGTTATGTTTCACTATCATATGTTTTAATGTCACAATCTATGGGACAAGGGTACTTTAAAACTACTTCAGATGATTTATGTACTGATTTACAAAATGTGTCTAATATCTCAGATCCCGGGTATGCTGTAGGATTCACAATTGCGCTGTATCATTATCATGGGTCAATATGCATGACCGTATATATTTCCAGAAATTATTGGTGCATATATATATTTCAGTCTACAGGCATACTATAATGTTTACATTTTATACTTCAGTTCAATGCATGAATCTGGTCACTGTTAAATTTAAAAGAGTAAAAATACTGCATGAAACAATCTCTGCGACTTCAGCAACGTTGTTCAAGGTAATTTTCGGACGACAGCAGGCCTCTGAGGACTACCTGGCTTATCACTGTACTAGGCAAGCTTTGGGCACACCAGCTATTTTGCTCTGTTGTTGTTAATTTCAATAAAAAAAAACCCATTCAATCAGGCTTGACGGATCAGGTTTTTTCTGTAGAGAAGTATATTTTAAATTTTATGGTGATTTGATAAAAATCCATATCACAATTTACCAGATTTAATTCATTTATTATATAATAAAGTAGTGTTTGACAGTAATAATACTAGTTGTATTGTTTCCTCTCCACCAACTCTGCAAACAATCTGCTCTCTAGTATAAAATATACTATGTAGTATTGAATTCTTTCAGTTTGGATTCCGGATATCAGTGCCAGTACTAGAGATGACATGGACGGATAGAATAATACCGTATGTTATACATGATGGATTCAGTAAGTATTGTCTAGCATAAAATGTGTTCTTTGATGAAACAGAAGGGAGATGGGAGATGGAGTCACTAAAAGGTTTTCTGTGATGGACTTTGTACTGTGTATTGTGGCTGAGAAATATGTTGTAGACCTATCATACAATGGAAATATATCTGTCTTGTATTGATGATTCTTTCAAACGCAACTCTTTCAGCATCTTAACTTTATTGCCTGAACTTGATTAAAACCATATTTAGAGGTGACCTATATCTCTGGTAAGAGAGCGGTTTAGAACTCAAGCTGGCTGCATCCAGGGCGCCTAGCCATTCAAAGACAACTATGATACTCACTGATCCACTACGCTCACCGAAACGGATTTCGTGGATCAGTATTACTCTAGATGTCTGAATGTCCCACTGGAAACAGTATAGAGATTTATTTTATAACCTTACTGCAAGAGCGCTCATTGTATAAAAGACATTTTGCACCGAGCTTTGAAGATGGTATTTATAAATACTAAAAATACAAGAAGATCAACAAGAGAATCCCGACCGTAATCATTTATAAGACATATTACTCAGCAAAACATGATGACATTGCAAACTTCTGAAACGCTTACATATACACGCAAATAATTCCTTTTCCTCATCTTTATACACATTTCACGCAATCTGATTGGTTGAAGGAAAAGTTTTACAGTTAAAATGCCCAGAGCAGGAATCCGCCGGATCTATTTTCCTTCCGCCTAATACTCAAAAGATTGACATGTTTGGCAAAATTTGTAAATTATGATGACGGTGTTGGAATTACAAGCAATTAATCATTATTTTTGTGGATTATATCTATGTGTAAACAAACTTAACATAAAGCCCTTTTTCAGTGACTTGTGAGTGATTCGCCAGTGTATACACATAGAAATAATCAACAAAAATAAAATTCGATCCTATAGTAGTACGTTTCTCTTGTCCAGTGCATGATGAGATCATTTTTCATTCGTTTAATTTTTGAGAAAATTGCGTCATTTTGTGCCTTTTTGCGTTACGCCTAAATTAGCTATTTAAATTTTGTTAACTACACGCCTTATGAAATTACAATCCACAGTACCTCAAGAGCACTATTTTGTCAACCCTACCTTGCACTTAAACGTTGCATAAAAATCTAAATTATCACTCTAAAAGTTTAATGTGTACCCTCGTAGTTTTCTTAAAAGGGTACAAAATGTTTTGTAAATGTGACTGACAAGAGACAGAAACTTACAGATATAGCACAATATCTCTATATAGCAATGGAACTGTTATTGCAATTTAACCTTGTAAAACAGTCGACTACGTTTTGCACTGATAGTGTGCTCTAATTCTCTATTCATATGAGACATCTTGAATTAATTGACATTTTTTTCTGTTATATTATATGTTGTTAACATGACAGCCTTTTCCAGTACCAAAACTATTGAGATGACAGGAATGAATGCTAAATGAAAATCTAAAAAGTTGCCTTTGAAAACAAATAAACACACAAAAAGAATGAAAATCGGAGTCTTGGTTTTATTATGTTTCTTTGTATACAGCATTGTAGTTTGCAAGGCTATCAGAATGCGCTCAATGATCCCAAAGGAAATAAAATATAATCTAAACTATGATGAAGTACGGGAAGACATTTTACGGCTACCACACTTTACACCAGTTGTTAAAGGCCTCGGTGGCTCAGTTGGATGCGCCGTCCGACTGGAGACCAGGAGGTCGCGGGTTCAACCCCTGCCGAGGTCGGCAACATTCTTACGTGGAGATTGCTAATGAATATTTTCTACGGTCATTCTCTCCCTTCCGCTGATTCAAGAAGGGCAGTTGTCAGTTTCTGGCGAAAGAATATGCACAATACTGGTTAACCGCTTAAAGGACTAAGCCTGCCCAGTAAACGTGTGGTTAGGTAAACTGGCCGCGCTCGACATGACTTCATTGGGTTGACTGGGCCGTAAAATCTCAGCACAAACAAACCAGTTGTTAAAGTTGAAAATAATATTAGAACAATGTTATTTACATCTTAATATCGGAGAAAAGATGCAGTTTTGATGACATATTAGGCTGTAATTGTTACCGCGTAAACATATATTTTCTTTTTGACATCTGAAGCAAGGATTCCAAGACTTTCAGCTGACTAGGCCGCAAAGTTACTGTTTACATTACTTTAAATACTTTAAAAAAGGAACTCGGCAGTACTACATTATACATACAAACTTCCAAAGATGAGAAGTCAATTATTGATAATCGTTGTATTCAGTCTGTCAAGTTTGCAGTCAGAATTAAAGAGAAATTCATGCAATATGTTGTCTTCTTGTCTTACTGCTATTAAAATCCTGTGATAAATACTGTGAGAAAGTATATAACTAACATTCTGGTGTGGTAGAGATAAACTTAAATCTATATATTTCCGCATGTCTAGTTTGTCTACATATGATGTTTCTATGCTTTCTACAACATTGCCGCAAAAATGAATAAAATAACCTTTATAAGAGAAAAGTCTCCTTACCGTTGTTTTTAATGAGAAACGTGCTGGTTTTATTTCTGATGATTATAAACATTGTACTTTATGGTCAAGTCAGACAGTTGGTGATGCTCTTACGTTTCTTCTTTGTTTGGTACTAAACTATACCGACAAATTGTTGATATACCGTTGGTACAAATTATCCCCACCCACTTATTGCAGAATTGTTTCTGTATTGTTACGGAGGAGACATTTAATTATTCCTTTTTAACAAAACCCAAGCCAGTATTATGAACACATCTAATTGAACGTCTCGATATTTGGATGACTTACTAAATATGAAAATGACTACTTTGAACAAATGGTTTATAAAATTTATCCAAACAAACTTCAATAAAACTAGTACTTCTGATACTGAAGCATCGTTTCTGGATTTAAATTCATCAATATCTAATGATATAACAGGTACTAAATTTTATGACAAACAGTACGACTTTGATTTCGATATTGTAAATTTTTCGTTTTTGGATAGCGATGTCCCTCGTGCTACATCCTACGGTGTGTATATTTCTTTGTTGATTCGGTTTTCTAGAGTATCTAGTCATGAAATATTTTCTACGGTAATTCTCTCACTTCCGCTGAAAGGGCAATTGTCAGTTTCTGGCGAATGAATGTGCACAATACTGGTTGACCGCTTAGAGGACTAAGCCTGTCCAAAAAAAAGTGTGGTTAGGTAAACTTACCGCGCTCGACATGATCCCATTGGGTTGACTGGGTCGTAAAAGCTCAACACAAACAAATAAGTCAGTGGCTTTAATAATCGAAATAAAATATTAAAATGCGAAACCTTTTATGGAGGGACACCGATATTATGAGCTACATAAAACATTTTCTAAGTTTGATCACCATTATTCTGCATTAATATCCGAATATAACGTTGGTTTGAAACATTTCTACAAGAAATTCAATGCGTTATATTGCTTATTCTGTAGCATGTCAAAATCTATGAATGTTCGTGTGCGTGCGTACGTGTGAGTTTCATTTTTGTATTGTAAAATATATATTATATATATATTAATAAATTTTGGTCATTTTAAATTTCATTTCAATCACAGATACGACGGAGCGTACTCAGATTCACCTAGCTATCACAGAGCTAATGGAAGAGACTGGACACTGTATTACATTTACACCAAGAACATACCAAAATGATTTTATTTTCATAACTGGCAGGATGAGAGGGTAAACCAAGCGAATAGTAATTTATGTCTTTTTATTGTAAAACATCCTGAAAATCATTACTAATAACAGGATTATGTTATTTTAGCTGTACTGATGCAATTTTGTGTAGGTCTTTTAAACTTTATAATTTGATTCTGAAACAGTAATCATAAAGGACCAGAAATATAAACTTCACATTTAGTGAAGAGGGAGATGTTTTACGATCACCACACGGCACTAAAAGCAGCTAAAGGACAGATAATAAATTTCGAAATGGAATTACCTCTGTCAACATTGAACACATAGACAAAATTGGAAAAAAACTTCAATGTCAAGTTTACTGGACCTTACCAAATTACATCTAGTTTCGGGTCAGTAATGAGTAAATAGGAGGTCAGAAACTGATACAATCAGATCCATATCAAACCCCTAATCCCAAAGGAAATACAGACAAATACAATAAAGCAGCCACAAAAGGAACAGACGGCAAGCAAAGTTGGCAACTCTTTCACAAACAGGTGGGAACTCTGTTACCCATACTTAACTGAATATATAATCAACCTAATCCTTTTTTACTTTTATCTTACATCGTTATTAAAAGAAAAACATTACAAAATGAAACACTACATAATAATTAACAAAATACCACAATAAGTGTACCGCCTTGGAACGGTCAATAACTTATTACTGGGGGCTTAAGCTAGCTTTACGGGATCCCAACCCTCACCCTCAGCTTCCATAGCGGCAAAAACATATATTTGTTCGGTCCATGTAGAGGTCTTCTAACTTATCTGTGAATCATTACGGGTAACAGATAAATCACAGATGAAGCTATAATGAAACAAAGATGAGGACTGAACAAAAACAACGTGTTAAGACATTTGTAGATCCCTGGGCTGTCAAACAACACCACTGGAATACTAAAGCAAACGAAAACCACCAACTGAACGCCAGTGAGCCAAGAATCAGACATAAAATAAAAGTTCCGACCAAGAGAATCTAATGGATAGTTTTAAATCGGGCCATCATAGTCTGAACCCCGACCCACGGTGTGCAATTAAAGAGGTAAGCAAAGTGGTCAACCATGATTGGATTAACCGTGTAGCAAGCAGACTGTTTTATGACATCAATATTATACTCCTTTCATTTATAACATATGCCAATTTTACTAAACTATATGTACCACTTCACTTCTTAGATGCAACTCGTATCATTTTTAAAATGAGTTTTTATTAGAGAAGCTATTCTTATCGTGTTTTGGCGATATTTATTTGACGTTTTATGCATGTTCGGCGGGAAATGTGTTCATTTGTTAAAACATAAATGTAGATAGCCAGCAAATGCCGCAATCACGAAGCACAACCCTCCCGAGGCACCAGAAGAAAGAGAGATGAGGAACAAATAAGGACAAAACAAACGCCACATTTTAAACCACCGACGCAGAGAAGAAATGCAACAGAGGAACCGCCTTGGAACGGCCAGCAGTATAAACCAGTGGGAGCTTAAACCAGATTTACGCGCGCGAAACCTCGCCCATTAATTCTGATGCAGCTCCAAATAACTATTATATGTTCGGCCCGCATAGGGGTCCTCTACCTCATCTGATAAACATCACAGTGAAACATATATAATCAAAAACACTGCAAGGGATCAATGGTGATCTAAAGCCAGACCACACAAAAAAATATAAAGGACCACAGACATCGATAGTCAGGCGACGACCGTCTGAATCACCGGCGGCTCTTATGAAGTTTTCTTCAAACATGATTTAGTAAATACTGCCTGGGATTTACTGAGACATGCGCACGTCCAATACACTAAATTATGCAGGCACTTCTAATGAGTTCTAACAATATTCATTTTTCGTGGAGGAATAAGCAAAATATCTGTCAGTATAGTATGATTAAACGGTAGCCTAGCTAGAGCTATGTGTTAGTTATACATTTTACATAGGTGAATTAACGTTAACCTCAGCCAGAAATATGGGAGACTAAAATGCAAGTAGCTCTCATGTGTAAATGTTAACAACATACATGTGTCTACAGTTGTAGTACATAGGTGTATACCAGATTTATATTTAACACACTCATTTTTTAGCTTTTTGCTCACCTGAGCTGATAGTATAGAATGGCTCCGTCGTCCGTCCTTGCGTGAGTACGTCCATGCGTCTACACTTTCGAACAAGAATATCTCCGAGGACAGTTGGCCAATCTTGATCAAATTTCACAAGTATCATCATTTAGGTGGGGGCTTGGCTGTATTAAGTTTTGAGGCAGATCTGGTCAGAAGTTGGTTTCACGGCAACCAAAAGTTCCTCTGAACATATTTTGGGCAAAATGTTGTCAGGACGATAGCGACTTCATTCAGTCTCCCAAACGAAATGGGGAGACTTATTGTTTTTGCTCCGTTTCTTCTTATTCTTCTTCTTTTTCATTTTCTTTCCGCCAAATTTTGTCCGGACGAGTTTCTCAGTAACCACTAGATGGATTGTTTTGAAATTTGGTGATATGATAGATATGGATATGAAGTTGTGTAAGAGTATTTCAAAATTCAAAATGGCGGACAAAGGTTCCCCCTGGTCATACCAAAACGCGCCTAAAATTTGTCCGGACGAGTTCTCAGTAACCGCTGGACGGATTGTTCTGAAATTTGGAAATATGATAGATATGGATATAAAGCTTTGCAAGAGGTTTCAAAGGGTGATTAAGGGTCTCCTGGTGGCATGCATCACTTCCTTCACTTCATAAAAGGCCTAATATCTCAGAAACCGTTCAAATCCCCACCCCTTAACCATAGATATGCTTGTTCCTTATGATAAGATGCAACCAATGACACCAAAATGAGGTCCCCGGGGGCATGCCCCGACCCCTCCAGTTCATAAAAGGCCTTTTATCTCAGAAACCGTTCAGCTCTTTACCCCTTCACCATATATATTCTTGTTCCTTATGATAAGTCGCATCCAGTGAAATCGACCGTGTTCCCCTAGTATCTCAGAAACCGTTCAGAACCAAACACTAAACGATATATATTGCTGTTGCTTATGATAAGACACATTCAGTGACACTGACCAGGGATCCCAAAGGGGCATGCCTACACCTTTCACTTCATAAAACCACAGATATGCTTGTTCCTTATGATAAGACGCAACCAATGACACCAAGTGGGGTTCCCCGGGAGCATGCCCCGCCCCTCCAGTTCATAAAAGGCTTTATATCTCAGAAACCGTTCAGATCGTCACCCCTTCACAATATATATTCTTGTTCCTTATGATAAGTCGTATCCAGTGACACCGACCGGGGGTCCCCTAGAGGTACGCCCCATCCCTTCGAGTTCATATAAGGCTCAGTATCTCAGAAACCGTTCAGAACCAAACCCTAAACGATATATATTGCTGTTCCTTATGAAAAGACACATTCAGTGACACTGACCAAGGTTCCCCAAGGGGCATGTCCCACCGCTTACACTTCATAAAAGGCCTAATAGCTCTGGAACCGTTCGTGTTCCTTATGATAAGATACATCCAATGGCACCGACCGGGGATCCCCAGGGGGGCATGCCCCACCCCTACACTTCATAAAATGCATAATATCTCTGAAACCGTTTTCTCCACCCCAAAACCATATATTCTTGTTCCTCATGATAGACGCATCCAATGACACCAAACGGGGTGGGGGTATGTCTTACCCTCTCCAGTTCATATATATATAAGGCTTGATATCTAAGAAACCGTTCAGAACCCCACCCCTAAATCATAAATATTATTGTTTTTTATGATAAGACGCATTCAGTGACACTGACCGGGGGTCCCACGGGGGCATGTCCCAACCCCTTCACTTCATAAAAGGCCTAAAATCTCAGAAACCGTTCCGATTCTCGCCCCTAAACCATATATATTCTTGTTCCATATGATAAGACGCATCCAATGACGCAAACGGGGGATCCCTCAGTCGTATGTCACACTCCTCCAGTTCATATAAGGCTCAATATCTCAGAAACCGTTCAAAACCCCACCCCTTAACCAAATTTATTTATATGATAAAACGCATTCAGTGACACTGGCCGGAGGTTCCCGAGTGGTATACCCCACCCCTCTCTAGTTCATGTAAAAAAAAAGGGAAGAGAAAAGTCCAGGGAGTGCCACAATCACAAACCGCAGCTCTTCCCAGACCCCAAGAGGAAGAGGAAACCGACAAATTCAAACAAGCACAAACCGAACAAACGTACGAAAAGCACTAAGATTAGCTCTCTCTTCCCCAAGCGAGGTAATCGCAATACTAAAAGGACTGAAAAACACAAGAAAAAAATGACACACTGAACGACATACAACAAATCGCCTCGTAGAATAAACCTCAAAGCAACAAAGAGTAAGACTAACACCGGGACCACCGCCTTAGAACGGTCAGTAGAGCAAACCACCGGGGGGGGGGGGTTTAAAGCACTTTTACAGCTAGCTAACTTCACCCTGGGTCCCGATGCTACTCTTAATACAGAAACACATAAAAATTCGGTTCGCATAAAGGCTCCCAACTCAGTCAATGTATCAAAGCGAAAACATAAAAATCAAATTAATCACTATAATAAAGAAAGACGAGTACTCATGGCTAATTCTACTGTATGCCAGAGTAAATGAAAACCAATAGTTGAACCACGTAAGCCTACATATCTCAGAAAGCGTTCAGAACCCCATCCCGACATTTTTAATCGAATCTTCATCAAACTTGCAGATAACGAGGATAGACTTAAAATCTCGGACAAGTTCGATTGTGGCTCAATTTCGACTATTGACATGGGAGTTACCCGCCTTTGAGGGCCCCATGGATTTCAAAAATTGTTGTCCGGGCTATAGCGATTTCATTTTGAACAAATCTTTGTCAGACTTGCAGGTAATGAGGACAGCCATAAAATCTTGGACGAATTCGAGTTTGGGGCACTTCGGACTTTTCACATGGGATTTACTTGCCATAGACATATAATGGAGAAAATGTTGTCCGGACATTAGCAATTTCATTTTTGATTGGATCTTAATCAAACTTGCAGATAACAAGGACAGGAATAAACTCTCGGACAAGTTTGATTTTGGCTCACTTGTGGCAGGAAAGTTACCCACCCTTGAGGGCCTCGTAGACTTAGGAAAATGATGACCGGATGATAGCAATTTCATTTTTGACAGAATTTTCATCAGACTTGCAGGTAATGAGGATAGCCATAAACTCTTGGACGAGTTAAATTTTGGGGAATTTCGGACTGTTCACATGAGAGTTACTTGCCCTTTAGTCTCCCATGAAAATATAATGGGGACAATGTTGTCCGGCCGATACTGACTTCATTTCTGATCAAATCTTAACCCAACGTGCAGATAACGAAGCCGGCATAGAATCTCAGACGAGTTTGATTTTAGCCCACTTTCAACTATTGGCATGAGAGTTACCCGCCCTTGTGGGTCCTTGAGACGTGGGTAATGTGGTCCGGACGATAGCGATTTCATTCCTGATCAAATCTTCACCAGACCTGCAGGTAAAGAGGACAGCCACAAAATCTTAGACGAGTTTGACTTTGGGGCAGGTCGGGCTATTCAAATGAGAGTTACTTGCCCTTTAGTCTCTCATAGTCATATAATGGGGGAAATCTTGTCCCTTCGATAGCGACTTTATTCTTGACCGGTTCTTCATCAACTTGCAGATAACAAGAACAGGCATAAAATGTCAGACTAGTTTGATTTAGGCCGAGTTCCGACTATTGGCATGAGATATGGCCGGCCCTGAGGGCATCATAGACTTAGGAAAAAAAATTCCGGACGATAGTGATTTCATTTTTGATCGAATCTTTATCAGACCTGCAGGTAATAAGGACAGCAATAAAATCTTGGACGAGTTTGAATTTTGGGCAGATCGAACTATTCAAATGAGAATGAATTTAGTCTCCATTAAAGGGGAAAAAATTGTTCGGGTGATAGAGACTTCATTTTTGATTGGATCTTCAACAAACGTGCAGATAATGGGGACAAACATAAAATCCTAGATATATTTGATTTAAGCGCGGTTTGGACTATTAGCATGATAGTTACCCACCCTTGAGTGTTCCATAGACTCGAAAAATGTTGTGCGACTTCATTTTGATGGGAAAATGATGTCTCCATGCTAACACGTGCATTTTTAATCGAATCATTATCAAAGTTGCCGGTAATCAGGACAGGCAAATTCGGTTTTGGGCTTTTGGTTTCCATGGCCCAACTTACTCTCCCCAGGTGTCTTAGACGACATATTTCCAATCAATAAGGGGCATTTGAAATAAAACGTCAACCAGAGGATGAAAACAAAGGTAAGAAAACAGTCCAGGGATTGTCACAATCACAAACCGCAGCCCTTCCCAGACACCAAGAGGAAGAGGAAACAGAAACCTATGGCAAAAACCTCTGTGATGGTCGCTTGGAGCTTTGAAATGTATTCATATTTTCAGCTAACTGTCCCTCAGGTGAGCGATAGTTTCCCTCTTGGGCTACTCATTACTCTCAGAAAACTGGACTGCTGGGTAATTTATTTTTATTACTGTACGAAAACTGAAAAACTTCCTTTTTTCGTAGATACTTTTCGCCCATGCGGTATTTAGCCCTATTTTGTATGACATGGCTTTTCATAGTAAACTTTGATTCTAAAAATAAATATGTATTCAAACCACACACACACACACACACACACACACACACACACACAACACACACACACACACACTTTATTAATTTATTTCTTGTTAACTCGTAATTGCAAATCTTATCACTCTGAACTGGTAAATCTATTATTCTTTCAGATTAAGACGACATAGCACACTTATTGATATTTTTTCTATATCTCTGGAAACTTTCAGATGCTGGAGTGACGTTGGTAGACGGGGAGGTAACCAAACCGTATCAATCTCCTCAAACTACAACTGTGTTACCAAAGGAATTATCATGCACGAGCTGATGCATGTCCTTGGTTTCTGGCACGAGCATACACGAAGTGACCGAGATAGTTATGTATCCGTTATACCGGCTAACATTATGCTAGGTAAATTTAAAGAATTCGAAACAACAGTAACATAAATTTGAGCCGCAGCAGGTTAGCCTGCGCATCTGCGCAGTTGGAGAAGAGTGTACATTGTCTGCATGGAGAAATTTGGCATCCTTGGCTGTTCAAAATGTGGCCAGTGAGGCTCTTGATCAGACTCCGCATTCGCTTTTTCTGGCCTTGCTGCTCATTTATAGTAAGCACGGACGATAACCGTTGCCATACATAAGGACTTCGTTTAATTCACTAAAACTTTCGCCGTAACTCGGAAACTATTTATAATAAGCACGGACGATGATCGTTGTCATCCATAAGGACTGCGTTTAATTCACTATAACCTTCGCAAAACTTGCAAACTATTTGTAATAAGCACGGACGATGATCGTTGTCATATATAAGGACTGCGTTTAATTCACTTAAATCTTCGCCGTTACTCGGAAATTATTTATAATAAGCATGGGCGATGATCGTTGTCATGCATAAGTACTGCGTTTAATTCACTAAAACCTTCGCCGTAACTCGGAAACTATTTATAATAAGCACAGACGATGATCTTTGTCATACATAAGGACTGCGTTTAATCCACCAAAACCTTCGCCATTACTCGGAAACTAGTTATAACAAGCACGAACTATGATCGTTGTCATACATAAGGACTGCGTTTAATCAACTAAAACCTTCGCCATAATTCGGAAACTATTTATAATAAGCACGGACGATGATCGTTGTCATATTTATCCTGCGTTTAATTCATTAAAACCTTCGCCGTTACTCGGAAACTATTTAAAATAAGCACGGACGATGATCGATCGTTGTCATACATAAGGACTTCGTTTAATTCACTTTCGAGGTTATCCTACTTGATATCGCAGGACCAGCAGCAACAAGGCTCATGTCTCAGTTTTCCGGCAGAGGTGGGGAATCTTCTTCAATATAAATCGATAATCGATCCATGAGAAATTACGGTATTTAAGAAAGAGTTGGGTTTGATATAGGCTTCGCGTTGATGGCATCAGCTTTTAGGTAACTCTTTTATAATTGTCCACTTATTCTTTAAAGGGCTAATGGATACAATTTGAACAAAGTACTCAACAAGGAAGGAGTTATTGGTTTGAAACTGTGACATCGTCGATTGACAATGATTGTTATCTGATATCACAAATGCTCAATAGAATTGTATACACAATTTTGACACTCAGCCTTTTGTGCTGTAAATATCTTGTGCAGTGTCACTTCGTGCTAAAGTTGTGTTTATCAACAAATTTTGTCATTTTAGGTCATGAAGCTGATTTCAGCAAACAATACGACGGGCATTTATTAAATGTTTCTTACGACTTTTATTCCATCATGCACTACAAAACTAACCAGTTCTCCAAAGATCCCTACAATTTAAAGACTATACATATACTAGACCCTAGTGTGAAAGAGGACGAAGTTGGGCAACGAAAATACCTCAGCCAGAAAGATAAAGAACGTATCAAAACTTTGTACAACTGCCGTAAGTATCTAATATTATTTTACTTCACCAGAGCCGAAGGATCAACTATTGTAATCGCTCTCCATCGTTCGACTGCTCTCCGCGCGTTTATTGTTCTATCCGTATTTTCAGCAGACACTTCTTGTCCAGTTTGTAAGCAACCTCCATGGACGGGGGATAGAAAGTTCATCGACTAAAATGATAACTATGCCATATAATTTAAAGCCCTTCATTTCAATCTTCGTGTGCCATAATTTCATGTTAGGCTGCTAGCTGTGTGGTTAACTTCGTAATTATCTGCACACTTTGCTTTCTAGGTTTCTTTCTGTTCCTAATTTGCTTTCGTTTGTATTGTAAGTTTTCCAGCGTTGCAGGGTAAGGCCTCATGCGAGGTTAAGAACACAGTGGATAATCATCTGTAGCAGTACCTCCTGGACAGTACCTTTATTATTGCAAATGTGCTGTGTAGTGCAGTTTTATTTGTACTTTCCTTTTGGTCATGGAGACCATTCTGGTCTCTTTGAGTTCCACTTCAGCCGGTGCTAGCAGTACTAGATGCGTGTGCAACCCTCAGACTATACTGGTTTAATTCGAATAGCCTCAATAAAACTGAGACTTTGAGTTTCGTTAATTTATGTGTTCTTTGTTTCCAAGGGTAACCTTATAGATTTTATTTGGTTTTAGTGCAACTGGTGAGAAGTGTGGTGTGGTGATCATCAGAAGTTAGACAATACTTCAAAACAAAGAAGCTTTAATTTCTACTTTCCTTGGGACGAATGAGCCCATTCTTACACCTAGAAAGCTTCGTGACTACGGCCATTTGTTACATATGACAGAATCGATCCGGTGAGGTGTAATTTGCATATGCAAGGACAGCTCCATTCATGATGCGGCTCAAAATATACACCTTAAGCAATCTTCATGCAGCACATTCTTACTAAGGCGTCCTGCTGTAAACTAAAAGGATATTTATGTCCTTATGCTGTAGCGTTTGGTGCCGCATCAAAACATTAAGGTGAGATTTCGCGCGAGTAAAACTGGTTCTTTATCGTCAGTGGTTTCACATGTGGCGTTTGTTTCGTCATCATTTCTTCCTCATCTGTCCTTCTCTTCTTTTGGCGCCTCAGGAAGGCTGTGTGTTTCGTGATTGTGGCATTTCCTCGATACCGTCACTTGTAGTAATTGCTATATTAAAGATACTAACTACTGGGTAGGAGTTATGGTCTCCTAAATAGGCCCTACATATCCGGTGCCACGAGACGGTTGTGTTCCGTGATTATGACCTTTGCTGAATACATTAAATTGTATCATGATCTACATATTTAAATTTTGTCTGTGATGCTAACATCTGGGTATCTGTACATACAGTGCTTTCTTGTAACATATATGATTGAAATTTAGATAGTGTTTGTTAATAATTTGTCTTTTCTTTCTTTTCTAAACATGTGATAAAAACTTATTAGTTTTATAAGAAATGCATAGATTTGTTTCTATACGTTTGGACAACAAAGGTTTATTTTTTTTCATTGCCTGAAACGGGTGAAAGTAAACAATTTAATTCAAATACCACCGCGCCCCTCCGTTGTTCGTTTCAATAATAATTCAGTTTCATGATAATAATTCAGAATGGTAAAAACGTTATGAGACGGAAATCCTACAATGGATATTTTTTACTGTTTAGGACAGTACCTATAAACAAGCAGTGATAATATGTATGTGTGACTGCATTCAGAATCCTTTAATGCAATGCAGTCGAGAACCGTGAACGTCTGACTTGTTAAAAGTCACTACAATAAATGGAGACGTTTTCAGATTTCGGTGATTTACTCTACTGACCGTTCTAAGGCGGTGGTCCCGGTGTAAGTCTTACTCTTTGATGCTTTGTGGTTTATTCGAGGCGATTTGTTTTACGTTTTACCTTCTGTTAATTTGTTCTTGTGTTTTTCAGTCCTTTTAGCATTGCGGTTACCTCGCTTGGGGAAGAGAGAGCTAATCGTAGTGCTTTTCGTACGTTTGTTCGGTTTGCGCTTGTTTGGTTTTGTCTGTTTCCCCTTCCTCTTGGTGTCTGGGAAGGGCTGCGGTTTGTGATTGTGGCACTCCCTGGACTTTTCTCTTACCTTTTTTGGTAAGGAATGTGACTTCCAAACTGATTTATTAGAATTATAAATTGACAAATAATTACCAAAATTACCGCTCCTGTGCTCAGCGCTTCTGTTGGTAATAAGATGGTGTATGCAGTTTTGGGCTGTGCTTCGTGATTGTGGCATTTCATAGGTATCTTCACTTATTATCGCACCTGAGCCAACCGTTAGTATAGGCTTGGGACCGTCGTCCGTCGAATGTCGTTTACACTTTCAAACTTGAATATCTCTAAAACCAGTATGTCAATCTTGAGCAAATTTCATATGTAGCATGGTTAGGTTGAGGATTTACTGCATAATGTCTTAGGGCAATTGGATCAAAGCTGTGGTTTCCATAGTAACAGAAAACCCTCATAGACTTGTAATGGATAAAATGTTGTCTGGGCAATAACTTGTTTATTTTTGTTAAATCTTCATCTAACTTACAGTATCTAGGACAGACATAAAAAATGTTTGGATCTGATAGGATGAATTACTTCAGAGTTACGTCCCCTTGAAAATTAAAAAAAAAAATTCCACAGACATATAATAGATAACAAATTCATTTTTTACCAAAAGTGATCAAACTTGCTGATAATAAGAAAAGAAATAATATTAGAGTTATTTGCCCCGAGTGCTCAAAAGTCCATATTTGATCTTTTCTGGACGATAACTTGTTCAGTTTTAATCGGATCTTCTTGTAGCTTGCAGATCAAGTGGACATGGATACAATCTCAGAAGGGGTCAAAAATTGGCCAGATCCGATCATTAATCTTAGAGTTATTTGCCCTTGAGTGCTCAAAAAGTCCATATTTGATACCTTGTTTCGTTTTGATTAGATCTTTCTATTACTAGAAGATAAGTTGGACAGGGATGAGATCTTGGACGAGTTCGAAAACTGGCCAGATCCGATCAATAATCTTAGAGTTTTCATCCCTTGAGTTGCTCAAAAAGTCTATTCGATCTTATCCGGACGATACCTTGTTCAGTTTTGATCAGATTTACCTTCAGATAAGATGGACATGGATGAAATCTTAGATGAGTTCCAAAACTGGCCAGAATCGATCATTAATCTTAGACATTTTAGCCCTTGAGTGCTCAAAAAGCCCATATTTGACCTTGTCCGGATGATGACTTGTTCTGTTTTTATTGGATCTTCTTGTAACTGGCAGATATGGTGGACATGTATCAAATCTCGGATTAGTACGAAAACTGGCCAGATCCAATCATTTATCTTAAAGTCATTCGCCCTTGAGTGCTCAAAAAGCACATATTGGACCTTGTCTGGACAATAACTTGTTCAGTTTTGATTGGATCTTCCTGTAATTTGCAGATACGGTGGACATGGATAAAATATTTCGGACGAGTTGACTTGGCTAGATCCGATCGTTAATCCTCGAGTTATTTGCCCTTGTCTCAAAAAGCCAATATTTGACCTTTTCCAGCCAATAACTTGCTCAGTTATGAATCATTAATCATAGAGTTACATCCCCATCCCCTTGATTCCTGAAAAAAACCTGTGTTTGATTTTGCCATCAGCATAAATAGTTCAGTCTTAATCGGATCTTCCTGAAACTCGCAGATAAGGTAGACATGGATGAAATCTCGAAAGAATCCAAAAATGATCAGATTGGATCATTAATCTTAGAGCTGCGGCCTCTTAATTGCTTAAAAAAGCCTCTGTATGTTTTTGTCATCAGCATAACTCGTTCAGTTTTGATCGAATCATACTGAAACGTGCAGATAATGTCATCCTGGCTGAAGTCTTGGATAAGTTCGAAATCTGTCCGGATCAGATTATTTTTTAGAATGACGCCCCCTTGATTGATCAAAACGCCTATTGTCGACCTTGTCATCAGCATAACTTCATCAATTTTTATCAGATCTACCCGACCCTCACATATGATATCGAGTTGAAACATGGTAGACATTTAGATTGTGATGTGATGTGACGTTAAAGTACACCAAATTTTGATAAGTTATCACTATGTATTAAAGATTTTTCAGACATGACTTTGTTTCCGGATAACTCCTCCTACAGTTTTCATCAAATGAGGTTGACACTTGGTCGACAGTTAGACTATGATGTGGTACAGCGCATAATGTACCAAATTATCACTATTTTGAAAGATTCTTCAGATATGACTTGGTTTCTGGATGTTTCTGGATGTTACGCCATAGGTGGCCAAGACGCACCGAGGGTGACTACCAATTTGTTTAAGCTCCTATTTGGGCAATGCCTATCTGTACTACTACTCAGAAGATTCTAACAACGTTAGAACTTTTACATTTTTTTTTTTTTTTTTTTTGACATATACTATTTATAACATAAAGATATACAATTACAGATACAGTTACTGACAAATTACATTTAATCAACGCAAGTCTCTTCACGTTGGCCCCAATTAAGGGCTCCACACGATTGGGGACTATAACGGTATGTTACTCGATTAACCTGGCTTGGTTAGTTTTATACACCTAGTATAAACCCCCAAGTGAGGAAAACTCTACCGTGCCAAAGTGAAGGGAGTGCCGCCCCTTCTCCTAATACTAACTATTACATTTGCGGCTGCAGGCCTCTAACCATCGCGTGGTCGCGTGTGATTTTTTTAAAAATAAATAAGATCTCCAAAAGGAGCCCCACAAAAAGTTAAGAGAAAAGTCCAGGGAGTGCCATAATCACAAACTGCAGCCCTTCCCAGACACCAAGAGGAAGAGGAAACCGACAAATCCAAACAAGCACAAATCGAACAAACGTACGAAGTATGTTCATCAGAATAACCTGATCATTTTACAAGAGCCCTCTTCTTTTTATTGTCACGTTTGATCACCTAAATATTTTTTGTTTAGCACGTGCCAATTCTTGCTGGTAAAAAGAACCCATTATCTTTTCATTTTTAAGATCTTTCAAATTATATGTCCCAGGATTTGTAATGTTAACCTTATCTACAACAAAGATTTCCTCAGTCCAGCTTGGAGTATAACCCTTTTCAAATTTTCTCTCATATTTACTTATTCGAGCTTGATCATTTGGTTTAAACTTTCGAGATTCTCTTGTCTTTTTATCTTTAAATGAATTGAAATAAACCCGTCCTGTGTTTGTCTCTTTGCTTGCTTCTTTTTGGGATTTTGATAGTTCTGTGAAATGTATTATTATATTTTTCTAGGATTGAAGGAAGAACATCTAGATATTTATGTGTATTGTTTGCGGCAAAGTACTTCCACATTATATTTTTTCAATATTCTATTAAACCGCTCTACAACAACAGCTTTACCCTTATAAAATTCCATTTTTCTCCAGGAGCTTCTTAAACTCAGTATTGTAAATTTCTCTACCTTCATCAACCCAAAGCTTTTCTGGTTTTCTTTTACTATTAATCATTACCTTTGCAAATGCTTTTGTGACAGAAGCCCCAGTTTTATCTCTCATTGGCACTGCCCATGCATACTTACTGAAAATATCAATGATTGTTAAAAGATATTTTATTTCTTTATCAAATTTAGCAAAAGAAGTCCTATCAACCAAATCAGCGGACCATGTATCATCAATCACAACAAAAGTGACAGGCCTTTTCTGAAACTTTCTTTTTATCGGTTTATGCAATTCATCGGCTAAGGCTGCCATTTGTGTTTTTGTTTTCTTTTTTTTTTTTTTTCTTTGTTTTTTTTTTTGTTTTTTTTTTTGTTGTTTTTTTTTTGTTTTGTTTTGTTTTGTTGTTTTTTTTGTTTTGTTTTTTTTCCTTCCCCAAACCAAGTTTATTCTTTGTTCCGATAATGGGTTCACAATTTAAATTCTTGGAAACCTTTTCGCCGAATGTTTTACTCTTGCTTTTTTCCAACTCTTTTAACATTTCTTTATCACATTCACTTTTTGGTACGCCAATGGAATAATAGTAATCATGCTTCATGGAAATTTCATCAAGTTCATTGGTTGGTTTTCCTAAATCCAGGGGATTACCGGATCCGCAATATTTATATCCAGAACGGATCAATCCCTTTTTTAGACAACAGGGGCAACATTGCCTTGTGAATATCAATAGATGAATTTGGTCTTTGTTATTCCGCATGATGCACAGATAGATTTTCTCATCTTTTTTCCCATTTTTGGTTAAGACATACTTAGGATTTACATCTCCAGTAATTCTCTTTTCTTTTATACAATAACTGCTCATTATTAGCTCACCTGAGCACGAAGTGCTCATGGTGAGCTATTGTGGACAGTCAATGTCCGTCGTCTGTCGTGCGTCGTCCGTCGTCCGTCGTGCGTCGTGCGGCGTCAACAATTGCTTTAAAAGCCTACTCCTCCTATACCCCTGGGCCAGTTGACTCGATACTTGCTAGGAAGCATCGGGGTGACTTGTAGATCAAAAAAAGCTAAAATCGTGCCGAACGGAAATCCAAGATGGCCGCTATGGCAGCCATCTCGAAAATCTATTTTTTGCTTCTTCTCCTGAACCGAAAGGCCAGTTGACTCCAAACTTGCTAGGAAGCATTGGTGTGACTTGTAGATCAAAAATAGCTAAAATCATGCCGGTCGGAAATCCAAGATTGCCACCATGGTGGCCATCTTGAAAATCTGTTTTTCGTTTCTTCTCCTAACACCAAACGCCAGTTGACTCGAAACTTGGTAGAAAGCATCGGGGTGACTTGTAGATTAAAAGTAGCTAAAATCGTTCCAATCGGAAATCCAAGATGGCCGCCATGGCCGCCATCTTGAAAATCTATTTTTCGCTTCTTCTCCTGAGCTGAAAGGCAATGGACTTCAAACTCGGTAGGAAGCATCAGGGTGACTTGTAGATCAAAAGTAGCTAAAATCGTTCCAATCGGAAATCCAAGATGGCCGCCATGGTGGCCATCTTGAAAATCTTTTTTTTTCGCTTCTTCTCCTGAACCCAAAAGCTAATTGCCTTGAAACTTTGTAGGAAGCATCGGGTTGACCTATATTGTGAAATTGGCTAAAATTGTTCCGATTGGAAATCCAAGATGGCCGCCATGGCGGCCATCTTGAAAATCTATTTTTTACTTCTTCACCTGAACCGAAAGGCTTATTGACTTTAAACTAGGTAGGAAGCATCAGGGTTACCTGTAGATCAAACATAGCTAAAATCATCCCTATCAGAAATTCAAGATGGCCGCCATGACAGCCATCTTGAAAATCTATTTTTCGCCTCTTCTCCTGAACTGAATGGCCATTTGACTCGAAACTTGGTAGGAAGCATTCGGGTGATTAATAGCTTAAATTGTTTGGATCGGAGATCCAAGATGGCCGTGTTGGCGGCCCTCTTGAAACTCTTTTTGTCGCTTATTTTCCTGAACCAAAGGGCCACTTGATTTGAAAATTGGTAGGAAGGATCGGGATGACTTGTAGATATGAAAAATGTCTAAAATCTTTCCGATCGGAAATCCAAGATGGCGGCCATCTTGAAAATCTATTTTTCCCTTCTTCTTCTGAACTGAAAGGCCAATTGACTCGAAGCTTGGTAGGAAGCATCGGGTAAATCAAAATAGCTCAAATCGTTGCAATAGGAAATCCCAAATTGCGGCTATGGTGGCCATCTTGAAAGTCTTGTTCAGAACTTTTTCTCCTGAACCAAAAGGGCAGTTGACTCAAAGTTCATTGGAAGTATCGAGGTGACTTGTAGATCAACAGTAGCTAAAATCATTCTGATTGGCAATCCAAGATAGCTGCCATCTTGTTTATGTTTATTATATTTCCCTGCCACTGTGCTGTTTATATATATAAAATCATGATTCTTCAGAAACCACTTAGCCAATTGCCTCCAAATTTCGCATTGATACTACTGTTGAAATGTGGTTGAGAGTTTGTTCAAATGATCACGCTCCATTGACTGTCATGCCATATATAATATTCTTCTTCAAAACTAAGAACTGCTTAAAGGATGATCTTTTCATTAGTTGCGATGGCAGGATTGGAAAAATGTTGCATAAATCTGCATATCTGCAGTGGCTATGTCACTCAGGTGAGCGACCCGTGGCCCATGGGCCTCTTGTATATATTATTATTAAATAAAATTTTAATTATATAAAATTTTGTAATCATCTTTACAAATAGCCCCGAGTTTAAGCAGTTCATCCATTATTGCCACCCCCCTTATTTTTCATATTATTGTTGTCATTACTGCATCAATTGATCCAATAATCAATTCAAGAAAATCGATGAGATCATCGGGGCTATTATTCCCGCTTCTATATTATTAAACTTTTTGCTTCTTTTCCTTGGTTGTAAACCAGAGAGATTGGTCAGTTCCCTAAAAATATCTTGAGATAAATTGGAATATTGTCTTTTTGTTTCCATTCTTTTTGTCAATAGATCAATAAGATCAGAATCAACATTTTATCCATCATAATAGAGCCTCATCCTGTCACAACAAGTATTTTATTTTCAACAAGTTGAGGCACATCAATTTGTAAGTTTCAATATTTTCCATCTTTTTTCATTTTATATGGATGCCTGCTTTGTTTGGCAAGACCCTCTCCTTTTCTTTCCCAGGTGTTCATACGCAGTGTAAGTATCAGCCATTGATTTTTAGTGTGTCTCTGTATTCTCTAATATTATCGCGTTCGAATGTTGACGTTTCAATATTTGTTTGATGTTCTTTTATTTCTTGTTGATTTTTTTAAATTTTTTAATCTTGTCGGTTTCTCTATTTACCTGGTTACTTAAATTCCTTTGGGGTTGTTAGAGATATTTTACTATTTGTAATGAGTTTTCTGAAGGTTCTGTAGCCAATTCAGAAGGCCTTTTGTAGCCAAGATTTTGGATTATCGTTTTGTCTATGCTTTTGTCAGCATTTGTAATCACTTTTGTTTTTGGTCTTGCTGCTGGTTCTGGTATAGGAGCACGTCAAGAAGCATCGGTACTTTTGGTGGTTCATCATATTTTATTAGATCAGGCATCAACGCCAATTGCTTTTCTGTTTGTTCATCAATCTTTTCTCCCAACTTCTTTATTTGTTCATCATTTTTTTATGTGATTGGTTCCGTTGCTCTCCTATAAAAGTCCGAACTGGCTGCTCGTCTAAATTTATAATCTTTTTATTTTATCATACCAGTCCCCATAATGTTGTTCGACCTTTTTCTTTTTTTTTCGAGCAATTCTATCCATCTTTGTTATGATATCTATATATTAATAGGTAACAATTTAATGTCATTGATAACATTAACTTTTATTGTTACCAATAACATTAACTTTATTGATACTGATAACATTAATTTTAATGTCATTGATAACACTTATGTCCAAAAATTGTTAATTGTACAATTTGAGATTTCTTGTTTCTATATTTATTACATCATTTTTATTAAATAGTCCAGCAAATGTTATTGTCACTAAATGTGATTTTGTCTTTGAATCTTCACTATAAGATTTGATAATATTTCTGTTTACTCTCACTTTTAATTCTGCGACTCCACTCTTTTGTTTAATGCCATCAGGGTATACTTATTCAAAACAGTAACATTTTCGTCGACTAAACGGAAACTTCTTTGTTGATTTTTGTCATCAATCCACCGAACTAAACCAGAATCAGTGGTCTTTCTTTGGTAACTCAAATAATAGGGGTTGCGAGGGCGAAGTTAAATGGCTTTTTTTTTCGGGTTTAAAATCTAGATTATTAAACATTCCCATGGTTTATATAATATTGCTTTTATTATTCTTTCATTTATTTCTTGATTTAATGGGTCTAAACGTTTATATAAAATATCATAAAATGAATTCCTGTATTGATATTTCTTAATAAAACACAGACAATAGTAGCCACAAAGTACTGATTTAGGATCTTGATATTGCAGATTATTAAACCTTTTAATAAAACTGAGATTTTCAGGCGGCGGTAATTCAAATGGAAATACATATTGTTTATATAACAAATCCAGTGAGTGCCAGGCCCATGAGGGTAATCAAGATTTATTATTCCACACTTTTTTTTATTTTTTACATTGTTTTTACTAAAAACGCCATCAAAGTTTTTTATTCCTAATTCGGTAATCCAATAATTTATATCAAAATTAATTGGTTTACTTTGAAATGAAGTCATTTTTTTTAATTCTTGGTATCCTTCGGTATGGCCTTGACCGACTATCAATTTGTAGGCCTCCTTTCCCCCTTCGGCGGTTATCAATTTGAAGCCCTCCTTTACCTATTATAACACCTATAACTGAAGGGATTAGTGAAGTACCAATTCGTCCCAACAAAAGTTGGAGAAATCCTCCATTCATCTTTTGATTTTTGGTGAGAGAAAATGGTTTGCCTTTTTCAATCTTATCCTTTTGTCCTTTTGTAAAATATGGCCCAACACTTTCTATTACGTTTGTTTTTTGTAAAGCCGGTATGGTTATCATCCCTGATCCAAATAATTTCCCAACTCCTATTGATGCCAATCCTGAAAGAGCTCTAGTTGCTGATGGAGCCACCACTTTTGGGGCAAAACTGGTTGCAACGGGTATTAACCCACGAGCAAGACCAGCCAGTGCCGCTAAAAATCACCTATTTTTACTTTGTGCCTACATTTGTGATTTTGATATTTCTATATCTGCTTCTGTTCCAGCTGCTTATGCCTTTTTAATTTTATTAATTTGTGTTTGTGTTAAAAAAGAGGAAAGTCCACTGTTAGTTGACTGTTCTAAAGTCTTAATGTTAACGAAGATCTATCTTTATACGCATTTGCTATGTCTTTTTTGCCCATCTGTTATATTTATTGAATATTATTTGTACGAAGTCATCTGTCTATATTATATACGAATATTGTTTTAGATTATTACTGTTTCATTTCCAACAATATCAGCTTTGACCTCTTCATCATAAAAATTATTGCGTAAACTTTGTAGCCATCAGTGACAGCCTGGCTTAATCTAAACCGTAATATGAGTTCTTTGGGATCTGAACTTTGGAGCGCATCATCGTTATATGTTAAATTAAAATGAAAAAGACCAAACAATGATTGAAAGTTGTGTCTAGTCAAGAGATCCAGTATTTTTGTCATTCTGTTTTCCGGGGTAGTTGATTACATCTCTGTATATGCTCAGCATATTATCATATAAGTATTCTTACTCAGGATCATATACACGGTTTCCAACTTCCATTCTCGCCGATTGTAAATAACAATTGCCATCAGCTGCATTAATCTTGAATGTATACAAAATATGAGGATTTTGCTCTTGATTGAGAGTCTTATTTTCCCTCTGTAAATAAAGAAAGATGTGTTTGGGTTTTTTACTTCAGCTGTAATAGTAACTGTTCCCTACTGTCTAGACGATATTGATTCCGGCAACATTTCTCGGTGGTATGTCTACATTGTCTTTGTGTGATTTTCCATTGCATATGAAAGACCCTCTGAATTGAAAAGCATTCTCGGTATCAACAACATGAATCTGGTTACAACAACCCTCCCCGGATCACAACCATTCGCTCTAAATATTAAATCATTATCATGTGTCAATCCAAACTATAATTAAATTTGATTTGGTGGTAAAATATTTATTCTCAACCCATCGAAAAACGTTTTTTTATTTCATGGATTTATTGATTTTACTTCTTTGGCTTCAGTAATGAGTCTATGACGTGTTAAAAATCCCTGGTTGTGGTCTATTCAATGTGCAAGTATATCAGCTTCTATTGCCGTTGTACCTGTTGTATCTAAAAGAAAGTATTCACTCGTTCCTGTTGTTTTTGCGTAAACTTATGGCATTTCGAGAAGATACCTGATATTTGACACTCGAAATAGATTAGTCCCATCGTAAACAACTTTGCCATTTTGTTTTACGCGCAGATCGGATATTAATGAGGCAGCGTCATTGATCATGGCAATAGCATCATCGTCTGCGTAACCTGCCCCGTCCGCTAATTTGTTTACTTTAAAAGTTATATCTAGGTAGGCATTATATATACCAATCAAAGAAAGATGATCTGTCATTTATTAAAACAGTGTAATCATTTCTTTGATTCGCATTGCCTCCTGGTTCTTCCACAGGTGTGCTAAGTTGAATTGATATATATTCGAAACGATTGCAGTAGTTTATGCTTCTAAACATTATTATATTAATATAAAATATTTTTCCCTGTTAGTAAGTTTTTAATTCGTTCATTTCCACGCCCAAGCAATCTTGTATCAAAATACGAATCTTTTGGGGTTTCTTCTTTCATTATTTTTTTTAGATATTACGAGGGCGTGTCAATAAAAAACCAGCCTTTCCCGTTTCCGACAGACCGAGACGGCCACGATTTTCATGCTTTGTTTCAATATATGTTTTATACATGGGTACAAAATTGCACACGTATCAATGTCATTCTTTAATAAGATATTGAATGTCAAACATGGCTAGTGATGCAAAGGCATGCTTTTCATCTAAAGTTGAGTACCGTGCTGTAATTCAGTACTCGTATTTTAAAGGTAAAACATGCAAGGAAATACACGGCGAGTTAGCCGACGTTTATGGGTCTTCTGCACCATTTTATGCTCAGGTTAAATTCTGAGTAGGGGAATTCAAACGCGGTGAAACGTCTTTAGAAGATGAAGCCAGGTCTGGACTCCCACTGGATGCCACCGACGAAGAAATGTGTAAGAAAGTTCGGGATCTGGTATACTCTGATAAGCGAATTAAGTTGGAAGAAATAGCGCAAGCATTAGGCAATTGACATGGTAGCGTTTCAACAATCTTACATGATCGTTTAGCTAACAGCCCGTTGGGCAACCAGAGCATCAGTATGCAGCGCCTTCTTGAAGCGTTTCAGGTCAAAAGATGATTTTCTTTTGCATCTGGTGACTGTAGATGAGACTTGGGTTCATTATTATGAGCCAGAGAATAAAGCTCAGAGTCGTCAGTGGGTAGGGCCTGGGTCCCCGAGGCCAAAGAAGTTCAAGACGCAACCATCTGCTGGCAAGGTGATGGCCACAGTATTTTGGGACGCAAAAGGCGTTATTATGCTGGACTTTTTACCCAAGAGAAGTATAATAACTGGTGTGTACTATGCAAACTTGTTAGACCAACTGAGAACCGCCATCCGTGAAAAACGCCGAGATAAACTCTCTAAAGGTGTTTTGCTGCAACAGGACAACGCGAGAGTCCACACTTGCAAAGTTGCAATGGATGCTGTAGAGCGAAACGGGTATGAATTAATACCACATCCTGCCTATATGCCTGACCTAGCTCCTATTCCCTAACTTCTTTCTATTCCCAAACTCGAAAAAGGATATCCGTGGACCATTTCCGGTCTGATGAAGAAGTCGTGACGGCAGTTGAGGAATGGGTCAATGGAAAGGACCCTGACTTTTTCAGTTCTGGGCTGATGGCACTTGAACACCGTTGGTCTAAGTGCATCACACTAGAGGGCAATTACATCGAAAAAAAAGAGGTGGATCTCAACCGGAAATAAGTTAGGCTGGTTACTTATTGACTCACCCTCGTATCTCCCCCATTGGTTTTTCTTTTTTGTCAAAAATCTTGTCTGATGCAAATTCTCACACTTTTTCTCCTACCTTTTTCATTCCCGACTCTAATGCTGCCTCTGCTGCTTTTGATGCTGCTTTTTACCCCCTCTGACGCTAAGTGAAATCCTATATTTGAAAACAATATAAAAATTCCTGATCCTTCTGTCAATGGATTATATATTAAATACGTGTTTCAGTCAAAGTATCATAATATTCATATTCACCTAATTTTTGGTTATATCTCCCATTATATTATCTATATATATTTTATTCTTCTTTAATGATAAAACTAAAACTTGTATCGACGCCGTTTATTTCTGTCTAGTGTAATTGGCCGTTGTAAAGTCATTCGGTGTGTTATTAGAATTATTTACTCTTGCAACTTAGGATGAAAGCGTGATTGTTTGTCCCATTATATATTATATATTTATATTATTATTCTTTAAATTATAATATAAAGATACTGATGACCATAATTCAACAACCAGGGGTAAAGATTCATTGGCGCAAAACTACCCGAAAAATAAAATAAGTCGTCCTCCGCAAAGTAAAAATCATTTTTAATATGGTTATACTGTTAAATATGCGGTTGTATCTCTAAAGGTGCATATTTTGACATGTCTGGATGGAGCCCCTGGATAAATCCATATAAATAACCACCTGAACGTACCCGGCTTAGAAAGCCAACATTATATTCCACAGTAAACCTTCCTGGTATTTTAACTGCATATAATATATGCTTAATAGTAGCAACGGTGCTTGGTTTAAAAAAAGTTAGTTAATATAGAATTTCTGTGAACTTCTTTCCATCCCCCAGTGTGCAATTCATATTTTAATAATAATACCTGATTATCAATAACATAGAATATGTTATTATATGCCTCTACAATATTCCTGACAGGCTGCATATCTTGAATGGTATCAACTAGTCCCTGAACTCTTGCCGCTACATAGCGTTTAGTTACTGTGTCATCATATTTGATAGGATCAGCAAGGCCACTAATTCTGTGTTGGCTCATATGTAGTCTGTCTTTTAATGTGCTGGTGCCTTCTATTTTCAAATATTTTTTATCTATCTTTTCCCCGATGTCCTTCCTGGTGTCATATACAGTCGAACCTCAATGGCTCGAACATCTTTGGGATGATGGAAATTCGTTCGAAACATGGGTAGTTCGAGCCACTGAGGGTTAATCATGGCAACAGTTCAGGAAGCAAATAGCGATAATTTAGGGAAATGTTTTCGATTTTCTACACAATGATTGTATGTTGAGTGTACTTATTAGAATCGCCTCGATGAGGCGATTCTAATGAGTACACACAACATACAATTCCATGATAAAATAAGAAAAAATCCCTTAATATTTGTTTTCTTGAGCTATTGGAAGAATTATGTGGGGACTGAACAAAGAGCTCGAACCATACACGGTAAACGATCCATCCTTGTTCGAGCCATTGAGGTTATACTGTAAATATTTGACAGTAACAGGATCATTGTAATTTTCTGTATTTTCTATTGGGTCTCTCGGAGGAGGCAGATTCAATATTCTCTTGTTTCCCATATCAAGATCTGATGCCATTGGCGTTTTCCTTTCAAGTAAATCTTTTATTTTCCTGACAGACCGATTTATACTTCTTATTTTATTTTCTATATCAGGCTTCATTTTCCCATTTACTTCTTCCTCCATTTCTGTCTTAAGACTTTCTAGTTCAGTTTTTTAACTTTTTATACTCTCTTCATTGTTCTTATGACCCTACTTGCCACTCGTAGAGGTGTTTCTAACGTTTTTCTTTCTGAAGTATTCGTTTTTGCAACAAAATCGATTTCTTCCATATCTGTTTTTGTTTTTTCTATATTTTACCCTGTTAATCCCATTTGTCCATTAATTCTCATTAGTTCCTCCTCCGCCACATCTTTTATTTCATTAATCATTCTTTTACTTCTTTCAGTGTCTTCTTGAAACTTATTATTCAAATCATCCAATTTCTGTTGCAGTTCATCATTACTCACTTGTTTTTTTGGGGGTTTTTTTTGTTGGTTTTTTTTTCGCTATTTTCTCAAATGCTCCTCTCAATGGCTCAACTCCTTGGCGAATGTCTTCTCTAAGTTTTTTCATAATTTCACTTTCTTTACTATCAATTTCGGTCTTTAGACTCTCGCTCATTGTTTCTAATTCATTCCGTAACGAATTTACGTCCACCTGGAACGCCTGTCTGTTTTCCTTTAATTTTTCCTCAATCGCTATAATAGCATCTTTATTTTCTGATCCCTTTGCTGAAAGCTCCACAAGTTTATATCATTTGCAAACTTTTCTGATCTTTTAAAAAGAAACCTCTTCGGAATGGCATCTTTTGTGCCCGACGGTTCTTCTAGATTCGTTATATCATTATCCCCCATGTCTAGGCTGCTCCTAAGAATATTCGTTTGATTCTTCCCTTTGTGAAGGTAATTGGCCATTTGCTCTTGCCTCACATACTCAGCAGCAAGAATACCAAAGTTTATAATACCTGAGGAATCACCTTTCTCTTTTTCCCCAATATGATTAAATATTCCCATCTATATTATATATTGTCATAAAAATTCTTTTTTATCTTCTTATTTATTTTGTCAAGATAAATAAAATTATCAAATGCTTTATTATATTTATCTACTTGTATTTTCTGGTTACTGCATATAGACATACCTTCTCTCTTATCTGGGATTTCGAAAAATATATAATGTGAACAATTTAGTCTTATATCCTTTGGGGTCTTATAATATGATTGAGAAACATAAATCACGCAACAATTTTTATGTCTCCCACGAATAAAATAATTGATGATATCATTTTTTCTGGTTCTTTTCGCAAACATAATCATCAAAAATTATCACTTTCTGATTAGAGTTGTCCATTTCGGCAACTGGAATTATTTCGTCATAAGAAGAAAATAGAATGTCTTCTAATGGATCCTCATGTTTGTCTGCAATTTTAACCTTTCTGTCAATAGGTTGTATTTATCTTGTTCCAGATTTTTTGCGTATAAAGATATTTTGTCATAATATATCAACGGTTTTAACAACATATGAATCAATGTATTCGTTTTCCCCGTTCCTGATGTTCCTGATACACCACATATCAGCATCCGAAAACATTGGTTGGGCATATAATCTTCTAATTGTTTGAATTTTTCTTTTGTACTCTTTTTTTATTGTCATAATTTGGAATATTCCTCTATATTATAACTACACAGAATAATGAAATTCCCATCCCATATCTTTGCATATTTTTTCCCAAATTTTATCGTGTTCTCTCAAACTTTGTTTGCCTTTTGGAAGATTAAAATATTTAGCATATTCTTTCGTACTTAAAATTTTAAATAATTTATTAAAAACATATGAATAACTGAGAAAATTATTTCTTTTGGGTGGGCAGTGTTTTTTAAATGAACAAAAAAATCAAATAATTTGCTCTTCCCTTTCTCTTGATAAATAAATTGGCGGGGCCCCCGTTATTCTGTTGTATATTTGTTGTACATTGTTATAATATGATGATAGTCTGCTTTTTTTTTTTTTTTTTTTTTTTGCTTTGCTTTTTTTTTTTTTTTTTTTTTTTTTTTTATTGGTATTGAATACTCTTCTCGTAAATCACTTTTGACAATATTTAATATTTTATTTGGCACGTCAAGCCATTCTTTTGCTTGTAAGCATTTAATCATGTTTTTAATTGGTTTATTGATTTGTATTGCCCTCTATTACTTTTTGTTTTATGTTCAATAATAACGCCAAAATCAGTTTCACCACATTTTTTACAAATATAACATCCTTCTGATTGAAATAACGCTTTCTCATTTCCGCAAGAGCACCATATTATATCATTTTCATTACAAACACAACAGTTTTAAGTCAACATAAGAAGATACTGACCTGTTAGTGTTTCTTTGTTTTGGCCGTTGGTATAATACCGTATTAATATATCCCCCGTCTTACTCATATATTCTAAAAGCTTGTCATTATCTCCCCTAATCTCTTCGAGATATTTTTTTGGATGGAGCTCATCAAGTGGTTGGATTGTTGTTGTTGTTTTTTTTTGTTTGTTTTTTTGTTTTTGTTTTTCTTTTTTTTTTTTTTTTTTTTTTTTTTTTTGTTATGTTTTGTTTTGTTTAGGCAAATAATTTTATTTTCAACGTTACAAAACTCTCCTATATATTAGAAACTGTAATTGTAAGAATTACCTCACTTACGCTACTTTTTATCATAGAAACTGCTGTAAGAATTACCTCCGTTAAAACTATTTTTTAGAAATTCCTTCAAATAGTGCAACGACTGTTTTGTTTGTTGTTGTTTTTTTTTTTTTATCTCAGATGACCTGATTTTGATCTCCGCTGAGATTTCATCAAGATAGATATTTCATGGAAATCTCAGCAAAAACGCGGCCGCAATAGCACTTACCTAGGTTTTCAACCTTGTCACCCAATGACCAAGATCTTTCTCCCAGATGAATATGTAAATTTACAAACCCTTTATTTTTCAAGCAGGAAAAGGTCACCTATATATACCACAAACCAACGATCATCTGTTGGGTCGTGGCTGGTGCTTGGTATGTCTCATTTGTCCTTGTATGACATCCGCTGCAGCTGTTTAATGGTAGTGGCTAGCTGGGTGTGATTGGTGAAAGACACTCGGGTCGCGCGTATAATAGAATTCTCCCTGTGGGTCTGTAACCAATCGCACTGACTTGCCTTACCTCGACTTCTGTCTACGATTTCGATTGGAATGAAGTAGACGGGGTCAATGGGGTTAAAGACGACTCTTCCAGTGTGGGCTGCGAGCCAACATGTTGCGGTGGCTTAAGAAAGGGCAGGTTTCCCCAGTACTGGGATGCGTGCGTAAAGAATTCTACCCAGTATAGTACCGTGGACCAGACACGGCTTTTGCACTTTTTGTGTGGAGCTCTTTTTAATCAATATCATTTACTGATTACAAAAACACTTTGTATGTCACCTCACAAATAGAACACACTATGAAAAGAATAAAACGAAATTAGCCTTTCTTGTTTTGTTATAGAGTACACAAACCTTCTAAATTTTTATGCTGCATAAAACACCTATTAGACATGCTATGTTGGTGTATGATAATACAAAAATAAGTTTTAGAGGATACCTGTTCCGGGATTGACAGGTAAAATTTTTCGCTCGATTTTTCTCAGCAGCCCCTTCCTTCTAAATTTTTATGATGCTTCAAAGACTATTAGGCGCGCTATTTTGGGGGATGTTGGTGTATAATAACTCATAAAAAGGCGGTTCCTGAATAATTGTAAAAAATTTTGCCTGACTTTTCCTGGGAAAATATGGAAAAAAAATCACGGAAATATACAAAAAAAAAAGCGCTGAAATATAATAATAATAAAAAAAAATCGCGGAAATATAAAAAAAAATATTGCGGGGAAAAACCGTAAAAACATTTTGCCTGATTTTTCCTAAGGAAGGTCCCGCAGTAGTGCAGGACGGGGAATGCCCGGATCCAACTTTCCTGCACTACTGTTCTGCAGGAAACTTAATTTTTCAATTTCAGCCCTTTCTAAATGCTTGTATCCCCAAAAGTTAAATGATGGCAACATTTTGCTCAAGAATTCATCTGTTGGTTCTAAAGTGACATATTCGTGCTCCAATCCTACATTCCTCCTAGTAGGCGCTTCTGAAAGAACATGCATGTACGACGGCCGCTGGTCAGGATCAACACCTCTATGTTTCAGCAGACCTACAGGTATCTCCCTGTATGAGCGTGTGTGCGCAAGTACTTGATATTCCAAACTGCGCTTTTATTCTAAAACACTTTGTTTATATGTCATTCGCCTAAGCCGAGTTAAACGCATGTGTGCAGAGGCGCTCTTTATGAGTACAAACAAATATGGTTTCGGTGGAGGAATAATGGAAATCGTTAAAAATTGATTTTCAAGAGCAAAGGCTAAGAAACATATGCTTTTAATGAATGCATTAAAATGAAGTGGCCATCGGACATGTTTTGTTCGAAAAAAAAATCATTAGTTGCATAAGGAACGTGATGTATGCAGTTGAGAGTGAAATATGAGAAGTAGAAAATAGAACGCAGGGAGTGGAAATGACCAGAAGAAAGTGAGAACTCAGTCATCACGAGTCCTTCGTATCATTTTTTTTTATATATATATAATTAATGGCATCTCCTATAAAATGAGATGAGAGAAAATGAAAATTTACGCAGTATTGCTTGGCATTAATGACACATCCTGCGTAACATAATTGCGATTTTAATGGAAGCTGACTGCAATGTTTCTTGACGTTTTATGATATCCCCGGTAATTAAGCGTTTTAAATGTAACTTGATGGCAAGATGTCTTTACTCTTAATTACATCTCCTATGCATGATGTAGGCAATATTGGGGGTGGTCGGGGGTGGCAAAGGTATCGTGAATCTTACGTCACCGGGGCGTCCAACTGATTTTGGCTTACAGTTGGGCAAGGCCTGCTATACTTGTAGCAGGTATTGGGAGAATGTTTTTATTTCTTCTGTTTCTTCACTTTCATTCCTGTTCCTCTTTCTTCCATGTCCTTCTCTTTCATTTCCTCTACTATCTCTTCTATCTCTTTTCTCCCTCTCTCTGGGAGATGACACAAATGACCCACAAGGGTTGACGTGTCGTTAAACCCCAACACAATCCAATGTAGGCTATTTCAATAGAATTGCACCAGTATTTCCTAATATCAATGGCATATGGAGAATTAAGGAGACTTGATATACTTGGTAGATGCTCTGCCATTTTTACAAGGGAGATAACTTTTGTGACTTCCCATTTGGCTTTACTGCACACCAAGGCCGTTCAGAAAACTGGGCCTACTTTAAAAGGAATAAATTGCTCCCCTTGCAATATTTTATTTGAGGTCTGCTAAATTTGTTCAAATAGTGACCCTAGGTTAAGCAATGGCCCTTTTACGACAAGAACAAATGTTTCCCTATACATTAGTATGGAAAAATTGTGAAGTATTAGTTTTCAAAGTGTTTGAAAGGCAAATGGTTGAAACTTTAAAATATATGATCGAAGTAGCAAACCCCTTAAGTTAAAATCAAAATTTTATCCCCGATGGTTACCTGTTCTTGCCCCTGTGTAAATTCAAGAAATCCGTAAACGACCTCATCTGAAACTAATGGTTCAGTTTCACCACATTTTGTATGAAGTTTTCTATTAAAGGAGAATAGAGTGTTTTAAAAGTCACGCTCCGTTGATCAGGATGGCCACCATGCCTATATACGGTAAAAGAAACAGATAAACTTTTCTTCTCCAGAACCAAGAACGCCTTGAGACTGAATCTTGGTGTATGGCAAAGAGGACAGGAATTACACCAAGTTTGTTCAAATAATGATCCTAGGTTGACCTTCGATCTTTTACGCATCTTCACAGTCAGTCTTCAGTGGCCGTCTGAAGAAACATTGGGTCCTTCGCTATCCGCGTATTGCCCTTGAAGACTCATGATTAGACTGCATGGTTGCGCAGGTTGACCTGAGTCCTCACTGGACACTATTGTCACCAGATACATTATCTCACAGTGAAGCTCATACATAGTTTAATTTTGCCTGTAGCAAATACGAGGGTCGTGCAAAAAGTTCTGTCACTAATAGGCTTCTTTAGTTTTATCCCAGGTATATTTTAAAATGCTTCACTGCACTTGAATGGTGTGTTGAATAGCTAACGATACCCGTTTATTTCGTACAAATTGCTTTCCAACTGACCGAGTTATTTCAAATTGAAATAGATTCAGTCATATACACTGACCAATTTACTTGTTACATTGGAACATGGACCAGAAGACTGAAATTCGTAGCTATATTAAATGCCGCATTAGGCTTAATATAGATTCAAAGCAGATATTTAATGAATTGTTTGGTATATATGGACAGTCCATTTCAATGCGCACAGTTTTTAGGTGAGTTAAAGCTTTTAAAGTTGGGAAATTTTCTGTTGAAGATGATACCCGTCCTGGAAGGCCTAAAACCTCTGTTACCAAGGCTAACATCGCTGCTGTAAAGATTGTGGTCGAACAGGATGCGCGATTGTCTATCAAAGATATAGCTAGTTGTAGTGGCATATCAGAAGGCAGTGTGCAAACAATACTGAAAAAGCGTTTGGACCTGAGAAAGGGGCTAGGTGGGTACCTCATTTGCTCACTGAGGAGCAAAAGACACAACGCCTTAAATGTGCCCGGGAAGTTTTGAAAACATACAAAGGCTGTAATAGTCGGGTTATTTTTAACTTGCTAACAGGTGATGAAACCTGGGTGCACATGTTTGAGCCACAAAGAAGGGCTAATAATAAGCAATGGAAGCGAGGAGAACCATAAGTTCGAAAAAGATGTGGTACGCAATTTTCTTTAATTCAAGTGGGCCACTCGTTCAAGTGCCTTGTCCATCTGGTCATACAGTCACTGGCCGATTCTACAAGAATTCTGTACTGAAGAAAGTGAAAGAGTTTTACAATAAGAAACGACCAAGCAAAGGATGGTCAGGAGTCCACCTTTTACCTGACAACGCCTCCTCTCATAAGTGTGAGGTTGTTAAGTCTTTTTGGCTTATGAAAAGGTGAAAGTTTTAATCCACCTTATTCTCCTGACCTGAGTCCCTGTGACTTCTTTTTATTTCCAAGGCTTAAGATAATGCTTTCTGGAAATAAGTATACGTCTAGAAGTTCCCTTGGCAGCGCTATTTATCAGTGTCTCCAACAGATAGCAAAAGAAGACTATTTATCTGCTTTTCGCGACTGGGTAAAGGTTACAAAAATGTGTTTCAGTAAATGGGGAATACTTCGAAGATTTGTAATAAAAATATGTTTGATAAAACGTAGCACTGAAGTAATCCGAACCCAGTGACAAAACTTTTTGCAGGACCCTCGTAAGCAGAAATCGACAGATTTAGTATGTATTTTGACAGAAATCCCTAAGCCAGTTCAGCATGTTCAGTACTTGTGAATTTGTTAACACTGTTGTTATCGTAGTCTAATTCACCGTTTTTGTTGGCATGCATTTCAGGTTTCTTGTGCAAATATTATGCAGTTCTCAACAATAAGTATACAACTTATGAACAAATAAAATAGTAATATTTTGTTCTTCAAACGCCTGACAAAACAATGCAGAAACAGATATAGAAACCAAAAAATATCATTTTGGTGTAAGTAAAAGATACAGCACCTGCTTTGTGTGAATATATATATATATATATATATATATATATATATATATATATATATATATATATATATATATATATATATATATATATATATATATATATATATATATATATATGTTATGTTATGTATGTATGTATGTGTGTGTGTGTGTGTGTGTGTGTGTGTGTGTGTGTGTGTGTGTGTGTGTGTGTGTGTGATTCACACAAACCAGGTGCTTGTTAACAAAATGAATGTTTATTTATCATAGATGTTGCGTATGTCAAACAAAAGCCCCTTGTAACTTTAAGGATAATAGCAAAGCACGATGGCCTCTGACTTCATGTAGATTTTATCACTCCAAATTATTTGGTGATGTCGGTAAACTATGAGAATTTTAGTCTATAACATAGTTTCGTGAGATAATCATGTTTATAATACAGTCTATTTTAATGAATCATTTTAGCTCCTGCGTACTGCAGTTTTGAAGATGAGAAAATTTGCGGATGGACCCAAGATACAACAGATGAAGCTGACTGGACAAGACATAGGTCGCACACGTCCAGCCAGTTTACAGGACCTGTAGTTGATCACACAAAACAAACACCAGAAGGTAAACATTTTCTAGAAGGATTGTGTCACCTTACACGTCTGTGGTCAGCCTTACCGTCGTTGCACTTGTAGTTTACTTATGCTCTGACTTTCAGATTCTAGTCGAGGTCTCATTCTTGTTACACCATAGTGCTGAGAAATTTATACATTATTCTGAGTTGATCCACAGGCAAAATAGGGAATTGCTACGCGGGTAGAACTATTGTGAGTACCATTCCATTGCATCATGATTTAGGGCAAGGGTTGTACTTTCATAATGCCAGGATTAAGGCTCCACCCTCAGACAGCTTACATGTTAACCTGTTAACCTTCTAAGGCAGTGTTTCTGTTGTAGCTCCTCGTTGATTGTTTGTTTTTGATGAAGTGTATTTTGTGTTGTCATTTCGTGTAATTACAACACCCATATCTGGTGCCTTCGGAGCGCTATACTCCTTGATTATGGCCTGTTCTGTATATCCTTATTATTTGGTAGACATTTGTTCTCGTTAAGTATAACTGTATTTTGTAGCTTTGTGCGCTCTGTCAGTATAACGAACGTAACCATACATAGTTTATTGTGCTTCTGAATGTGTCTTCGTCGGCTGCACAAAAACCAAAACCTTTAAAGTAAATTGTTGAAATGCAAGTGTTGTGGCAAGCGAAATATTGGTGTTTGTACATATCCTATCGAGCTCATATCAACGTTAATGATCAGCTTCAAACATCAGGTACCGCAGCAAACACCCACACGTGAAATACATGAAACACTTAAAATAAAGGGAACGTTTTAAGTAATGAAGATGTCCAGGAACAGCCACAGTCACAGAACAAGCCTTCCTATGACACCAAGAGGAAGAGCAAACCAACCAAGACAGACAGAACACAAGCGAAAAACCAAACAAAATCCAACCTCTTCCCCAACAAGGTGACACAATGCCAGACACCATCCATTAAACACAACAATAAGACAATGAACAAACCAAAACACGCAAAAAGCTCCGCAGCGAGTTGCCACAAGGCCATGCAATGAACAAACAACACCAGTACCACCGTCTTAGAACGTTCACTGGTAAAATTTACCGGGGATTGCAATCGATTTTACTGGTACCAAATATTCTCCTAGATGCAAGTGTTGTAAAAAATACAAAATGATTATTCGGCATAGAGGCTCTTTTACTCAATCAGTAAAGAAAACGTATAAATCATATTAAATCACTTTGATTAAACAATGATGAGGATTAAAGTCTGTTAGGAATAATAATCTTTCCCGTGAGAAGGTCGTCTTAGTTTAGGTGATGGAAGCATTTATAATCATTTTTTGAACTCCTATTATTGTCATATGATGATACTATGTGATTATTTTGAATTTACAAAAACAAGAGTCTAAAAAATCGAGTATTTCTCGATGCAATCTTTAGTACTGGACTTCACTGTATTTGATACCAAATTATATGATGATGATTAAAACACAGCCAGAACAACATGTAGTACGGTTTCTATTACTCAACTTTTGCTAACCATAGCATCCGAAAGATATACAATTTATTACGATATAAGAAGAAAGCCTGGACATGTCTGTATATAAAACAGCTGTAAAGCAGATATGCATACATTGGATTTCGAGAGAATGGAGGCCTAGTTGATATTTAACAATTTCTAAGTATATAAAACCTTGTGTAATCAGGTTAAATCATAAAAAAGAAAGAAATAAATGCTCAAAACAGAAAGCAAGATGTTTATTTCCTCATGCGATTATGCAAACATGACGTCATTAGTGACACCCAGGTTGTTTTCCGCATTTAAGGAAGAGTAGCCCATTTTCCTGTCTGACATGATTTTTTAAATTTCGCGTGCAAACTGTGTTTCAAATAAACCTTCTCCCGTTTCTTATAGCCTATGTTAGAAGGTAAACAGAAATGGATTAACACCAAAAAATGTTCGATTTTTCATCCAATATGGCCGGCACAATAAACCTGTAAGGAAAGTTTGATTACAGATTTTATGATATCATTTTGAATGACACATTTTAAATCATTACGAAAACACGCCTATTCAAATATATAGAAAATTTCACCTCCAAAAACTGAAAATTTTCAGATAAAAAAACTGTGATATTTTTCATATTTCTGCTCAAAACATAGATTGTGGGTACCCGTTAGAACCGCCTCGGTGAGGCGGTTCTAACGAGTACCCACAATCTATGTTTTTGAGCAGAAATAAGAAAAATAATGTATACCCTTGTAAACCCCATTTTTACTATATAAAAGTGGGGTTTAAGGGGGTCAAAATTATATAGGCATGTTTTCGTGATGTTTACCAGACATCTTTCGGGCGTTCGTGCTTATGTTTTATTAATAAAAAGTATTCGTATAAGACCCTGTGTTGTACTTACGTAAGTCTTAAACATGCATGTTGTGGGAAATCGCCGCGCATTTCTTCATGTCCATAATTTCAAAACCTTTGTTGACGAACTATACTTTGTAAGAATGTATGAAGGCCAAACATGATATTTGACGTACTTTCCGCAAACTAAAATGTTTATCAAAAGCTCATAGAATATATGCCGTTTTACAAAATGCGACAAAAAATTTTAACAACGATCAGTGCTAATTTATATTAAGACATCAACTGTACAGATTAATTTATCGCGAGTTTGGTGTACATTGGGTCTATTTTATAGTGCGTCAACATTTAACTGAGACATCAGCATATTCCGTCAACTCAATTAAGTAATCATCGATTTCCGAATGACAATACATTGTGGTAAACCATTACACAATTTTCTCGCTTGCGTAACTGCAATAAACAATCATGAGGGTCTGGAGGGAGTGCCAAAAATACCTTAGCTTCCCAATCAGTAAGCGACAAAGCTATTTTCACAAAAAATTAGTATAGTTTGGATTGTTTGAGCTGAATCGTTAAATCCCACATCACAAAAATCAGCAGTCACCTAAATGTTAGGGCACAAATCAGCAGTCAATAAAAATTAGGCCATTAATAGGCAATCAATAAACCCCATTGATATCCTCTTCTACTAAACACAAGATTCGAATGTAGTTAATACCGGGAACCTACGAAGACGTTGGCGGAAACTAATTGTCTCAGTTCAGTTTTGTCGCACTATACCTGCTAGCATATACATGTGTACTACACGCTTAATAGAACTTACAGTTGCTTGGCAAAACTCTAAACCAGAATCATGCAAAATGCATGCGTTTCTCCAAAATGCAATTAGTTTCGCATTGCTATACAGCGGTTTTGTATGAACCAATATTCAAGCTTAACATATACAAATTTCAGCCGTATACCTTTCCGATGCTAGTGTTACGTTTTTGCAAGGTGCAGGAATTGAGAAACCCGATTAATGTGTATTGATATAGTGTAGGTATACATGTAATAACAATTTGTAGAATGTGTATGACGAATAGCGAATGCATTGGCCCGACTAAGAACATGCACAGGCTAAGTTGGATCTTCATATTACTTATGTATCGTCTGTTTTAGTCAGTGGCCATACATAATATGATTTGTCAAAATAGGATTTGAACACACAGAATTCCTTTCAGGACATATGCTGGGAAATACTTCTTGTACTGCAAGCTGCTTAAGACTCTGCGTATATTCAGTTTCATACTGGCTCACTATTATTTAAAAAAAAAATGATTCATCATCGTCTTAAGTGTTTTACCATCTGACCTCAAATGACTCCCACCCTCTACTGTTTCCCGAAAATAATAATTATGTTAGTGGATTGTATGACAAAAATAGCATTCGCCTTATTTTTAATTTTATAATTTTGAGCAGAACAAAATAGGAAATGATATTGAGACACATCTGCTGCTCATTCGTTAAGACGATACAGGAATCTGCAACATAGAGATATATACAAATCTAATTGCTTTTGGATATACAAATAAGTACTGTCAATATATATAATATATGTAAATTATAGAAGTACATATAAGAAACACTCTAATTTTAAATCATTTAGATAAATAAGGCACTTTTACATTGAACATATCCTAATTACCAAGTTTTAAAATATAGACGTATCCATTTATTAGTTAAGATCACCTAAAAATTATCAAAGCTGGCTTTGTAGAAGTCTTTTTATGTATAGGAAGTCTATATACGAGGGTTGTCCCAGTAAAACGTGGACTTTGCTTATATATATATATTTTTTTTTTCATTTGACGTCCGATCGTCATAATAATCTACAAATACCTTCCCCCATTCAATTTCAGTAAAAAAGATGAATGGATGGTATATTTAAATGTACAGCTTGTGAATTGAGTGTGATCGATAAGGTCAGTGTATGCGTAACCGGCGCAGCCCAAATAAACGCATTGAAATCATTATCTGCGTACTCAATAAAATAATACTTTTTCAGCCATGTTAGCATTTACCGCAAAAACGTATCGTCTGCTTATAGCAACGTTGTTTTGACGTCATCACAGAAGATTTCGAACGTCAAATGTTATTTGTTTGAAAATGGCACACCTTTGAATACTGGTCGTTGAAATAACAACCTAGTAAAATGGCGACGTCAGAGGAAGAGAAAACGTGCCGGACGGCGATCCAGTTCTGTGCAAACCGGCATGACCCCAACAGACACTTACAAGAAACTGAAATGCACAGACAGATACAGTGGTGTTTCGAGGAGCCTTGTTTTAAAATGGCATAATCGATTTAGTGACGGTTGGACTGATAGTGCACATCTTGGACGGTAACCATACATAAATGTCGGTAACGTGCCTTACAACGAAGGACGTCACTGACGGCGACAGGCGTAAGACAGTGAGAGAAGTGTCGGAGTATACTGGATATAGTAAGTTCAGCGGATACTAACTGGTCAGCTGAAAATGTCGCATTTGAGCGTTCTGTGGGTTCCCAGGTTATTAACGGAAGAAGAAAAACAGGTTTGAGTTTCAGCCTCTATAACATTTCTTCGTAAGGCTGAAAGTGACAGCACATTTCTGTCCCGTATCATCACCACGGACGAGACCTGGGTCCATTATTACAAACCCGAGGACAAACGGATGTCGATGGTGTGGAAAAATCATAACAGTCCCCCACCAAAGAAGGCGAAGGCTATGAAGTCCATGGGAAAAGTGATCTGTATCGTCTTCCTGGACATCAGAGGGATCGTCCTAGTACACATGGTGAAGCCCGGACGGACGGTGAAAGACTACTATTCAAAGGTAAATTATTTCTCACAATTAAATAATTTTTACCATAATAAAACACATACAGGTACAGTTGATAACTAAGAATGTAATCAAGTAGAGCCCTTAGCTCTCGTAAAATATAAAAATGTAAAATTAAAATAACAACAGGGTCTTCACGAAACTTAATAGTCCGTGTTGTTTCACTTCAGACAATACGCCGGTACCTCATGCACGCATTGCGCAAGAAGCGCCCAGCCTTGTACAACAACATCGAGAATGTTATTCTTCACCAGGACAATGCTCTCAGTCATACAGCTGCCAGGACATAGTTGGAGATCGGTGTGCTGAGTCTACAGAGAGCTGCGTACCTGCCATACTCACCGGACCTCGCCCCACTGGAGTTTGCTTACTTTCCGCAGTTGAGGTCACATCTTCGGGGTAAACATTTTAAGGACAGAGAAGAGTTGATGTATGTATGTATCTCAAACAATTCAACCGGTCATTAGATAGTGGATGGTTCGGCGACATGTTTCAAAAGTGGGTGAAACGACAGCGCAAGTGTATCGCACACAACGGAGAATACTTTGAAAAACAGTAAACGTTACGTGCATGACGTTGAAAGGTAAGAGTAGACGACGTCATCAGCGTGCGCTGGGTCCGCGTACCTTATAGTTTTTCACAGATACCTGTGTACAGAGATGCTATACTTAGATATCTTTTCCTGAAATTTTGCATGAACACCCAGAATATGTGTATTTAATATACTTGAAAACTGGAAGCAATAGTTACTTTTTACACAGTAAGCCCAGTCCACGATTTACTGGGACAACCCTCGTATTTTACATTTCTATACCGTTTTCTTTATGCGGGGCGTCATTCACTTTCAGCGATATTGTGACTTTATGACATTCTATATTTATTTCTTGACTTTATATTTGCAGTTAGATCGTTGAAGTTTGTAAAGTGATAAAATACTGATGAAGTACAACAATAGTTCGTGAACTTTCTGACATCTCCTGAATTCTCATCACATTTAATTTATATTAAACGTTCTTTATTATCATACATCTATGTTTTATATTGTGGGAAATATGGTATTTTACCTTTTGTGTTTAATCCAGTTTGTGTTCAATCCAGTTTGTGTTTAATCCAGTTTGTGTTTAATCCAGTTTGTGTTTAATCCCATTTCAGGTTATTATATGTATTTGGAAGGGTCTGAACTTTTACCAGGTTTTAAAGCTCGGTTAATATCACCGGTGTTCCAGGAAGAATCAAACCTATGCGTTTTGTAAGTATAATTATTAAATAACTACAAGAGGGCCAAGATGGCCCTGTATCGCTCACCTGATTACCAGATAAAATGGTCTTTTGGTTCAGGAGAAGAAGTGCATAATAGATTTCCAAGATAGCTGCCATGGCGGCCATGTTGGATTTCTGATCGGAACGATTTTAGCTCTTTTTTTTATCTACAAGTCATCCTGATGCTTTTTACCAAGATCCCAGTTAATTGGTTTTTTTGGTTCTGGAGAATAATCGTAAAAATAGATTTTCAAGATGGCGGCCATGGCAATCAAAACGATTTTAGCAATTTTTAATCTACAAAAAAGGTAAGAGAAAAGTCCAGGGAGAGCCACAATCACAAACCGCAGCCCTTCCCAGACACCAAGAGGAAGAGAAAACAGACAAATCCTAACAAGCACAAATCGAACAAACGTACAAAAAGCACTAAGATTAGCTCTCTCTTCCCCAAGAGAGGTATTCGCAATGCTAAAAGGACTGAAAAACACAAGAACAAAATGACACAAGGTAAGACATAAAACAAATCGCCTCGTAGAATAAGCCACAAAGCAACAAAGAGTAAGACCAACACCGGGACTACAGCCTTAGAACGGTCAGTAGAGTAAACCACCGGGGGTGGTCGGGTGGGGGCGGGGTTAAAGCACTTTTACAGCTAGCCAACTTCATCCTGGGTCCCGATGCTACTCTTAATACAGAAATACATAAAAATTCGGCTCACATAAAGGCTCCCAACTCAGTCAATGCATCAAAGCGAAAACATAAAAATCAAATTAATCACTATAATAAACAAAGACGAGTACTCATGACTAATTCTACTGTATGCCAGAGTGAATGAAAACCAATAGTTGAACAACGGCGGTCCAAGCCAAAGACATATCGTCAAGCCCCAACCCACTGGTTAAAGTTTTATGAAGAGGCCGTCATTGAGTCTGAGGCCCGAACCGCCGTCGTGCAATTAAAAGAGTGAAGCATAGCCATCAACAATGATTGGGTTGACAACTAGGCATGCAGTCTGCCGCATAAAAGTAATAGGAGATACCAGGAGCTACTTCGGTGACGTCATCGATAAGGGTTGGTGGGCAAGAACATGGTTGCAGTATATAGAAGATATAGACGATGTGTATGTTTTGCATTGATTTGAAAGTCTCAAATGATAGGCTTTAACTGTAGTTTAACTGATCTGTTGTGTATAAGTGTCTCTGAGTGACAATCAGATTTATTAGGGTCACTCTTGCAATTTTTGTAAAATATCTGTTAATTTAACGCGTGCCCCGCAATCAGCGAGTGTTTACTGTAGGACACGTTCAAGGAGACCGACTATGCATTCCAACATAATGAACATAACAACATTTAGAATTACCATCAATTTATTCAGCGGTCATTTAAGTGACTGCCGTGAGAGTATATATTTACTGTAGGTCTTTTTGCTCTTGTGTGTGTGTGTTTGTGTGTCCAATTTTGGACTTAACTCTTGATCTTCTTTCAATTCGGGAGTCACTTTGTTTTAAAAACATGTATTAGTATTTATTCATTTATTTATTTATTTACTTTTATTTTTTTAACCAGCAGGTTCCTGATCATTCTGTCAGGAAATAAAAGCTCTGCAAGCACTATACCATGCCCCGCCACTGCACTTTATAAAGCGCTGCAAGCACTGCACCATGCCCCGCCACTGTACTTACATCAAGCAAGTGCCATAACTCTGTCAAAAGTGAAATCACAGGGAAGATGCATTACTATTTCTCTAAATAAAGTTAACATGAATATATGACTGAGATGACTAGTTTCAATGTTCAAAGGGTCATAACTCATAAAGTAAGTAAACCAGAATTACAGTTCTCGTTTTCTGCAGATCCTTTTCTGGTTTTTCTCATTCGTGTATCTTACAAAGTATATCACAGAAGCTGTTATTTTCAATCTTCAAAAAGTAATTAAGCCAGACATGGTTCTTGTGTTCTACATTTCATCTTATGTTGCTTTACATTCTTGCAAGGCTTCAAGAAAATCTCTGAAAACATTATCAAGTTATGGAAAAGGCACAGTTATATGACGGGGATAACTATTTACAATATCCAAATGCCGGTAACTTCAAAAGCAGGTAGCTAAGAGTTTTAGTTCTTGTGTGCTGCATATCATATCATGGTGATATACATTTGCATAAAGTTTCAAGAAAATATCTCAAACAGTTTTCAAGTTACAGAGCGGACATATATATTACAGAAATCACTATTTTCAATGTTCAAAGAGCCATAACTCCAAAAGTAGAGTTACGGTTCTTGTGTTCTGCACCTAGTCTCATAATGCTTTACATTTGTGTGAAGTTTATCAAAATATCTGAAATGGTTTCCATCTTACAGAGCTTACACGAGTACATGGTAGAAATGACTATTTTCAATATTCACTATGTTCAAAGGGGTAGCTCCAAACTTAGGTTAAACAGAGCTACGGATCTTGTGTTCTGCACATTCCCTTATAGTGCTTTACATTTGTGAGAAATTTCATAAAAAATATCTCAAACGGTTTTCAACTTACAGAGCGGACACAAGTACCTGGTAGAAATGGCTATGTTCAATGCTCAGAGGGCAATAACTCCAAAAGTAGACAAACCAGAGTTACGGGTCATAAGTTCTCTTGTCTCATGGAGCTTTAAATTTGTGTGAAGTTTCATTAAAATATCAGAAAAAGTTTTCAACTTACAGAGCGGACAGTAGTACATGGTAGAAATGGCTCTTTTCAATATTTACAATGTTCAGAGGGCTGTAACTCAAAAAGTATTTTAAACAGAGTTATGGTTCTTGTTTTCTGCGCGTCGGCTTATGGTGTTCTTTATTTGTGTGAGATTTCATGAAAATATCTCAAACGGGTTTTAACTTACAGAGCGGACATGAGTTAATGGTGGGAATGGCTATGTTCAATGTTCAAAGGGCAATAACCCCAAAAGCAGGCAATCAGAGTTACGATTAATGTGTTCTGCATATAGTATTATGGTGTTTTACATTTGTGTGAAGTTTCGCGAAAATATCACGAACTGTATCACTGTATCAGAGTTATGGAGCGGACACGAAATTATGAAGCGCTGACGAGTGGAATGGCAGAGGGCGGACGGACGGACGGACACTCAAAATTTCAGAGGGTATAACATAATACCTCACTAGTTTTGTGGCGGGGCATAAAAACGAACCAAAATTGAAATTTCTAATAAAATCGACTATCTGAAAATGGAAAATAAATATACTCAGTAAAAATGAAAACTTTACATGGTATTATACCGATTTATACATGTTTGCCTTTATAATAGGAACTCTAGAAGTAGATTAAATCATAAGCCGATCAATGCATATGACAATGGCAGTAGTCTCGCTCTGGTGAATTGCGCACGAGGAACCTGAGCTTAAGTTTCAGTTTTTCACCTCTGCCCACGCTGTGGTAAATTTCCATTCACTTCATGTACGCATTCTTACAGATAAATACTTACTGTGTAGCAGCGATAAGGAAAAACAAATTTGTTTCATTCATCGACGTTGTACAGAAATGCTACGTCTTTCTTAAAATCAACGTAACTAGGCCATTGGTATGCTTCAGGCTGGCGCAATGGTAAATGACGTTGCACAACATTTTGGATGCTCTCGTCAGACTATCCATAACCTCAATACCAGGTTTGCAATCATTGGTTCCGTCCCCGATCGTCCGCGTCCTGGTCAACGTCGCGTGACGTCACAACAGGACAACCGCTATATTACGCTGATGCATTTGCATAACCCATTTTTACCAGCAACGGCAACTGCTCGACAACTTGGGGTAAACGCCCAAACTGTCTTAGGCAAAACAACATTCCTATTCGAGCTCGTAGACCGTACAATGGTCCGATTCTCACTGCCCGCCACAGGGCCGCTAGGTTGTTATGGGCTCAACGTCACCTGCACTGGACCCGTCGTCAGTGGCATAACGTCATTTTCAGTGATGAATCGCGGTTCAGCATAAGCCATGCTGACGGCAGGGTCCGTGTGTATCGACGCGAAAATGAAAGATATGCTCAATGCTGCGTCAAGGAACGGGATAGATTTGGGGTAGGGAGTGTTATGGTATTGGGAGGTATCATGGGCAACGTCAAGACAGATCTTGTGTTTTACAGGGTAATCTCAATGCCCAACTCTGTGTTAACATCCTGAATAATAACCTCCTTCCATTCATGCAGAATTTTGGACCTGGCTTAACTTTTCAACACGACAACGCCAGACCCCATACTGCCCTCGTAACTGCAAACTTTCTGGCACAAAACAAAGTGAATGTTTTACCTTGGCCGGCTTTATCCCCTGATATGAATCCTATCGAGCAGATTTGGGATGAGCTTGGTCGAAGAGCTAGGACTAATCACCAGATAAACAATGTGCAAGACTTAACACGGGCTCTTCAGCTGTAATGGCAGGCACTTCCTAAAATTTTGATTAGACGTTACGTTAACTCCATGAGGCGGAGAATCCGTGCATGCATTGCTAGCAATGGCGGCTACACACGCTACTGATAAATTGCTGCCAGGAAAAGCATAATTTCTTAAGAAAAATGAAATAAAAATGTTGAAAATGATTTCTGCCTTACATCTCTAAATTCTGATTTTTTTTTTTTTTTTTTTTATTTGATCCCTGTGTCATATTTCGCCAAGTAAAAGCATAATTTTCAAAGCAAAATCAAAAAATAATAACTGCAATACAAAGTGATTGAGCTTAAAAATCACAGATCACCATATATATAACATAATGCTTCCTAAATAATGAAATATCTCCTTTTGAAGACCATGCAAAGTTTTCAATTTTACTCAGTACTTGCGAAAGATTGTTAAAATCTTTAACGCTGCGTACATGAAGACGCAGGCACACATTGAAAAAAAGCATCCGCCTCTTAAATTTAAACTTTAGAAGAGAATGTTTTAATATATATTTATTCCGTTTTTTTTTTTTTTTTGTTTTTTTTTTTTTGTTTCCTTTTAATAAGCCTGATGTCTTCTTAAGTGTTGCAGTATTGAACATATTTTTCTCCTTTCTTTGAAAAATATTGGTTGTGAGTAAACTTTCGACTTCTTGAAGACAATATAAAAGCAGTTAATTTTTTTGTTTTAATAAACCAGACCACTATCTCGATGCGTTACAATGCATCTCATGTTGTTTTTTTATATTTATTTTATTACCTATTATTTTGTAATTAATCAGTTTTTTTATTTCATTCCGACGTTTTCATTTTCGTGCAGCATTGGATGTTTTCAGTTTGAAGAAGACGGGATTCTACATGTATTTCATTCATTAAGTTTTACAGCAAGCTGTATGACAAAATATTTCAGAGGACCAATTTTAATGTTTTGATGCATATAAATGTCAAAAACGATTGAAAATATTTATTTTCTTGGCAAACAAAACAGATAAGGGCGTTATTTTCATCCTTAATATTGTGTATTTCAATAATATTTATCGAGCTTTCTGTCCACCACCTTTGGAAACCTCATCGATTTTCTTATCAGTGACCTCATGCCGGTATAATTCATATGGCGTTAGAGTAAGCAGCAGTTGTTTCTGTGATTTCATGTAGAATGATGGCATTCAAAGAACAAAGTTCCTTTATTTGATGAAATCTTTAGAGGCATTCCTGATTCCTGGGAGAAACGTTAGTTGGTAAATAGTTTTTAATGATATTAGTTCATCAGTGTGAATAAACTCTACGGTACTATATGATTTAAGACAAATAACTGAACAAACAGTCGTATAGATGTACAAATAGATAGGTTTTAGCAAAACCTTGTCTTCACGGTATACATACCGTCGCACACACATGTTTAATGTGATTACGATATGCACAACCTTCGCGCATTTTTCCATTGACAGAATCTAATTATTATACCCCTACGAAAACTATGTTTGTGTGTTGGGGGGATACTATTTTCATCTTGTCCCTCTGTAGGACCTTACATCCATCCGTCCGTTTGTCCGTGTTAACGAAATGGGTGTTATTTGACAGTTGTCCGTACTCTTATGAGACTGACAGTCACTCAACTCTCAACCGGGCGATTTATTCCGTCTTAGTGAGTGTTATGTGACACAATTTTCGTTTTATGGGACCCGTCACATAAAAAAGAGTCACATAGCCATCAATTGTCCACATGAAAAGTCGCATAATACCCTTTTCGTTAGAAAGTCCGTCCGTTCGTTCGTTACGTGTTGGTTTCTGCTTTAATCTTGCTAAATTATTTCAGGAATATTTTCATATTTTGCATAATTGTTGATATTGATGATGTGTTGCTGTTTGAGAAAAATAAGAGCCTAGGGGTAGTTTCTTGAGGGTTATTTCCCTTTGTTATTCTTGTGTTTTGTTTTTTGCTTCTTCTCTTGCTAAGTAACATAAGGAATATATTCTTTTGCATAAATGTTTATATTGAAGAGCTGTTGCTGTTAGGTAAGAATAAGAGCCGAGGAATTACTTTCCTTTGTTCTTCATGAAAAAACGTTTTGGTGTTTGTTTCTTATGACTTTCTAAATACTTAAATGTTTCTTTTCATATTTTGCAAACATGTTGATACTAATGAGGTGTTTCTGTTACAGACAAATAAGGGCTTAGGGATTATCTTTCTTTAGAATTATTTCCTTTTGTTACTGTTGAAAAAGTGGTTTCTGCTTCTTGCCTTGCTAAATATTTTAAGAGATCTTTTCATATTTTGTATAAATGCTGATATTGATAAGCTGTTGTTGTTATAGAAAAAATAAGGCCTAGGGATTAATTCCTTTAGATTTATGTCCCTTTGTTCTTCTTGAAAAGTTGCTTTGGTATGACTATATAGTGCATGCATGGTGAACTCAACTCTTCATAAAGTGTTTTGTTAAACAATCTGATACTTTGTAAACTCATTTCAGACATATTGAACTTATGCAGGAAGAAGTTTGCTACTGGAAAAAACATCAATTTTGACAAAATGACAGCCTTCTTAACTTAGCCATTTATGTCCGTATATGTCAGTATGTCTGTATTGGTTTCTACAATCACATACAACCTCAAGCAAATATGCGTTTCAATACTTTGCTTTTCAGTGCCCAGAAGTTAGTCATTACCTTGCGGGGGTATCTGATAACCACTGCGTATTGACGCTTATTGTTGTCCAGATGAACAGGCTAATCTGAACGTGTACAGTTCACATATTAGATTTTATCATAGAATAACCATATGCCTGAACTTGAGCTTGAACTTGTTGTGTGACGACTTTATTATATCAATACTCTAAAACAAGAACTTGGTAGTACCAAAACATATGAACGGATTTCTACTGACGAGAGATCTATTGTCAATACCCATTCTATCGATATTACTGCTAAGTTTGCAGCGAGTATTAAAGGAAAGCAAGACAAACTTCCTACGTTATATTGGTTACCGAAACTTCATAAACGACCTTATAAAGCACGTTTCATTGCTAATTCTAGTTCTTGTACGACTACTGTTTTGTCCAAACTGCTAACTTTATGCCTTACTGCTGTTAAAAACATTGGATTAGATACTATGATACTGTTTACGAAAAAAAAAGGAATTAACTATTTTTGGTCAATTAAAATTTCTAATGATGTTCTCAATAAATTCAAATCTAAAAACTTTCAGGCTTCTAAATTGTCTACATATGATTTTTCTACACTGTATACTACGTTACCTCATCATCTTATAAAAGATAAACTTATTGATTTAATTAACCGAACGTTTATTCGGACGAATACCCAATATTTGGCTTGCAACGAAGAATGTGTTTTTTTCACTTCTGATGTATATAATAATCACAATTTATGGTCGTGTCAAAAAGTCTGTGATGTCCTTGTTTATCTTTTGGATAATATTTTTATTAGATTTGCAACTAAACTTTATAGACAAACTGTTGGTATTCCGATGGGAACTAATTGTGCTCCTCTTGTTGCAGATTTGATTCTTTTTTTGTTATGAGAGAGATTTCATGAAGTCTCTCTCACGTGAAAATCAGGCTGATATTATTGAGGCTTTCAATTTAACTTCAAGATACCTTGGCCGGCCTCGGTGGCTCAGTTGGATGCGCCGTCCGACTGGAGACCAAGAGGTCGCGGGTTCAACCCCCGCTGAGGTCGGCAACATTCTTTCGTGGAGATTGATCATGAAATATTTTCTACGGTCATTCTCTCCCTTCCGCTGATTCAAGAAGGGCAGTTGTCAGTTTCTGGCGAAAGAATGTGCACAATACTGGTTAACCGCTTAGAGAACTAAGCCTGCCCAGTAAACGTGTGGTTAGGTAAACTGACCGCGCTCGACATGACCCCATTGGGTTGACTGGGCCGTAAAACCTCAACACAAACAAATCAAGATACCTTGACGATTTATTAAATATTGACAATATTTACTTTGACCAAATGGTAGACCGGATATACCCTACAGAATTCCAATTAAATAAAGCAAATTCTTCCGATACCGAGGCACATTTTTTGGATTTGAATCTATGTATATCTAATGGTACAGTTTCCACCAAAAGTAATGATAAATGGGACGATTTTGATTTTGATAAAGTCAATTTCCCTTTTCTGGATGGCGATGTCCCCCGGCGTACCTCATATGGGATATACATATCTCAACTTATAAGATTCGCCAGAGCTTCTTCAAATCTTAAGGACTTTAACTACCGTAATAAAGCCCTTACTGCCAAACTTCTTAGGCAGGGCTATCGTTATTTTAAACTTCGTAAGGCGTTTTCGAAATTCTATCGCAGACACAGTGCCTTGTTAGACAATATAGCGTCAGTCTGAAAACACTTCTGCAACAAGGTATATCGGAACCCGAATTTTACGGTGACTTAGTGTACAGATTTAGAAAAAATTGTAGGTAAATCTAACTTTTCGGAGCAATTCAGAAAACTTATTAACCGTTATAAAAGAATTGGCTATAGCCTGGATATTATGCGGCAGACTGCATGCCTAGTTGTCAACCCAATCATTGTTGATGACTGCTTCACTCTATAATTGCACGACGGCGATTCGGGCCTCATACTTAATGACGGCCTCTTCGTAAAACTTTGAACTAAATAAGCTTTTATGCTTTCGTTCTAATCCTGTCGTTGTATTTTTGTATGTGTTGTACATGTAAACATTTTGGAAATAAATATGTTTAAACCAAAACTTTAACCAGTGGGTTGGGGCTTGACGATATGTCTTTGGCTTGGCCCGCCGTGGTTCAACTATTGGTTTTCATTTACTCTGGCATACAGTAGAATTAGCCATGACTACTCGTCTTTGTTTATTATAGTGGTTAATTTGATTTTTATGTTTTCGCTTTGATGCATTGACTGAGTTGGGAGCCTTTATGCGAACCGAATTTTTATGTATTTCTGTATTAAGAGTAGCATCGGGACCCAGGGTGAAGTTAGCTAGCTGTAAAAGTGCTTTAAACCCCCCGGTGGTTTGCTCTACCGACCGTTCTAAGGCGGTGGTCCCGGTGTTACTCTTACATTTTGTTGCTTTGTGGTTTATGCTACGAGGCGATTTGTTGTATGTCTTTCCGTGTGTCATTTTGTTCTTGTGTTTTTCAGTCCTTTTAGTATTGCGATTACCTCGCTTGGGGAAGAGAGAACTAATCTTAGTGCTTTTCGTACGTTTGTTCGGTTTGTGCTTGTTTAGATTTGTCGGTTTCCTCTTCCTCTTGGGGTCTGGGAAGGGCTACGGTTTGTGATTGTGGCACTCCCTGGACTTTTCTCTTACCTTTTTTGAGCTCTACATGAGCGTAATTACCAACAATAATGAAACGAGATTCTGTTAATATTCCAATTTTAAAAATAATATATATATGGTATTAAAAGCGATAAAAGTGTGTTTATTTGCCGTATTTACCCTAAATATTTAAACACTTGAATTGGCATAATTTTTCTAAAATTTGAGCCGGTTTGTGACTCAATGCAGTATGAGTGTGTTGAGTCCCTATATTGAGTAATATTCTTCTCCATATTAAAATACGTTTGCACAAATCTGCACCAAATGTAGCAAGCTGAAAAATCTTTATCACATAAAAGTAGTTGCGGTCATGGTACCAAAGCCGTAATCCAAAATCATAAATCCATAAACGAATGACGAATCAGAATGTTCAGACCAACAGACATGGACCCCAGAACAAAGGGTGTAATCAGGCGTCCGCGGATAGTAAGCATTACTTGGTAAGCAAGCTTCGCCCACCATGCCCATGGGCCTGAACGAAGGAAATATCGGTAGAAGCGTATGTCCGGGATTTGGGAAGTCTACTTATGGCGCGTCACTGGCAAAAACATCAGAAACAATTCTGGAAACTGCCACATTGTAGGGATTGACTAGATCATGATGTCTCCCATAGAACTTCTTAAGTGTTGCTACCAGTTTGGTTTTTTGATACCCCTGGCTCAACAACTTTTGAGTGAGCACTTTCCCACGCTCCATGAAGTCCTGATAATTTGAACAGGTTCTGGCATAACGGATTAACTGTGAAACGTAAACGCCGTATGCTGGTGCAGAAGGGATATTACTGCTCAGGAAAGGAAAGTTAACGATGGGAAAATTGAAGTCATCCCGTTTGTCGTAAAGCCTAGTAGTAAGCTTTCCATTGTCGATGTAGAGATAACAATCCAAGTATGAGGAGGAGGCTGAAGTCTCCGTTGTTTCCTTTATTTCAAGTTCACGTGGGTAGATGAATTCTAAATACTCTGCAAATTTTGTGTTTTTCAGAGACAATACATCATCTATATATCTGTAGGTGAAATTGAATTGTTGTGCGAGGTGTTTCTTGCCTGCTTGGAGGAGACGTTGTACAAACTCCGCCTCATACGAGTATAAAAACAAGTCGGCAAGTAACGGTGCACAATTAGTACCCATCGGTATGCCGATTGTTTGTTGAAATATCCGACCGCCGAACTCCACAAAAATATTGTCGATTAGATATTCCAGCATCTTAATGACATCTGCATCTGAGTATTTTTGTGGTGCATCAGAGTGATCCCGAATGAAGTATGTGTCTTTGTAGCCAATGACAACATACTGAAATCGACGGTTACCATTCTTGTGGAAGAAACACTGGTTGATAATTGCCTTTAATTTAGATTTCAATTTATCATGAGGAATAGTAGTGTAAAGAGTAGAGAAATCGAAAGATTTTATACTGTTGACGGAATGAAGAGATTGTGCCTTTAGGTTTTCTAAGAGCTCTTTGGAGTTTTTCAGGATCCACATCTGATTAACACCACTTCTGGCATATGCAGTGTCACAATACTTCTGAAGGCCTTCTTTAACTGCGGTTAGTATTCGTGTTAGAATCTGAGAAAGAGGCTTGGTTGAGCACTTAGCTGAACCCGCAATATATCTCTGCATGTACGGATTCTTGTGAAGTTTAAGAATCCAGTACAGTTTGGGAAGGTCAATATCTTCCTCTGGGAGGGAAATTCCAAATGTCAGCATCACCGAATGGTGGTTTTGTAGAATTTCTTCCTTGGACATAGCAGTAAGATTATATGTAGGGTTTCCGGTCATGGTACTCATACCAAGCTCTTCCATTAAGCAGTTTATATAGTGTGTTTTGCAAACAAACACAATGTTGTTAGATGCCTTGTCGGCTGGAACAACGACAAACTTCTCATGGATTTCAGCTAACTCAGCAGCAACATCTTGATCGTCAAACACCGATTCATGTCGGCGAGACATGGGGTAAAAAGTCCAGGGAGTGCCACAATCACAAACCGCAGCCCTTCACAGATACCAAGAGGAAGAAGAAACAGACATAACCAAACAAGTGCAAACCGAACAAACGTACGAAAAGCTAAGACAAGCTCTCTCTTCCCCAAGCGAGATAATCGCAATGTTAAAAGGACTGAAAAACACAAGAACAAAATAACACAAGGCAAGACATAAAACAAATCGCTTCGTAGAATAAATCAAAAAGCAACAAAGAATAAGACCAAAACCGGGACCACCGCCTTAGAACGGTCAGTAGAATAAACCACCGGGGGGTTTAAAGCACTTTTACGTCCAGCCAACTTCACCCAGGGTCCCGATGTAACTCTTAATACAGCAAAAACATAAACTTTCGGTTCGCATAAAGGCTCCCAACTCAGTCAATGCATCAAAGCGAAAACATAAAAATCAAATTCATCACTATGATAAACAAAGACAAGTACTCATGGCTAATTCTACTGTGTGACAGAGTAAATGAAAACCAATAGTTGAACCACGGCGGGCCAAACCAAAGACAAATCGTCAAGCCCAACCCACTGGTTAAAGTTTTACGAAGAGGCCGTCATTGAGTCTGAGGCCCGAACCGCCGTGCAATTAAACAGTGAAGCATAGCCATCAACAATGATTGGGTTGATAACTAGGCATGCAGTCTGCCGCATAATATCCAGGCTATAACGATTCTTTTATAACGGTTAATTAGTTTTCTGAATTGCTTCGAAAAGTTAGATTTTCCCACAATTTTTCTAAATCTGTACACTAAGTCACCGTAAAATTCTGGTTCCGATATACCTTGCTGCAGAAATGTTTTCAGACTGACGTTATATTTTTCTACCAAGGCGATAAAATTTCGAAAACGACTTACGAAGTTTAAAATAACGATAGCCTTGCCTAAGAACTTTGGCAATAAGGGCTTTATTACGGTAGTTAAAGTCATTAAGATCTGAAGAAGCTCTGGCGAATCTAATAAGTTGAGATATGTATACCCCATGTGAGGTACGCCGGGGAACATCGCCATTCAGAAAAGGGAAGTTATTATATCAAAATCAAAATCGTCCCGTTTATCATAAATTTTGCTGGAAACTGTACCATTAGATATACATAGATTCAAATCCAAAAAAGGTGCCTCGGTATTGGAAGAATTGGCTTTATTTAACTTCAGTAGGGTATATGCGGATCCACCATTTGGTCAAAGTAAATGTTGTCAATATTTAATAAATCATCAAGGTATCTTGAAGTGGAATTGAAAGCCTCAATAATGTCAGCCTGATTTTCCGTGAGAGAGACTTCTTGAAATCTCTCTCATAACAAAAAAGAAACAAATCTGCAACAAGAGGAGCACAATTAGTTTCCATCGGAATACCAACAGTTTGCCTATAAAGTTTAGTTCCAAATCTAATGAAAATGTTATCAAAAAGATAAACAAGGGCATCACAGACTTTTTAACAAGCCCATAAATTGTGATTATTGTATACATCAGAAGTAAAAAAAAAGGCACATTCTTCGTTGCAAGCTAAATATTGGGGTATTCTCCCGAATAAAAGTTCGGTTAATTAAATCAATAAGTTTATCTTTTATAAGATGATGAGGTAACATAGTATACAGTGTAGAAAAATCATATGTAGACAATTTAGAAGCATTAAAGTTTTTAGATTTAAAGTTACAGAGAACTTCACTGGAATTTTTAATTGACCAAAAATAGTTAATTCCTTTTTTTTTTCGTAAACAGTATCATAGTATCTAATCCAATGTTTTTAACAGCAGTAAGGCATGAAGTAAGCAGTTTGGACAAAATAGTAGTCGTACATGAACTAGAATTTGCAATGAAACGTGCTTTATAAGGTCGTTTATGAAGTTCCGGTAACCAATATAACGTAGGAAGTTTGTCTTGGTATTCTTTAATACACACTGCAAACTTAGCAGTAATGTCGATAAAATGGGTATTAGCAATAGATCTCTCGTCAATAGAAATTCGTTCATATGTTTTGGTACTACTAAGTTCTTGTATTAGAGTATTGATATAATGAAGTCGTCATACAACAACAACATTATTAGCAGCTTTATCACCTGGACCTAAAACATATTTCCTATGAAATTCTTGGATACCTTTTTTCGAATATCGAAAAGATAATTTAGGCTTAGGAGGGAGAAGATCAAGGTTATTAGAGTAAAATAAAATACGATCATCAATGATCTTAAAAATCTTTAATTTCCAGTTATTTAAAGCTTCAGATTCAACATGCTCTCGTTTACACCAACGCGTACAATATTCATTTAAAGCACTGGCAATTGTTTCCCGACATTTATTGAAGTCAATGTGGGCTGGGAATCTATTTTTAGGTCCTTTTGAAATAACTGAACGGATTCGTGAATCAGATATAATCTTCAAGTTACCAGAAACAATATGACCCGCTGGTTGATAACACAATTTAGAACCTTTACAATCTCAAGAATCAGAGACACTAGTTTCAATATCAAGATCAGAAACTAATTTATTGAAATTATGTATAGTATTACGGATAGGTTTGTTATATTTGCAACAGATAATAGGAGATTCCGTGTTTTCGTAATATGAAGGTATAGATGATATAACGTTATTATCTCTTATTATCTCGAAATATGCAAGGTAAATCTATGAATTCAATACCTTTATTAATGAATTGAATTTTGATGAAGTGTCTAATAGGTTTATTTCAGAATCAATGTTAGGACGAAGAGCATGTTGAGTATAGCATGAAGTAAGGAGAGCTGCTTCATACAAATTATGTTTTCTATCATAAAATTTATTCGCCTCGTCATCTAACTTACGTAATGAAGAAATTGATAATGAAGCTAGTTTAGAAAGCATTTGTTGACGTCCAGAATTTAAGAAAATATTTAAATCAAAAAGAGTTGACAGTTTTATGTTTTCGTTTAAAATTCCCATTTTTGCGCTTTACCATGGGATCGTTTTTTAATATCTAAAAGGGAAAACATCGAAATTTGGTTTTGTAGAAATATTTCCTTCATAATAAATATTATCATTAAATCCAAGTGGAAAAGGGGTTTGTAAACGCTTAATCCATTAAAGTTCAAGTTCATGTCTTAAAATATTTTTCAGCTTTCGGTAGAATTGGATTTGTGTATAATTTTTTCAACAGGTTGAACCGAAACTTTATTAGATGATCATGAATGACCAGCTCTTCGGAAATGTTTATAAAGAAAAGTATCAATTTTCTTTTTTTTTTTTTTTTTTTTTTTTTTTTTTTAATTTTAAACAAATGTTCCTTAAACCTAGTTTTAAGGGCCCGTTTGGTCTGTCCAACATACTCAATTCCTCAGCCTACTTCCTGCAAGTTAGAAGATCGTCTGATTTTCGATTTTCAGTCTAAATCAGAGTTGTTTACAACTGAACACTGCCTATGATTAACTGAAGAAATAATTGTTGACTGACAAATTAAATGATTGCAGCAGATGCAACTCTTGGCATTGCACTTAGAAATTTTAGGGTACATACTGTTCCTTTTATACGGATTCTTATATTTTAGAAATATAGGAGATTTAACTGGAGAAAGTCTAATTCTAAGATGATTAAGGAAATTATTATAATCAGAAGCGCCATATAAATTTATAGATGATACAGAGTGAAGTTTCAAAGGCGAAACGTTAACAGTAGGTAACAAGGAGTTAAATCTAGCAGTAACACGGGGAATCTTTAAAGAAGAAGCAGAATGTAACCTTATAGGAGAAATTTTAATTTTTAATCTATTTGTGATACCCATATAGTTGTAAAGGAAGTAGTACCACCAGATAAAAAGCAGTATTCGTACCGGCTATTATAGGCAGTCAGTAGTGATGCAAACAGGCCGTTGGACCAATGCATACAGAGTAAGTCGGAGATTAAGCTTGGTCTGCTTGACTCAAAGTCCTCAGCCTACCACGTCATTATAAAATATGTGACGATACCCAGGAACTACACAAAGCACAGCCCTCCTGTTGCATCAAAAGAATGACAGATGAAGAATAAATAATGACAAAACAAACGCAACACATAAACTACAGACGCACATACAAAAAAGAACGTTCGGTCCGCATAGGGATCGACTACCTCATTTGTGAAACATCACAGTGAAAATGTCCGCAAGGCTGTATCTGGTTAAATTAGCAGATACAGATTAACGTTTAAAATCTGGTGCTATTTCAGTTAACATGTTTTACATAAATATTATTTTTTTTTGGCATATGCGGACATGCGTGCCTGTGCAGGTCAAGGAAGATCATTGTCCTCAGTTAAATAAAGATATTGAAATAAAAGCATTAAAATCCTTGTATATTCATATTTTTTATATTTTCAATACAAAATGAAATTCTTTTAGCCTTGACCTACTCATTATTTTCGTTGCATCAAATGTTTTACTTACATGGTGCTTACATTTCACGGGGGACATTAATTCGCAGTCAGTTCTTAGCATTTGTGCTTCTCATTTTTCCTGGTATTAAAGTTGCCCTTGAATTGCTCAACTTTATTATTGGTATGTTTGTTAGCATCTCTAAGCTGTATTCACTGATGGTTAATACTTAAGTCCATCTGTAAGAAATTATATATACTAGGATAGAATAATTCACTTCATGTTTAAAACACAATATTTTGTTTAAGAGTTCTAAATGGTGCCAGTACTCTATTGTCAGATAAATAGTAATACTTTATGCGTATAATGCCTACTTTGCGCATTAGCAGTATGTTATTATCGTTGCATGATTTAGACACATGCTTTATAAAATACTCCTGGAGAGTAAGCTGAAACTGTTAGATGAGCAACGTAAGAAATATGTCTTTGTTGTATATTGGCAATACTTCCAAGCGTAATTGATGCACTTTCAGTGAGGCAACTCGGTCATAATCGCTTGCTTCTCTTCGGAAAATAGTGTACTTTGAAACATCACAGTGAAAAAACGCCAGCAAGGGTATACCTGGTCACGTTAGTAGATACAGATAGAACAGATGCATAGGGAGAAAAATATTTCCTTATGAAGTAGATTCATTTTTGTAAAGGGTCTAGATGTGCAGAAAAAAAAACAGGAAATCACAAATGTTGTCTCCCTTGTAAAACATAATGGAAAATCTACCGAGTTTACGCAGACTTCGTAGAAAGCAAGTTTGAGAGGATGGCATGTTAAATAAATGCATCGTTGCTAGGAAGTGCCCTAGGGACTTGCATTAAAGGAATATAGGAGGTCCTACTTGCTATATGTAACGCAAGTGGCTTTGGCTGGAGTCGGGCAAACGGATTAAAAGCAAATACATTCAATGATATTATAACATTCAAATCTGTCATTGGTTACATTCCGTGATTGTGGCACTTTCAGGATATTTTCAGACTATTTTATAACAATACTTGAGAAGTGTTACAGATAAAAGTAAACAAAATGTGATGCAAACAATTCAAATTAGGGATATATGAGGGAAGTCTGGGGATAAAGAGGGGAAACTTGTGTGGAATATGTTAAAATCAGTTTTCTATATAATTGTATTTTACAGAATATACATGACTTGGCTGCATGTTGAGTGTTGTAGGGTGGCAGCAAAATGTCGCCTCGTCCGTCATCAAAGTATAAATCATACTTTTAGGTCCTTTGGGACAATTGAGCTCATTTCATATGTACGAAACACATAGTTCAGCCTAACTCTAGGCCAGAGGGCGTGTGCAGTGTTGTATAACACAGTATTGCACGTGATCAGACTCAGATACCTTTTTATTTCAGTGATGTGCTCTTTGTTTCCAAATGATCACTTTTTATAGACTCAATACCTTACAAATGATCATATAGGTCATTTATAATTTGGATTTAATATAATGTGTATTTTCACATAGTATGAAATACTCAGAAAAAAAGCCACATCTTTAAAAATAACATTAATGTTTTCAGAACTAAATATTACGCTGTGTTTCTATACATCCTCCAGATTTCGGCATATCCTGCAGATATAACTTACTTTAAATTGTAACTGTGGGAATACCCATGAAATCCCGACTAACGAAATACAGCACTCCAAAGGCACTGCGTATGTGTTCATTGACATGAAAATGACAATACAAAACAATGGATTCTGGATAACAGAATGTGCAAACGAACAGTCTTACGACATGAAAGTCGTAACAAAGGAATGAAGCATAGCTGAAAAAATTTCCCGCCTATCGTGGGATTCGAACCCGGTCCGTCCGGATAATATCCAATCCTCTAACCACTGAGCCAAAGAGTCGATTCCCTGACGCAGTTGTCAGAGATTGAATATATACCAACACGCTATGCATAATCTGCCAAGGCATATAATCGAAGTGATAGGCCGTAACACTCCCGTCTTCAAGGAAGTCATCATTTATGATGACGCGAAACCGTTTTTGGCAAAATAAAGTCCTATCCTAGACGAGCCCTCATCTTACGACATGAAAGTCGTAACAAAGGAATGAAGCATAGCTGAAAAAAATCCCCGCCTATCGTGAGATTCGAACCCCGTCCGTCCGGATAAAAACCCAATGCTCTAACCACTGAGCCAAAGAGTCGACTCCCTGACGCAGTTGTCAGAGATTGAATATATACCAACAAGCTATGCATAATCTGCCAAGGTAGATAATCGAAGGTAAGATTGATAGGCCGTAACAACAGGAACGCCAAAAGCGAACGTGATAGGGAGGAAGAGGGGACTTAAACTTGTTTCTTGGAACACGCAAGCTTCGCCTTTAATCCACATACAAGTCCAGATAACTATAACTGTTCGCTGTCATAGAAGTTTTTGTATGACATAGGTCTTGTTAATTCATATATCAAACAAAAGCTCTGATTGACCTTTGGCCTTTTAGCAAGACAACGAAAGGTCAAAGTAGCTGACACCGCCCAGTAAGTGATTCGTATGGCCTACTGTCGACTTACAGCATGAATGGCTTTTATTACCGTTTCGTCCTCCTTCAGTCAAATTTTATTTTCATGACCGTCAGTCCATTATAACATATGAGGATTGACAAAGAAGTCTAAGATTAGCATTGCTCGCATACAGAATGAATGGACACTATAGAATGTATTGAAGAAAAGACCTTGACCGCTATGGCATACTTACCATGTCTTGCTCTGCGCATAAGTTATCTAAACCGGATACTGACACTTTGCCCATTGTTTTCTCCTGCACCAAACTTACTGCTTGAAAACCATTTTTATGTTTCCAATCTAAGTTCTCAGACTTTTATATATTGAATGACCACGATTTATACAAAAACATTCTTAGGTTGATAATCAGTGGCTTCATTTCAATTAATGTTGTACACAGCATCGCGCCACGTGCCTGCGGTGCTTACATTTCACAGTATAATGTAGTTTATGATCTATATGTAAAACAAGTCACTAAGCATATGTTTTGTGTACCCTCTATCATTTAATAAGATAATCGACTTCTTTAACCCGAAATTCTTTTTTAAGATTTTGGTACAATATGTTTGGTGGAGGAATGGGAAAGATGACACTGTATTTAAAATCAGATGAGACTGTAGTACAGGAAATATGGAGTAAATCTGGAAACCAGAGTCGTGGTTGGAAGATGGATCTAGTAGCCAACTTGAATTCCTCCTCTCCCTTTCAGGTAAGGTGCAAGGATATCTTTATTTGTGTGGTAAAAATGACAATTGTTAATGACCAAACACAGATCAAAACGAGATCTAAAAACAAAAAGTTTAGATGAAGTTCTATAGTCCGGTTATTAAGAGAACAATATATGATTTCTGGCACAGCCTTTGTCAATTTCACTTAGTGAAAGTCTAAATAGAGAGAGTATAGATTTATTTAAAAGGGACACAGGATGGGAAATTGTATTGCGAATCACTTGTAATGGTTCTTGTTAGCTTTGATTGTGGCCACTCTGTCCAAGTGACAGACTTGCAGAAGATCAATTTTCTGGCCTTCATTTAAGACAATAAGTTGCCTATTACAGGTTGGGGATTACGTCGGATATAACGTCGCAAAAGGAGGATGACGACTAAATCGAACGCTTTCGTCTTTCTTTATGATTTGGTTACATCTATATGAAGCCTCTTAAAATATAGCAGTGTGAGCAGCTTATCATTAATAATTACTGCAATATTCTTGATCTTGCTGAATCTGTGTAATTTCTTGCTAAATCTTTCTGTTGCATTTTTTTGTAACGGTAGAGTATTAAACAAGTAAATGCATAAATTCCTATTAAGCTCAAAGATGTTGTATTTAAGTAGTAACAATTAGAAACTCACTGTATTATGCCTCAGTGCAATTCATAAATAAATCATAAAATTATTAAGACAAAATCCTACCTCTTCATGGTTTTCAGTCATTTGTGAAGTAAGAAATCACGTGATTTCTCACCGGGGATTTATTTCTTTTAAAAGCCAAAACTTAATATAAGTATCATTGATACTTGAGCCAGTCTATTTAAGGACATATGTTATTATTTTACAGATTGTTTTTGAAGCATCCAGAGGACCATCAGATACGACGGATATGGCTATTGACGACGTAATGATTGGAAGTTGCAATGAGATAGCAGCATATGAGAATGCTATTATCCACGAAAACATAACAGGTTGAAAACTTATCAGTTCTTCGAACTCCAGCAAAGAGAGATAGAACGATCATTTACGTGGTGTACATCTATATTGAAGATAAATTGCTCATATTTCAGATGGTTTCTCGTCAAGAGATTAGATACTCTTAAACACTACATCTTATTACAATTAATATTAGCTTAACTAGCTATAGATGAATACGGTTCGCTTTTTAGGGCTGTTTTCATTTTGTATTCCCCAAAGATCAAACAACAAATATTAGTCAGTCATTGAAAAGCTGCATAATTGAGAGGTCCTTATTTCTTCTCATGTGTTATAATAATTCTGTTGCACATAGCAGTCGCCAGATAAAGAATTGAATCAAACGTTCTGTTTTTCTTAAATGATTGTGTCCTGCGGTGCTGGGCGTGTAAATAAGTTTATATATGTAAGTTGACAAAGGATAGGAGAATGCTTATGTAAAAACAAACACGATTTGTTTACATTACAATGTAGTTGTTTTTTTGTTTACATTACAATGTAGTTGTTTTTTTGTTTTTTTTATAATAAATGGGCAATTGTTGAAATGGATCTCAGGTCTTTCTAATCACTCTAAATTTACGTTTTCTTAAACATAAAGGTTTAGATGATCAAATCTTTATGACAAAGTGGCAGTTAAGGTGACGGGTCAGATAACTTTTCATTGCTCTACTTTACATTTACTTACAGAGATATTTGAATGTTCAATATGCCCATGCAGATAATTCACTATGAATTTACACTGCATGGACATCTTCAGCAACCAACTGTTACGTTTAAGAAAGTTTATCATTTGCAGCAGTGCGAAAATCGAAATCTATGTTTATGCCTGTTCTTTGTTAATATTACTACATTAGTTACATACTAATGTTCAGATAATAATGTCCGTATATTTCGCAGATACGTCTCACACGTTTTAATTACCCTCCGGTGCCTGTCTGTCCGTCCGCCCGCCCGTCTGCACTTCGTTTTCAAATAACCTCTCCTACTTCGGATTGCGTTGAAAATTGGTAGACAGTTAGACCATGAGGTGGTACAGCGCATATTTTTTGAGATTACGGTACTACCGAATTTTGATAGAGTTATTACACGTTTATCAAATATGTTTCCTCGTTTCTGGATAACTCTTCCTGCAGCTTTCATTGGATCGCGTTAAATCTTGGTAGACAATTAGACCATGAGTTGGTACAGTGCATTTACTTTGAGTTTACGGTACAACAAATTTTGATAGAGTTATTATTCTTTTTTAAAGATTTTTGACTTTGTATCTTCTTTTCCGGATAACTCCTCATATGGTTTTCATCGGATCGCATTGAAACTTGGTGTGCAGTTAGACCATGGTGTTGTACAGCGCATATTGTTTTGAGGTTACGGTACATCAAATTTTGATAGATTTATTACACTTTTTAAAGTTTTTTTCAGACTTGACTTTGTATCCGGATAACCTCCTACACTTTTCATCCGATTGGGTTGACGGTAAGACTATGAGGTGATGCAGCGCATGTTGTTTCGAGATTATACTACACCAATTTTGATAGAGTTATACCTTTTTAAAGATTGTTCAAGCATGATTTCGTTTCCAGCTCACTCCTATAGTTTTCATTTGATCAAGCTGTTATTTTTGGACAGAGATAAAACGACAGAGAGAAGATGGAGAGAACTGTAGCCAGGATACAGTACAACAAATTTTCATATACTTTCAAGGTTACAGTTCACAAAATTTTCATTTTGATGCATGCATTTATTTTGCCGATGAATTTGTTTACCCAGGTGTATTCATAAAGCGTTTGTGGCTTCAAGTTCTCATAGTGGTTTACAATTTATTAAGCACCACATCAAACACAGCCAGCTTCTCTACCTCGTTTTGTTACCCTGAAGTGGCGGGGTATCATGCAGTGTCTGCGATGCTTTTGCTTTCATTCAATTACGATATTTATATAGCTTTACGATGTGAACAAACAGAAAACCGACTTAAATATATAGTTGTGTAGAAGGGGCATAAGGGATGTTATCATTATTCTTCAGTCGACCCGAATCTGCTATTTTTAGCTTTTTATTTGTTCAGTATTTCTAAAGGATCCCTACTTTGATTTTTTTTATAAGTGTACTCGTACATCCATTTAACACCTATTTGATATCTTTGACAGGCAAAGTCACTTCAGTGCTAGCCTATATCGAAAATACGTCTTAGCTGGAAACTGAGAAATATTTTAGAGAATAAACGTGTTCAAGAAATTGTGACCACCATCAAGTGGTGGTCTGATTTAGCTGTTACCATGTGATTTTCCTGAAAACACATAATTTGTCAATTTCCTGTATTTGAATGACAATAATCTGAAGTAGCCAACTCAATCATTTCTAACAAAATGGCAAACTGTGGTTAACATCACGAAAACATATCTATATAACTTCGACCCCCATAAACCCCACTTTTATATAATAAAATTGGGGTTAACAAGGGTATACATTATTTTTTTTATTTCCCCTCTAAAACATAGATTGTGATACTTGTTAGAACCGCCTCGACGAGGCGGTTCTAACGAGTACACATAATCTAATTTAAGAGCAGAAATATGAAAAAATATCAGAATTTTTACCTGAAAACTTTCAGTTTTTGGTGGTGAAATTTTCAATATATTAGTATAGATGTGTTTTCGTAATGTATCATGTTCACCAAGTATTACTAAATCCAAACTGTATAAAGGTATTACGTAAAGGCTGCCAGTGTTAAGTACTCTCTGTTCTTTGTAATCAAAGTACAGATCAATAAATCTGAGGGGAAAAAGACATAAATTTATTCAGCCTGGTCATAAACAGTAATTAAATGTAAAATGCAATACTGTTTAAGACCTTTCGCTTCAAGTTTAGCCGAACTATTCTTTTCATAATTACACAAAACGTGTTCAATGATACAAAAGGACTAGAAAATATAAACTAAATTGTTATATGAGAGACTTTTTACGGCTTTTACGGGTGCAGCATTTCACCATAGTGCAAATTATATTTTCATTTCCTTTGGGATCACTGGGCCCCTTGTGGTATCCTTGAAAATGGAGTTCTGCTCATGTATACGCTAGAGGGCGTAAGCAGTGTTGCAAACTTCATTACTGCTTATGAAGAGTCTCAATAAAACCGAGACTCCCATTTTCTATCTGTAATGCGTTCTTTGTTTCCAAAGGCACTCTTTCTGACTTGTATTTTACCGTTAATTGTAGTAAAGTTCTGTAAAGCGGATTCTTTTTGACTGAAGAACACAAATAGCAGATTTGGTGTAATTTTGTCTGTCTTGGAGGGGTCGATAGGAAAATAGTAAGGTTTTAAACCCGTTTAACTCGATCGAAATCGCACCTTTAATTCCAAATTTCAGTTATATGATCGATCGGCGTAGCGGTTCTCTACCTCATCAGTAAAATACCGCAGTAAAACACATATAATCACAAGCACTATGATGTAACTAATTAGAGGGTTCAGTGGAGATCTGGAACCAGAGCAAAAGAAAACCAGAAGTAGGAACACGATACCACAACTGTCAATGTCTATCGTCAGGATAGACATTGACAGTCAGGCGCCGCCAGTATTCTGACAGAGCTTTAGAAAGGAGTCTTCATTCAGTCTGCGATCCGATTTATTGTCATGCAATTTAAAAAAGGCAAGCAAATTATAGGTAATTATTGGGTTATCAACCTAGTTATGCAAGGTTTGATTATTGCAGTAATATATTAAATCAGAAAAGATTTAAACGCTTAGAAAATTCTTAAACTGGTAATGTCATTTGATTATGTATAAGTTATATAAGCCGATCGATCATATAACTGAAATTATTGATATTGCAGTATTTGCGTCTCTGTGAGAAAGGAATTGATGATTTTAGGTCATACAGAAATGAAGCTTAATACTAGGGCTGACTAAAAGATGGCCGTCATTACAGCGTAAAATACAAGTGCACGTACCTTAAAAATGGAAGGTAGAAATACATACTAGGTTAGATGGTTGTATTTACTCAGAAATTCAGCTGAAAACTAGGATTAAATAGAGCAAATTCTTCCGATACCGAGACACCTTTTTTGGATTTGAATCTCTGTATATTTAATGGTACAGTTTCCACCAAAATTTATGATAAACGGGATGATTTTGATTTCGATATAGTCAATTTCCCTTTTCTGGATGGCGATGTCCCCCGGCGTACCTCATATGGGGTATACATATCTCAACTTATTAGATTCACCAGAGCTTCTTCAAATCTTAGTGGCTTTAACTACCGTAATAAAGCCCTTACTGCCAAACTTCTTAGGCGGAGCTATCGTTATTTTAAACCTCGTCAGGCGTTTTCGAAATTTTATCGCAGACACCGTGCCTTGGTAGAAAAATATAGCGTCAGTCTGAAAACACTTCTGCAACAAGGTATATCGGAACCGGAATTTTACGGTGACTTAGTGTACAGATTTAGAAAAAAATGTAGGAAAATCTAACTTTTCGGAGCAATTCAGAAAACATTAACCGTTATAAAAGAATTGGCTGTAGCCTGGATATTATGCGGCAGACTGCATGCCTAGTTGTCAACCCAATCATTGTTGATGGCTATGCTTCACTGTTTAATTGCACGGCGGTTCGGGCCTCAGACTCAATGACGGCCTCTTCGTAAAACTTTAACCAGAGGGTTGGGGCTTGACGATATGCCTTTGGCTTGGCCCGCCGTGGTTCAACTACTGGTTTTCATTTACTCTGGCATACAGTAGAATTGGCCATGAGTACTCGTCTTTGTTTATTATTGTGATTAATTTGATTTTTATGTTGGGAGCCTTTATGCAAACCGAATTTTTATGTATTTCTGTATTAAGAGTAGCATCGGGACCCAGGGTGAAGTTGGCTACTGACCGTTCTAAGGCGGTGGTCCCGGTGTTAGTCTTACTCTTTGTTGCTTTGTGGTTTATTCTACGATGCGATTTATTTTATGTCTTCCCTTGAGTCATTTTGTTCTTGTGTTTTTCAGTCCTTTTAGCATTGCGATTTCCTCGCTTGGGGAAGAGAGAGCTAATCTTAGTGCTTTTCGTACGTTTATTCGATTTGTGCGTGTTTATTTGTCGGTTTCCTCTTCCTCTTGGTGTCTGGGAAGGGCTGCGGTTTGTGATTATGACACTCCCTGGACTTTTCTCTTACCCTTTTTTGACATAAAAAGCAATGTAACTGTGTTGCTTGAGTCCATGTAAGAGTGAAACGGTGTGCCAGGTTCGATGATTGAATGAAATACTGTTATACAGGAATGGAAGAAACGATGAGGTTGACGCACATTTTTGACTGGACGATCAGTTGGACTCCTATATTACATCAGCTTGCCAAATCAGATGTGACATAAAGCACCCAGAAATATCTTGTGTTTTCTGAACACAAACTTTGTTGTATTTCTAAATGGTATTAATTTAGAACCGCAGCTCTTATTGCACAAAGCTTAACCTCAAATAATGGCTAACTGGAATATAAAAAAGCAAAAATGGTGTCAAAGAAGCATCCAAAGCGTTTCTAACAGTTTGTCAAGAACACTTTGATATCCAGATTTCAAATTTCCTCCATTTCTGTTAGTAGTTTATTTTGTCAACTTACTAGTCACGTGTAAATACACATTTTGTAATTTATTTCAAACCCATTTATTTATGTTTGCATAACAATGTTCATAATAATGTAATTGTATCTTAATTGTGTATATTGTTGCATCTGATTTTGATGCTTTGCTATGTTAACCATGCCATCAATGTCCGTAGTTAGCTTTTCTTTTATATGGCAATAAAACATCCTGCAATTTCAAAAACTTAAATGGCTGGCCAATAAAACGACACTTGAGCAGTTTTCAGTTTTGTGAGTTTTATCACTACTCTTAAGGGATCATATTTTAGAACCTATTAATTTGCATGTACTTTATAAAATGTATTAGCTCATTTTTAAAAATAGAAATGTCAAAAATAAAGATACAAAAGCATGACCGTGTTTAATAACTGTAGCCAAAAATTAAACAGGTTAAGAATCAGTCAAGATGGCATTTCGTGAGCCTTTTTATGGACCTGAAATATCATTATAAACTCTGGTACCATATTATCGAAATAGCCGGAGACAAAGATATAAACAATTTGAGCCTAAGACGTTTGTCCCTTGAAATTTAGACTAAAGTATAGACTTATATACTAAGCATGAGAAACTTTACAGAATTTCCTAAACTTTGTTTATATTTGTGTAATAGTTACAGACTTTTGTGTTTGAGTAAAACCGTGCAAACATTAACAAATGTTAGTATCTGTGGAACCCAGTTTCAGGTGTTATTAGAACATTAGTGTTAGCAAGTATTTCACAAACAAGTATCGTTAACATAAATGGGCTGAAGTCGCTGTCTGAACCATGATATTTGAAATCACATGTCACAGAGATACCGCAGAGATTTTATCCAAAACATTGGTGCGAAGACGTGCACAAATAAAGAAAAGTAAGATATTCTTTTGCTAAACACTTAGAGTCATTGGGTTTAAATGTCTGCTATTCATTTATTTTATGCTACGTATTATTGTTTTAAAATATATTGCAAATATGAAATAAATAAAAACAAATGAAAACTAATATATTTTTGCCTTTATTTTGAAGTACCTGATCTGAGAAAAAATGGACAAAGTGTTAAATAGGGAAGAACATGTATATTAAAGTTTCAGGTTTCAAGCCCACCCTGTCGCAAATTAAAATACCAAACCGTTGCTGTATACGCTACAATATATATTTCAGAAAAGCATGCTTGTAATTTTGATATTGATACGTGTGGTTGGCTGCAGGACACGAATGATAATTTTGATTGGGTACAAAATACTGGACACACACTGTCGATGAACACTGGACCTGACTGTGACCACACAAACTGTAAGAATGGTATGAAATTGTTTATCCCCTGTGCCTGTGGTTTTGTGGTTTTGGAGTTGTTTCCTAAGGTGTTGGGATTGCTTCTATCCTTTTGCAACAAGTATATGTGTTGTTCAACTATATAATTGACGACCAGAGCACATAAATGCAAGTTCTATGCTTGCATGTATACACTGCCTGTAGCTTTTACAGTACTGTTTCCGAATATTTGTAACATTATTTACGCTTAAAAACTGACAATTTAATCAACATCTAAATGGTTGCCTTTGGAAACAAAGACCACACAAGGGACCGAAATCGGAGATTCGATTTTATTAAGTCTTCAAATAAAGCAATGACATACGCCCCTATTCGACTTTCAAAGTAACTAGAATGGGCCCAATGATCTCAAAGGAAAGACGGGAAGATGTTTTACGGCTGCAACACGGCACTTAACACAAGCTACAGTGAAGCAAATTAAAAATCTATAACGTTGCCTTTGGGAACAAAGAACATACAAGACTTAAAACGACGCCAGGCTAAAATAGCTATATTAACCAATGCGAACGGCGTGTGAAATGGCTTGCGCTGTTTCTAAAAAGCGAATAATTTGTCCAAGAGAAATGAGTAGACTGTTCTGGATTATGTGTCTTAGGAATAGGGCGAGAAGGCCACTTCGTGCTTAGCATCGCCTAAATGCAAGTTTATACGCGCATTGTACAGAAAATAGATTACAGATTGCTAAACTCTGTCGCAGCAGAGCAACTGATATACTGCCTGCTTTCTGAGAGTAAGATCGTGTTTCGTACATCGGCCTAGTATTGCGAAAGATTTTAAAGCAATATCTGTTTTTCGTTTGACACACAGCAGTAAGAAATTAGAGCCAGGAAATGTCTTTAATGTGCCATATGTCTGTGTGTGACATTTTTTGGGAATCAACTCGAGATACGCTTTCGGACCTTTTTACCTAATGAGGAGAAAATCCCTCAGGAGTTCAACGATGCATTGATAATCTGATAGTACAAGATAAAATGAAACTGCTAACTCTATGATTATCACGTCGGTGTTTCTCTAATTCTAACTGCTGGGACGAATCCTGCCAAAATCTCGCTGACGCCACTGAAGGAATACATTTATATGTCAGGTTTATACTAGAGAGTCAGTGTGGATTCAGGAAAGGCAGTAGTACAGATGTCACGAGATTGCCAAGCACAGAGCTTGACGTACATGGTATCTATTAATCTGGCAAAATCTTCGACGGCCAATCCTGAAGGGTTCTAAAAGATCACGATGATATGGGTTTCCTTTGACCGGTTAATTGCAATGTCAAAGTACCATGGTGGCATGCTTTCAAGATTCCAGAATAACGGTAAGATCCCTGTTCAACGAGATATTTTCTACAGTGGTAACAGATGTTTTTCAGGATTGATATTATGCTGCTTGTCTGATATTGCTTAGATGGCCGCAAGCAAAAGTCAAGTTGCAGTCAGCATTGGGTGATAAGCTACCCTTCGCTGGTGGTTTGGAAAAAGTACATCGAATGATATAAGAGATGCATGTCTTAGAAGCCCGTAATGACTACTGTATCACCATCAGTACAAGTGAAAATATAATGATATATTAGCCGAAACTTGTGACGCTACATACCATTTCAGCAAACCTTCAACAATTACATGTAGATAATACATGTGCTTATACTGTAAGAAAACTGCCATCGATGTCGAAACAAAAATCAGTATTGTCAGATTATTGTATTGTAGACAACATCAACACAAACTAACTTTATTTTCAAATTTCAAAGATGGATGATTCTGGAATCCGACTAAAAGATATACAAGGATGTTCTCTGTCACGTTTCCAATATGCCAGTGAGACGTAAGCAGTAAGCAGTGCAGTGCAAGGAGGCTTTAAATCCCTCATCTATCTAAGGAAGCTACTTCAGTCAAGTAGGATCCAAGGAATACAAGTCCCGAAGCGGAAAAGAATGCAAACGATTGTTTTTCTAAAGCAAGGATGCGCAGGTCACAATAATAAATAGAAAGGAAGGTAATGATTAGGAATCGATAATTACCTAACACCCTCCGTTCCAAGACACCAAAGGGAAGGAAGGACGGACAAAGTAACGGCACAACAATCAAAACACTACAAGCAGAAAGCCCAAAGGACAGTTTCTTCCCAAAAAGAAGCCTGTCATATGACAGAGCCCTCCTAACTACCGAAAGACAAATAAACGAAAAATGAAAGGGAAGCTTTTTGATACGTAACTTTACAATATAAGCAACTTCGAAAATAGAATGAACAAATGGCAAGGGACATCAACGATTAAGTTACTTGGAACAATAAACAGCAAAATACAAATGTAATGTCGCAATCACTAAGTACAAAATCCAGATGCACAGAAAAATAGATGAAGTACAAACAGTCACTACACACAAAACACTGTTACAATGACCGTCATACAAACAAAGAGGAACTGCAACCGAAGGACCGTCTTGGAACAGTCAGCAAGACAATTACTCAGAAGGCTTAAACTATTTTACTCGATCGATACCTCACCCTTAATCTGAAGCAGCACCAAATAACAAATATTTTATCCGTCCGCGTAGGGTCCTCTACCTCTATCTTATTATAGAAGCATTATAGTAAAAAACAAATAATTACAAAACCACGATGAAATAGAGTCAGTGGGAATGTAAAGCCATCGTAAAGGTAAGCAAAAGTTGGACCACAATGAGACAGAAATAATCAGGCATCAACTTTCAGGAATAGAATGAAGAAGAAGCCGTCATACAGCCTGAGGCCCAACTCACATGTCGTGCAATTAAGAAGTGAAGTCAAGTTGTCAAATAGGATGCCATATATGCAGTTTGTCGTATAACATTCTTGTTGTAAACTATCTTTTTGTGACGACAGGCTGTTATAATTGATCCATACAATCAGTATTGTCAACAATCCTTCTGAATTTTTAGACAAAGTCTTTGTAAAATCCTGTTTCGATAAACGTTCCTACAGAAGAGTTTTCAAGAGAATTTGTTACTTTTGGAATCAATTCAGAATGATAGCGATAAAACCTAGAAAATGTTTACGTAGTTTATGATACCGATATCCATGTTTATCAGGTGAACGTTTTTTCCGATGCATTAGCAAAACAAACGCCGAACATCCAAACACTAAAAACTAACAATTCAACCTTAGTCATCTAGCTTCTAATAAATTTCAGTAGAGGTTATATATATCCAGAAACGGGGCCTCCTATGTATCAGCATCGTTAGCTTTGTTACGCTGGTTCTTTTGGATAAATTTCATCTACCAGTTAGTCAAAATAAGCAAAACTGTTGGATGAGGAAGGTCTTAATCCTGTTTTACGACTACTCATTCCTCGCGCGGGAAAGCTTCCCAGAAGGATTTAACATACTATCCTAGTCTTTGGGGAGTAATGCTCTAGATCGATTAAACTTGTCATCATTAGAAATGGCGCAGATGACTTTGTAGAAAAGAGAATATCTGTAGTCGAGAAAAGGTTAAAGAAAGATATACGATACCACAAACTAACATGCTATAACTGGCTCCATCCTACCCATCCTGGGGCAGATATTTCAGAGCAAGTATTAGGCTCTTCAGCCATCTACAAACATATATTAAAGCATGCAACAGATTGTGATGACCATGATCATTAATGACTGGATGAATATAGAGCTCGAGCAAACACTATAAAATGTTGTGGACACGGCACGCAGTAGAAAATTATGTTTGAATCACTAGACGGTGAATCTGTTAAAATTGAGCGAAACAATACCTTAAGAATACACTAGGCCAGCTGTTGCAATATAAAACTAAAACTGTCTAATTGCCGCATCCTCCAGTATTTCAGAACAATTCAAAAACGGCGTTTTCATTTACTTTTGAAATAATTCATTTGAATTTAGTTTTAGTTCGGTTATCAGCCTAGAATCTGTACTTAAAGCGTACATGCTATAAATAGAAATTACTGACATATAATCTATGATGGAAATTGGCAATACTCAAAGACAAGACGTGAAGTATGGGGTCCGTAAAACTTCGCCCTGTGTTTCATTCTAGAATAGTATATATGTTGTACTCGTTCGTGATCACTGAGTCCATTTTAGGGGTTTTAAAATTTATATTAGGGCCATTAATGAGGTGTAATTGGCCAAAACTAGCTAGCCTGACCCAGAAAACTTGATATTACAGCTGTTTTTAAATCCGTTCAGCTTTATGAGTGTGTACCTTGGTCTCAAGGATCATTCCTTTTAGAATCTATTTATTATCACTAAAACAAGTGTTTGTTTTGAGTTGCGATTCTAAAACGTCTCTCCGACCTTCACTTAGTGCAGTTTATGTTCTGGTGTTTTGTGATCAATGAGCCTATTCCCAGACTTTTGGAAACCCATAATCCATATTCGGTTCACTGATGGTGCCTAATTTGCCGAAACTAGCTATTCTGGTCCAGAAAACTTGACACTTCACCTGTATTTACTTTTGTGAATATGTTCATTACTCCTAAAGGGCAATCCTTTTATAATCTATTGATCATTACGGTTGGTGCTTTACTATGATGTACTTTATATTTTCCTGTCCTTTCTGATCCTTAAACCCAATCCGGGGCTTTTGAAAAATTATTTGAGAGTAACTGATTAAGCCTTACTGACCGAAATTTTCTGGTATGTCCCAGAAATTATGACATTCCAGTTTTTTTCAGTTTTATGAATGTGTTCATTTCTCTCAAATGCTATTCTTTTTAGAATCAGCGATAGCCGCTATATCCAAGAACGTTTATTGTTCTATAATGTTGTTTATAGATCAGTATATTGACAGAGTAACCAATGTTTCTGGGTAAATGATTGTTCATGATATTTGCATCCAAATACCTAACTTGGCTAGCATAAGCCGTACAGTACGGAAGTTCTGTCCCGGGAAATATTTTTTTCTGTAATGAAGATCAGAGATATAGGCCACAATATTCAAACTTGTCTATACTTAATATTAGCTTAGACCAGCTTTGGTTACTAAGCCTAGCATGTAGGAAATCATATATAACAAAAGATACTGTTTACATAATCTAAATATATTATACACTCAATGATATTTATTCCAATATTTTATAATAAACGTTACTTTAATATCCCTGCAATCATCTGGAAAAAAAAACAAAAAGAGAACAGCCGACTCAGTTTGTTTGAGTCTCTGTATGAGGAAAAATGAAACAAAATGCAACACCTCACGCCATATGGCAGCTTTAAATGGTGCTCTATATTCACATTTAATGTATAAATCCAATCTATAGGGTCAGAAAATTGATTACATCAGCATTCTATTTCAGTACTTTGCATAGGAGAAGAAATAAATAAGCCTAGCTTTCCTTCTGATCCTAATGTTGATTTGCGTGTCATATTTTGTATGTTAAAACAATATTTGATGATTAATAAAATATGTTTAAACTAAGTCCATTGTTTCATAGGCTAGATGCTCTCAAATAGAATTGTTACACATTTTAAGGGGATGTGACTCTGGTAAAGGGGTATATTTTAATAGGAAAGAATTTGCTCTCCCTCGGAGCAAATTACATGTATTTGCTTTGAAAGTAGATTCCTTTTCAGAAGGGGCATAATATGCAGGAAAGCAAACAGAAAGTCACAGAAACCCGTTTAAAATTGGCGGAAAATCTACCAAGTGCATCAAGTCTCCTTAAGGACTTAATAGTTCCGACTATTTATCTGGAAAAACTTTCTCCAGTTCTTGGTAGACATTAACTCACAGACACTGTTTGGAATACAGTATCATAGTACCCGAATTCAGATTACATGTTAAAGTAAATATTGTAATTTTAAATGTTTTGATTCAATGCTAAATAGACCAGGGCAGTATATATCGGATTTCATGATGAGGACGTTTCCATTTTGAAGTTGGAGCAACGTTTTACGATTTCCACACAACCCCTTTGAGTATATTGAGTCACAAGATCTTATATTAAAAGAAGAGAGACAAAATAACAAAAAAACTATTCCCCAAGCGAGGTAATCACAATGCTAGAAGGACTGAAAACCACAAGAACAAAATAACACAAGGTTAAGACATAAAACAAATCGCCTCGTAGAATAAACCACAAAGCAACAAAAAGTAAGACCAACACCGAGACCACCGCCTTAGAACGGTCAGCAGAGTAAACCTCGTTCTCAATTCTGATATAGCTCCAAATTACAAATATGTGCTCGGTTCGCGTATGTTCTCTACGCATAGCAAATCACAGTAAATCACAAATTATCACTGAACTGTAATGAAACAAATCAGATAGTTTAAAGACGATCTGAAGCCAGAGCATAAGAAAACTACAAGTCGGACCACGATGGGACAGAAACAGACCGGAGCTAGCCGTTTTAAACATAGTAAGCATTGAGACGCCATTCAGTCTCAAGGCATTTGCATAGTTATTAGAAGAGTACTTTTCATGCTCAGCTATGTTTAGCAAGAAATAATTTGCAATCGTTAGAAATTTGAGATTTAATAGCAGCTTGAACTGAGCACAAAAATGTTCCATAACCTTGGGGTCAGGTTGCAATGAAAAGAAAAAGCAATATGCTATAAGGCAGTGTTGTATGTTTCAGTAATGATCACGATTTTCCATATCCAGATCAAGGGTTCTTCATAATCTACTTATTCTTTTATATACGTTTTCCTGACCGCTTCCTGCTAATCCGACGTCATCGACCGACGTTTTCACTTGACCTAGTCTCTTCCGTCTGTTCCGCAAGGTCTTTGGTAGAGGCAGAAGAACTTCTTAGAAGAGACTAGCGCAAGTCAAACAGTTAAACCTGTCATAAAGCCATCTGTATATGCAATCACCTGTGATAGAAGGTACATTTGTTTATTTCTGAAAAAAAAAGCATACATATAAAACATTTACTTTTATCAAGAAAGCACCTGTTTTAAGCAAATTATTTTTGATAATAATAGTTCATAGGGAAGACTTAACTTCGTAATTATGGCTTTTCCTTGGTAGCTTCATTTATAATTTTGAGTCTGCTGCTTGCTCAAGACAGGTTCCGTTATATTGTATCATGTTATATTCAGATGTCAGAATGTCCAAATCACACAAATGGACGATCTGCTATTTCTGGCAGATCGCCATTAAGCCCTTTGCTTTATTTCATCAAAGTGTTTTTTCATATATATATGAAATTTGGAAGTGTATCAGAATTAAAGGCGAAGTTTCGCGCGAGTAAAACTAGTTTATGCCCCACAGTAGTTTTCTTACTGACCGTATCCAATGCGGTTCCTCTGTGCAGTTTTTTTTTTTGTTTGTTTGTTTGTTTGTTTGTGCGTCTGTGATTTCATATGTGGCGTTTGTGTTCCTCACCTTTCCTAAATTTGGTGCTTTGGGAGGGCTCTGCTTTGTGATTGTGGCATTTCCTGGGTACCTTCGCTTATATTTTTGACAATAAGTTATAAATAAAACACAACTGAGGTAAACTATTGTAACAGATGAACATTTTATTTACATGTTTTTTGTATTTTTTTTTTTCTGTGTATTTAATGAAGGGTTTACGACTGCATAAAGTCTCATAAAAAAAATCAAAACTGCGGAACCTATAAACGCAATATTGAAGTCTCAAACTTCAATTACTTTCATATTTGTCATGCGATTTTGATTTAATTTGCATAGAAATATACTTTGTCATGATTTTTGTTTTTCATTTCAAATACATTCCTTACATACATTGTCTTTACCTTTAGTTGAATATCTGGGCGAGTATTTACAATTATAATTGTTTATTTCAAGTAAAGGTAGCTATATGTATATTGAGACATCTTATGGAAAACTTGGAGATACTGCGAGATTGCTGTCGCCAATTTTCTCGGTAAGAATTTAACTTTCTCTTTGAATCTTTGGTAACAGAGAAAGAATACTTTTAAATTAAAAATGAGTTGCGTTCCATGCAATATACAATGAAATATATCTACTTTGGAGTATTTGCTTTACCTTCTACCTGAGCAAGTACACTTTTAATGAAAATATGTTTGTTGTGTTGTTTTCCGTTTTGAGTCTTTGAGTTTAATATAAAAGTGGGAATACTTTCTTGTATTTATTTAAATAAAATGCAACGATAATTATGATGTACTATTGACACATCGAATTGCCATGTATTTATTTTTATTATAATATTGCATCCATTTTTCTTTTAAACTGATTTCGAAAGTAAGTGACTAATTGGATTTCCAGCACAAGTGATCTTGATCCAGTTAACAAATAGAAAACCTCATAAAGATTAATTACATTGAATTGAGAATGCGCCACAAATTCTTATAAGAATTCTCGTACACAACGAAAGAATGTTCCCTTGGTTATATTGACACCATTTTTTCCAGAGCCGAGGGTCAGTCTGCCTAGTGTTTAGTTATCACATGTATGGGAGGAACATAGGTAACCTAACGGCGATTATTGCAGCTGACAAATTTTATACTACGGTATGGTCGGCAAGTAGTAACCATGGTAATACATGGTTTACAGAATACTTACAACTGGTCATACATAATGACTTTCAGGTAAATATAACAAAACACACAAGAACATCAGCTATACCTCACAGTCATAATTTGCATGACTCTAATAATTACATGGGTTCAGGTTATCTACGATAATAATTGTGTATATTCATATTTCTAATTTGGGCTACATTCTTTAAGTGATACGGTTATGAGCATCGAGCTTAAACGAAAATTTGAGGTTGTTACAACGTATAAAGTTGATGCTGCTTACATCCGCGGTTTATGTTCTTGAATTATTTAGTTATGTTTTCTTTTTTTTCCCCAGTAATTGTTATTGTTCTATTTTTCCACAAACTGCAATAAGAATATTTTAATTCATATGTTCAACACAGCGTCCCAGATATTGTAACGTTAAAAATCCAAAATATGCACTCTGTATTCTATCAAATCTGTAGGAGTATTTATCAGCAGTAACTGCTTATTTTGAAACGTAATTAATTATATTCCGTAAGAAGTATGAAAATATACATTTAGATATTTATCACATTTTATGATATGCCATTTTATGTTCAAATCTTATTTTATGAGAATTCTTTCCCGTTCATGCACATAACGGTATGTAAATTATTTCTTATAATGTAGGTTTAAACATAATATGTGGCCCACTTTTCATTTATCTCTATTTTACAATTACTTTTTAGGTGATAATGGAGGCTAGCCGTGGCAATGGTTTTAGGGGTGACATCGCAATTGATGACGTCATGTGCGTTCCTGGAAAGTGTCCTGCAGGTAAAGAACAATTGTTGGACCGTATGCCTTTGGTTCATAGAAAGTACACTTAAGATGTTTAGATCTACGTTAATGATATCGAGAGGTCTACTATTTTGCTGTGATCAATTGAACTGTACAATAAAGGAAGTACAGGGAAGGAGATCTGATTAGTAACAGGAATTACCAAATGACCCTGTTATAATACTGCTCAAGTGATGACAGTGATAGGCCTCGTGGTACACATAACCGAATCTCAGCCTCACAAAATAATACTCGGTCGGCAGTTAAAACATTTCTCTCATAGTACTATTATAAACAATAACATTATACTTACCACAGGCATGCTTAGCGGGCATTGTATGAAACTGTAATTATGATAAAAAAAAAAAAAACAGCACAACTTATAGGTAGGTTTAAGTCCCCAGTATTTTTCCCTTCTGGCCGTTCCAAGACGGTTCTTCTTTCTTGATGCGTCGTTGATTTCATATGTGGCGTTTGTTCTGTCTTTATTTGTTCCTCAATCCTCTTTCTTTCGGTGCCTCGGGGTGGGGGAGCTGTGCTTCGTGATTGTGGCATTTCCTGGATATCTTCACCTATAATTTATATATATTACATATAATATTATAAGTGAAGATACATGTTCCATAACAACCAAATAACAACTTGAACCGCAAATAAAGATAATTATTCTCGGAGCACCAACCCTGAAAACATAAGTTTACCCTGCACGGAGGGCCTTTATTTTTTTTCATTGTAAGTGATGGGGAAAATATGTTCGTAATGGAACAGGGATGAGCCTGAAAGAAAAAAGTGCGAAAGCACCCATTTTTGGTGGCCAAAAACTCAGTAACTTTTAATAAAATTTCCAATTGTTGGAAAAATGTTTGTTTGTTTTTTTTGTTTGTTTTTTTTAATTAATGCGCTTTTCTAAATTTTCATCTTGTCTATGTATTTATATTGTACTTGTCAATATGTATTTAAATATTAATTGCTGTTTCGGTCAGAAAGCATTACAGGCAGATTTGGGGTTGAAAGTGATGTTTGAATGAACACTGCTGACTTCTGTTATATTTTTTAAAACATATTCGCCTCAACATTTTAGCTTTTTATCAGTGGTGTTATATTTTCGCAATACAAAAGTAAATTTTAATATTTTTTCTAGGCCCATAGTGTAAATATAGGTAAATTATGATAATTAGCACGCCGGAACTATGTCCCTGGAGAGTTTATGTTGGCACCCAGTCGTTGGCGTCGGCGTCTGTCCGCATCTGCTTCAGCGTCCGCGTTAGCACAATGTTTAAGTTTTCAAAGGTGTGCATAGTTTTTCTTTAATTATTTAAGGTACTGCTTTCATATTTGGCCTACTGTTACCTAAGGGCAAGACCTTTCAATAGCATACATTCCCATTCCCAAGTTAGACCCTCTATATAGGTCAAGGTCAGTTCACACTTTGTCATTTACACCCATGTTTAAGTTTTGCGTGTAAGTTTGTAAAAGTGTACGTAACTGCTGAATTATTAAAGATACCGCTTTAATATTTGGCCCACATCTACCTTAAGGTAAGACTATTCAATAACGCACACCTCTTTTTCAGTTTGACCTTCTGCCTAGGTCAAGGTCAGGTCATACTTTGTCATTTAAACCCATGTTCAAGTTCTGTGTTTAAGTTTCTAAAAGTGTACGTAACTGCTGAAGTATTGAAGATACCGCTTTAATATTTGGCCCACATCTACCTTAGGGTAAGACTATTCAATAACACACACCTCTTTTTCAGTTTGACTATTCAATACACCACTTTGATATTTGGCCCACATCTACCTTAGGGTATGATCTTTCAATAGCACACACCCCTTTCTCAGTTTGACCTTCTGCCTAGGTCAAGGTCAGGACATGCTTTGTCATTTAATCCCATGTTCAAGTTCTGCGTTTAAGTTTTAAAAAGTGTACGTAACTGCTGAAGTATTGAAGATACCGCTTTAATATTTGGCCCACATCTACCTTAGGGTAAGACTATTCAATAACACACACCTCTTTTTCAGTTTGACTTTTTGCCTAAGTCAAGGTCAGGTCATACTTTTTAGACCCATGTTTCAAGTTTTGCGTTTAAGTTTTGAAAAGTGTACGTAACTGCTGAAGTAGTCAAGATACCGATTTAATATTTGGTCCAAACCTACCTTAGGGTATGACCTTTCAATAACGCACACCCCTTCTTCAGTTTGCTCTTCTGCCCAGGTCAAGGTCAGGTCATAATTTTTCATTTAAACCCATGTTTCAAGTTCTGCGTTTAAGTTTTAAGTGTACGTAACTGCTAAAGTATTCAATACACCACTTTGATATTTGGCCCACATCTACCTTAGGGTAAGATCTTTCAATAGCACACACCCCTTTCTCAGTTTGACCTTCTGCCTAGGTCAAGGTCAGGACATGCTTTGTCATTTAATCCCATGTTCAAGTTCTGCGTTTAAGTTTTAAAAAGTGTACTAACTGCTGAAGTATTCAAGAAACCGCTTTAATATCTGGCCCACACCTAACTTAGGGTAAGACCTTTCAATAGCTCACACCCCTTCCTCCGCTTGAACTTCTAGCTAAAGGTTTAGTCATACTTTGTCATTTACAGCTGCGTTTATGTTTTGAAAAGTGTATATGACTGCTGAAGTATGTAAGCTATAGCTTTCATATTTCGTTCACACTAACCTAAGGGAAGATGTTTCAATGGCATATACCCCACCTCTCAGTTGGACATTCTTCCGACATCAAAGTCAGTTCATCTTTAATATTTAAGGGTTGTTTTCATACCGGATCACCCCTTTCTGGCAAGCTTCTGACAACTCTGTTTTAATAATGCAATCTGTATTTTTGCAATTATTGTTATAAAAAGCAAACAAAATTGCTGCCGCTAAATGTTTAAGCATGTGAATAGTTCCTACGGTGAGTCCGAACGTGTTTAAATACATGTTATAAACATTTATTTCTTTATTCTTTTGTTTTAATTATTTTTATTTTCTTTTACTTTATTTCCATCTTTTTTATTATTACTTTTAACAGACAGTGCCCACGTAATCAACATTTTTTTCTTCTTAATGTTACTACTGTTTCTTACGTAGGAAAAAATCAATACATGATTTGGAAAGAAACAGTCCGTGTCATTTTGGTTTGCTTGAAGGATACATATTTTGGTTGCTATAGCAACCAACGTGTGCTTAAGATGCAAAACATCTACACGAAATAGCTTCAGGATAACCCCAAAGCCACTAAAGGTAGCCTGATGAAACTTAAGACAACAATAGAAACCAACAAACTAACCAATCTATCTCCTTCTCATCTCTCTGCCTCAGTGCTCCAGTCTATAAACTCCATTTCTCAAAATAGTCCACGAAAGGCTAACGATCTTCAAGCTGTTGCCTCAAGAACAAATCAGTATTATAATTCATTTTTGACATCGGGGAGTAGAACGATAACTACCGACGCCAGGCAGTCAGATTCGCTTCATTCGTTCAAACACAACCTTAACAGGGAACGAGCTATAGTTCCGAAACACTCTACAGTGGCACAAGGAAAGCACAGCACAGATATTGCACACACGACCGTACAAATTGTAGTTCGCTAAGTAACGAACTATTCGGAAGAAAAATAATTGATTCTCCCTTGTGCCGCAGTGGATCTGTGGAAATTACCCGCCACTTCCACTGTTCGTATTATAATGAGCAAAGAGCAAAGCTATTAAATCCGGTCGCCCAGCACCAGAAAAATTCCTGTTATTTGAAGATGGTACACTCCCTCGAGACATAAATATGTCTATAGTCAACAAGGTTCAGAAGCACATATTAGATGCAAACGGTTTACATAATAAACAGCTGATAAAGAGCCAGATATGCGATGGTATTCAGTATTGTCACAGGACAAAACCTCGCATGCCGTAATACTCCCAGTGCACACGCCCCTCCCACTGCCTCCCTAAAACTTCAAAACGTCAGTATCAAGATTTATGGGGTAACGAAAGGTAATTTGACCATAAACATCGCATGAATTCTGATACTGATGTCTGATAAATAACTTCTAGAACTTGCATACTACTGTACTTGTGGTGCTTATATTTCATAACATACAGAAAAATGGCAAAGATAACATCGGGTAGCACCGCATGTTACTAAGTTTGTACAGTTTATGCATCCTTTGCTGAGTGTGCCAATGAATATGCCAATATTTTGGCAAGGAAAATATATATGCAGATTGTGGTTGTACTCGAGCATGAAACCCTAATTTCAATCCATGGTAAACCAGTAGATCAGAGTATTTAGTAACTAAGTAAGTAAGGAAGGAAGGTCTTTATTTAAAGAGGGTTTAGCCAATCTTCCCTGGGGTCCTCTGAAACAACATGTATGTATACATAGAGCTATCACAAGAACATAAAGAATTCACTTGACATGTTTAAATGTTTAGTCACTTTTTAACTGATTTTCATTCTCGGACACGCTTTCACGCTCATATACGCACACAAACATACACATGACATATGACGACGCTGTTATTCAGTGGTGGGAACAAGTCTATGTCAAACATGCATTTTCTGTTGAACAGTTGTCAACTTTAAATTTGATGACATATAATTTAAAATGGTCATATGATAAACAGAATCTTACACTCATGACCATTCCATATGAAATTTATGAAGCTCGCTAAAGGCTTGTTTCATAAACTTCATAATAAATGACAACTCGCAATAGATCCTCTGTTTACACATGAATCCAAGGATTGATAAAGGAAATGATGTAGCAAACTTCAGGAATACTAAACAAATTAAGTAATATAAGCTATATGCATTTGCAAACATGGAGTATAGATTTGCATTTGGCGGTGGAGGTAATGGCACAGCAATTACTCTTGAATTAAAAAGCAGTCCATTCTTTTGGCCAATTTGAACATTTCAAAACAAAACTTCTTAACGTGTCCGCATTTTTAATTTTTGTTGGAATGCTATTCCATACAAGAGCGCCAGAATATGACAAACTTCTTTTGAATATGTTTAACTTTGGTTTTGTGGGAGCTGTGTTATTGGCAATTTTGTAGATAAGTTTTGCTTTATTCATGAATATTATTTCTTCAAATGTTAAAAAGCTGAAATTTTTAAGGGCATCCTTTAATGTTACATAATCTTTCCCAAAAATTATTTTGCAGGCACGTCTATGTAATTTTTGTACTTTATGTAGATTTTAATTGAAAGAATTTCCCCATATGGTGCAGCAATATTCAAAATGTGGCTTTATATAAGCAATATAATACAGAACTCTATGTGGTTGCGATAGATATGGCCGTATCTGAGAAAAAAAACACAGGGAGACGAAATACTTTTTGCAAACATGTTGAAAATGATTATTCCACTCTAAATTGTCATCCAAATGAACATCTATTTTTTTTCACAATATGTTATTTGCAATTCAATAGCATTATATGAAAGAGACAAATTATTTTTGGTTAAAGTTTTTCTTCTCTGACGATGTGTTTTAGCCTTAATTTTGTTTATCAATATTAAGAAGCATACCATTCTCACCATTTGTGTAGTAGATTTAAAGCATGTTGAAGATAATTTTCAATTTGACCGTGTTGTCCTGGATATCATATAATGTAGTGTCGTCGGCATATGAAATAATATAAATGAACAGAGCTCTTCTATAAATCCTTTATAAAAACAAATAAAAATAGAAGGGGACCTAAAATTGATCCTTGAGGAAAGCCATACCTTACCCTGTTACATTCAGATAAGTTCCCATTTATATGGACTTGCTAGGACCTGATACACAAATACGAATAAAACCATGATAAACTCAATTCACTTCGTCTGTAATTTCGTAGCGTTTGAAGGAGTAAGTTATGATGTGCCAGGTCAAAGGCCTTACGAAAATCTACCAGGATACACCCCACTAAATCCCCATTATTGATCGCTTTCAGCCAAGTATGAACTATAAGTGTAAGGGCCGATTCAGTTGAATGACCCATTCTAAATCCTCTCTGCTGTTTATGAAGAAGCTTATAGTTGCACTATCCAAAACACCTGCTGGGCTGTAACATGCAGAAGTACAGCCTGCCCGAAGAAGCGCATGTATAGTGGCAATTTTTTCGCCAGCCTGCCTCACAAAAGCCATTCTGTCAAATAACTAGACTGACCAACCCGTACTCTCTATCATTAGTGACTCGTTCCAGTCCGATTTCCTATCAAAACCAACCCGGGCGCCACTAGTTACCAACCCGGGACAAAATCAATGAATTTCAAAAACGTGTTTCCTCGTGTATTCTTTCATGCACCGAAAATTAGAAGAAGAGGATATCGTCTATACAAACAATGAATATGTTGTGCAATATTCGTCGATGAAACTAAATGGAAATGCAAAACAATAAATACCAGTGGCATTTTTCTAGAAAATCACTCGATTCGAAAGATTTTGTTTTCCGTGAGCACAACTTCGATCATTGATATTTCGCTTTCTGGCAAATCTTGTGATGATAAAACGTGATGGTTAACAAGAATATTTATTCAGACAACAGCGGTATAATTAGCCGTCTATTCAAATAAGAATATTACAGCAAATGCTTCCTTTTTCAAGACAGGTAAATTCCAAAGCACCTTATAGCGCCATATTGAAACTCCTACCAACCAGATTTACAACGGGGCCCATATTACCAATCAGAGTGCCAACGGGGCGGGTTTGCATGCGAAATTTAATCAAAGCGCCAAAGGCACTGAAATGACAGATTCTATCAGAAATTCATAAAACAAAATCTTGATTTGTATAAGACCTTTACAAGAAAAACGCCTAATGGCATTATGGACGGGTTTATCAGAAAGGTTAACCAAAGGTAAACCTGCCGGACGACGCCCGCCTGGACTTTGCTATTTTAAAGGACGGATTTTTAAAACCTGTCCAATAAAAAGGTTTCAAATTTCTTTTTAAAAATGTAGTACTACAAATTCAGATATGAAATGCTTGCAGATGTTTATATAAAGTGCTATGAAGTTCAACTCGATGTTTTGAAGTTTTAAAAGAAATACGTTATCTCAAAATGTTTACGTTTTAAAAATCATATAAATAAGTAAACTGGCCAAAATTGGTAGTCTTTAAAGGAAAATGTTAAGTCAAAAGGGGTAATTTTGCAGAATTATGCAGTAGTTAATTATATTGGATGATAAACGTAAATGCAGTTTCCGTAATTTGCAGTTTCAAATGTAGCTACAGTTTTATGAGTTTTTGAGATATTTAACAGGAAATATAAAAATAGTAATTGCAAATAGTTTGCCATTTCGTCTCAGGCATTTCCCTCTCTTATCGATTTTGCATACATGCAGCCAGGGCTCGAGAAACTGAAATTTGCTAATTGGTCCAGCCATTTTCGGCCGTATTTAGGGAGTTTGCCGAGTAATTTTCGACCGCATTTACGGAGTTTGCCAAGTGCAGGTTTCGTTTTTTTTTTTTCCGTAATCACTGTTAAAGAATTTCCAAATGCACATTCTGGATTATTATTACCATAAAGATTGATATGCAAACATTGCTTACACTTGCTGAACTTACATGCGCATAAGTATCACGATTACAAACGGAAATATAGCTCAATTTCATCAGACATGCGAGACTTAAGACTTCTTCCCATAACTTACAAAATAGCATTCATCCTCTGCTTTAGAAAAGAACGTAAACCAGTCCAAAACTGACAAGGACACTTCTATTATTCGACCATCGCTGCGCTGTGTACAATAAGTTAGCATGAATTAGCTGAAATGAATCCAACGCAGGTAATAAGTATTAGCTTTTGCAAATAGTTTGGAGTATATTAAGCCATCTTAAGCTTTTCCAATCAGCATTTACAGATGTGCTACAAATCCACACCTCTGATAGGGGGAGTTAAGTAAGTAATTTGAACAGTTATCAGAGAGTTTGCTACCTTGCAGTATCGTAGCTGGAAGTTTTGCTGCTCGGTAGTTTTCACTCCTTTTTCTTGGTGAAGAATTCGCGTCTAAGTTTCGGATTGATGGGTATTTTTCGGTTGACCGTTATCACGAAATTACCGTAAATAATCGAACAAAAAGGTCTGAACAAACATGTTAGACCCTGCTCCAGATCAGAATGCTTTCTATTTAAGGAATGATAACACTGACATTACAGATCAGATCAAAAGCACCAACTACTGTAAACAATCGTACTAACATGCCTGAGCAAACAGTATGTGCCCAGATTAGACCAAGCTCGTCACTCACTGACTTTCAGACCTCCGCTGCTTATAGATTAGATATCAAAAATAGATTTTCAAGACGGCCACTATTTTGTAGGCAGCATTGCTATTAGCAGAGCTAGAATTACTGAAGTGATTCTGATTATATATCCAAGATAGTAATCACATTGGCGAACAGGATAATCCATTTTCAAATTGTCTTACAAACAGTAAATTTGTTGATTATAGTCTCATCCAGGTGAGAAGTGTAAAGCATGCATACCCATAGACAAGTCTGATAAAAACCTATCTGTTTTATTTAGATTTAGAGGAGGACAGTAGATGTGTCACATGCAAGAGAAACACTCAACTTATGACAATTTTAATTCAACTATCAGCGTAATTAGAGATTGTCGCATTAGCTTGATAACCTCAAGCCTTTAAACACATTGTCACACATGCAAAAAGCCAGTTATCACATGCAACATAGAGCTAAAATTATGATAAATTTTCTGCAATAACTTAAGACCTGTACTTTAGAAGTGGTTGCAAATGACGTCATTAAATTTGCTGTGCAAACCTGCAAGTTTAAAATAAGATGCGGATCTTTCATTGGTTTCTTTTTAAAGAAGCCAACTTGTTGTTTACTTTCACTTTCACAATCGAGCATTCAATAAGAGGAAATAACCGGAGTATCTTGAGTAGTTAACGTTTACACTGCAGATAGCAATATAGATTTTCAACACTTTTCTTTTATTTTCTGACAATTATGGTTACACTTTAAGCCCAAACATCCTTTTATTAAAATGCCGCAGCTAAGATATTTTAATGTTAAGCAAATCAACAATAGCGAGAAGAAAATCTAGTAATTCCTGACCAAACAGGTCATAAAGTCTGTCCCGGTATTGAATTTTGTACATACGTCAATCAAATGAGCAATTGCTATGTGTAAAATATTTAGCATACCGCATTTTGGAATTTTTTTTCTTATTTTCCCCCAGGAGTCAGCATTTGACATTTCATGCAAACTGATTCCTCTCTTGAGACAATTTGCATGAAAAGTCAAATTATGTTTTACGGGAAAAATATCTGCTGAATTTGTCCAGGTTAATGTTTGACACGCGGGTCATGATGCAGCACCTGTTCTATTAATAGCTAACAACAAATTGCGCAGATCAACCTTACATCCTATCTTACGCACTGAGCCAATATCGAAGAAAACACTTTGCAGCGTGATTATGAGCACAGCCTTTTTTTTTCTTTTTTTTTTTTTTTTTTTTTTTTTTTTTTTTTTTGATTATCAAGCATAAACTATCTTCAGAATCTATATTAAATTTGGACAGTAATAACTGATTAGACAGAGTTTATATTGCTGGTAACAGTAGCCTACGGTGTAGTGTCTCGCGCGGCATATACTAAAACCTGGAGTGGAGTCAGGCTTTGGTGTGGAGTGACTTTTCGGAGTGGGATTTTGGAGTGAAACTTAGTTGAACCGGGCTCAAGGGTAAGACCTGCATAAGGTCAAGACCTCCAAAATGTACATCAACAAACACACTAACAACAGCTGACCAGTCATGAACTTTATCACTACTGATAAAGAAGTCCCTTGAGACAGGGTGTCAAGAAATCTGTACCGCCATTTACTGCACTAAAAATTTATCAGGAATGATGTGATCATGTTCTAACTTTTTATAGCCTATCAATGGTAATTTGGATAGGTTGGGAATATAATAAAATGTTAAAATAAAAAAAAGTCCTGTTCAGATGAACTCTGTACAAAAATTCCAGCCCATGGGAATTTAACACCTGGCCGCTCCACAGCACAACCACAATTCTGCCGAGTAGACTCCGCTATCCCAACTATTTGGGTAGGTCCTTTTCCAACAAGAGGGGTGTCTGGTTAGTTTCTATTATGACTATGTTTTTTGGGTTTTTTTTTTTTTTTTTTTGGGGGGGGGGTTGTTTGTTTTGTTTTGTTTTAGAAATTCCTGTATTTAAAGCAAACCGTGTAGACCTGGATCCGACGCCACACCATAACATCGTCTGTTCTGGGTCCACACTGCTTGCCAATGTAAAGGCTAGCATGAACATAATTCTCAGGTAGGGAATTAGCCTATAACCCATGTCCGCTGTCACGATTCCAAATATCTAATATTGTACAAGTATAAGCTTTCACAAAAAAAGCTTGATCTACACTTCCCAATGACCAGCCACAACAGGGCAGCTAGAGGTCATTCATGTTCAACTTGGATAAAATGCCAGGTGGGGTCATCTCTCTGTACTAGATCTTTCAGCACTCATGCAAGGTAGTCTGTAAAACCTGGGCTAGGTTATTTGTGCTGGGCTCGATTTTGGGCTGGGCTCAATTTTGGGCTGGGCTGGGCTGACAAGAGGGTTATTTCAGGTCAAAGAAGGTTAGTGACCAAGTCTGTCACTTCAGTGCCTGATGTTATTAAACCAGATTCGATGCTTGCAGTATTAAGATTTGCTGATGAACACTATTCCCTTGAAGGCTGACGATGGATGATAGATTCCTGACTTAAAGAACTTTTAAAGGGATGATGCATAACGCTTAGCAGTCTGGGTAAAATTATCAGCAGAAGACATATTGGAATATTTTTCATATTGTCCTAAGATGACTGGTTTTGACAGTTCATGTAAATTGTCTCGAATGAAGAGAATTTGCATGAAATGTCAAATCCTGTTTTCTGGGAAAATTAAATATCATCAGTTTGCCCAGAAAGTAGTTAAAGTTAAATTACCACGTTTTACCTAAATATTCAGATAATCAGGCCTAAGCATTCATTGTAGACCAAGACATGATACCGCACACTACTGTCATTCATGAAACACTTTTTTTAGACCTATCAACATGCAGTACATGCAGGACTCAATAAAATTTAGAAAGGATTAATCATTAATGCTTGTGATAGCACTCTGGGTATATTTTTCAGCATTCAACATACTGAAACAGTGTTCATATTTTTCCCAGAAAACAGGTTTGACAATTCATACAAATTGTCTCCAATGCAGACAATTTGCATGAAATGCCAAATCCTGTTTTCTCGGAAAATTAAGTAAATACCATTAATTTTTCTACTGCTGAATTTACCCAGAGAGTGGTTAAGGTTAACCCCTAGCATACTGGGTAAAGCTTTCAGCTGAGGACAATTGAAATATATTTTTATTATTTTTCCTAGAAAACAGGCTATGACAATTTATGCAAATGTCTTCAGTGGAGACAGTTTATATAAACAGGTTCTGACATTTCATGCAAATGTCTCTTCCATCATTCTGGAACTGGCAAACTCACAATAAGTCTATAAATTACTGATAACCAGGATAGGTCTGCACAAATTAATACTAAAAACGTTTAAATCAAAATCCTTTTTTGCACACAAATTCCTTTTTACACATAAAACTCACACAGATAAAAATTAACGCCCCGTTTATATAGCATTTACTTTCTATGAATTTGATAAACAACTTTAATTAGAAAGAATAAAACACTTGGAGGATTGCACTGCATCCTATTTTAGTCAGCATTAACTTTTGACACCACCTCCCATGGAATATCTGGTGGGAAGTAGCCCATTAACCCTTGTCCTGCTATCCTGGATATACCCTGCCTTTGCAAACAGTGTAGATCCAGATCAGCTGGCTTCTGAAGAAGCCAACTGATCTGGATCTGACCTGTTTGCCATTAAGTATGTGAATTTATACCAACAATCTGGATCAAGCAAGCTGATTGGCTGAAAATTAGAATTGGGCATGGCCTCTTCATTTATTCAGCAGGAAAAGGGTTAAGATATCAATAGCACCACTGACCTGCAGGTTTCAAGTGCAATGACCTAACCTTACCAGGTAAATGATGGCTTGGTATTCACCCTAATTAACCTTTCCCCTTACATGCTTCTATTACTATCGCTCAGAGCCCAGCCCAAAATTGAGCCCAGATTTGAGTCCAGCCCAATGAGCCAAGCCAAGATTTTACAGACAACCCTCATGCAATATTTACATTAGACAGGAGATGGTAGCTAGACTAGCAATTGTCATTTATTAGCATCAAATTACCCATCGAAAATCAGATAAATAATAAGCCAGCATCAAATCGTTTATTTAACTGTATTTCAATGAGCTGTCAGCTTATTAATAGCTCCCAAACCAGAATTCTTCCAGTATAATTCTTCTACAGGATCAGTACCTTTAATTTACAACTTCTTAAAGGATATTTTCACATTTAGGACTGTTTGGTTGAAATCAATGTAGTTTAACTGTTAACACTCTCTAAGGCCAGTTCAGCAGACGACAAACTGTTAGCATTTTTCTCATTTTTCCCCATTAAACAGATTCTGACATTTAATGTCAAAAACCTGTGTTCTGGCAAAAAAAAAAAAAGTTTCAAAATGTCGTCTGATGAAATCTTTATCCAGAGTGCTTTAACATTAAAATGCAGAAACTTACTTCTTGGCTATTTTTGTAACAGTGGACCAGTGTAGTATTTGATTACCTTATAATTACTAATGTAATTGCACTAAACCATCAAACCTGTATATATCTATGGCATAGACACATACCACAGAAATCAGAATGGGTTGTTGGAATCTGATAAACATTGCGTCAAACTTTTTGATGTTTGAAACCGTATAATGCCTTAAATGTGGGGCTGTAAAATAATACAGTCGACTCTCGACTCTCGTTATCTCGAAGTCCAAGGGACTCTGATATCCGTACCTCGACATATCAGATTTGCGGAATTGAGGAAAACAATAAATCGAACAACCATATTTAAATTTGACTCCTGAAGTTAGAGATATATTGAAATTTCTCCTTTTACCCACAATATTTTAATACCTGTTGTTAGATTTCCCTGTTAGAACAGGGACCTTATTTTCACTTCGAGATAAGCGGTTATTCGAGATAAGCGAGGTCGAGATAACGAGAGTCGACTGCACATAAGTATCAAAATTACTCTAGATAACCACATAAGTACCCGTCCGTGAGAATGTCGGTCCGCGGTCTGTCCGTCACGCTATCTCCTTCTAAACCACTAGGCGGAATTCAACCACACTTGCTACATCACTCCCCCTCATGGTAAGGGTGTGCGAGAGCAACATTATTTTCCTGTGTGTCCATGCATCTGTCGTCGTCCGATTGTCTGTCACGCTGTCTCCCAAACAATTGGACGGAATTCACCTAAACTTGCTACATCACTTCCCCTCATTGTAAGTTTGTGCGAGAGCAATATTATTTTTCTGTGTGTCCGTCCGTGCCTCCGTCACCCGTCTATCTGTCCTCACGCTATCTCCTCCTATACCACTAGGCGGAATTCAACCAATCTTGCTACATCACTTCCCCCAATGGTAAGGGTATGCGAGAGCAATATTTTTATGTGCGTCCGTCCTTCCTTGCGTCTGTCATCCGTGCATATGTCAGTCACGCTAACTCCTTCTAAACCACTGGGCGGAATTCAACCAAACTTGCTACATCACTTCCCCTCATGGTAATAGTGTGCGAGAGCAACATTATTTTTCCATGTGTCCGTCCGCCCGCCGTCAGTCCATCTGTTCATCACGCTATCTCTTCCTAAACCACTGGGCGGAATTTAACCAACCTTATTTGCTATATGACCTCTCTACATGGTAAATGTATGCGAGAACAAGTCCGTTGGTCCATCCATGCGTCCGTCAGTTATGCTATATTCAACATTAGCAACGAGCATGGGGATTTGCGATGGCGGACCATCGACTGCGCATTCTAGTAACATTATGAGTCATAATTTTGTAACTATATAGCAAAATCTACATCTGCATGAAAGGTCCATGACAGCACTCGAGGATATACACAGCCGGTCTCATATAACTGAAACATTGTTGGACTGGCCAAAAATCATTTTATGACAAGGATCCTAGCTGTTCAAATCCAGACTACTTATAGTAGGGTGTGGTTAGTTTTTATCATTTCTATATTATATAAAATAAAATCTGTAATTAACGTAAATAGTGTAGACGCCGTATTCTGTGGCATCTGATCTGGGTCTGAACTGTTACCAAGTAACCATTTTGGGGGTTTCACGACTAAAATGGTTAATGCATGTTCTCTGGATGCAAACAAAGCCCCTGACATGGTTTTACATCCATTGTTGTATATTGTTCATAGCAATGTACTGGTTTTATTTTCCTGTCAATTCAGGTTTTCTGTGTGCAAAGAGCAAGGTCCCTGACCTGACTGTTCATTCATTTTTGCATACTGCTCATAGTAATGTGATTGTCATATTGGGCTATCTATCATGTGGCTACACAGGTTTTAGAAAACACATTAACCCCTAGTTTTATGCATTAACCAGTACTGGTTTACTCATTCCAGAAGAGCAGAGTTTTCCCTAATTCCCTGGATACTCATTAGTGCTACACTTGTACTAAATTTTAAGGTCAAAGTGAAACAAATAAGAGCAGTGATACAAGGTCATCTGAAAAGGTTAAAAGGCCATTGGTGGTTTTTAGCTCACCTGAGCCGAAGGCTCAGGATGACCTAGTGTGATCACTCCCCGTCCGTCGTCCGTCCGTCCACCACTTTGAATGATTTTTCCTCTGAAACCCCTGGGCCATTTTTTTTCAAACTTCATATGGAGCCTACAGTTAAAGGGGGTTAAAATTTGTACAAATAGCCACGGTTCGTTAAGTAAACTGGCCGCCATGCCCATATACAGTCGAACTTCAATGGCGTTAACATCTTTGGGACCATGGAAATTTTTTCGAGACATGGGTAGTTCGAGCCACTGAGGGTTAATCATGACGCCAGGTCAGGAAGCAAATGGCGATAATTTAGGGAAATCTTTTCCATCTTCTATACAATAATGGTATGTTGAGTGTACTCATTAGGATCGTCTCGAAGAGGCGATTCTAATGAGTACACACAACATACAATTTCATCATAAAATAAGAAAATTTCCTACATATTTGTTTTCTGGAGTTATCATAGGGACTGAAAACGAGTTCGAACTAGCCATGGTAAACGAGCCATCGGTGTTCGAGCCATTGAGGTTTTACTGTATGTTAAAAAAATCGCACTTAAAAATTATCTTCTCCAGAAGCAAGAAAGCTTTGAAGCGTAATCTTAGTATATAGCATTGGAGACCCAAGGACTACCAAGTTTGTTCAAATATGACCCTAGGTTGACATATGACCTAGTAATACTTTTTAATCATCATCATCATCGTCGGATGTTTTATTGTCGTGCAGGTACAGGGGCAACATCTACATCAGTGGGCCCCCTTCCAGGTAGCTGGCTTTCTCTAGATTTTGTCGAAGGGATATTGACAATTTATACAAATGGTTTCACACCATTGAACAAGCTGGCCGCCATGCCCATATATGGCAAAAGAAACTTAAACATCTTCTTCAGAGTTAAAAACTTTGAGGTTGAATCTTTATATGTGATATCGGGGACTCAAGGTTTACCAAGTTTTTACAGATGCTGATCTTAGAATGACCTTTGAACTGTTTACGGCAAGGTCAAATTTGCGTCCTCATATACAAAGTTGAAAAATTATTTTCTGAGAATGTATTATAGACTAAAGACTGAAACTTACAAGGTATGGTTAAAGTAGTAAAGTTTTTTAGTTATAATAAAAATATCCCCTGGGGGTTATCTGCCCTTGCCCCGGGGCTATAAAGTGTATAAAATCGTGATCTTTAAATGTCTTATTCTTTTACACCGTTCTAGGAATTTTCACCAGATTTCAACTGGGGCCTTCTGTCAAAGTGGTGTTGTCAATTTGTTCAGTGGTTCTGCACTATTTAATAAGATGGCCGCCATGTCCACATTTAAATATTTCCAGAACCAAGAAAGCTTTAAGGCTGAATACTGGTATATTGTATCCATGACAAAAGGTCTTACGATGACCTTTGACCTTTTACGGTCAAATCTGTCCTAGTTGCTGTGGCAATATTGGAAGAATATTGCATACCCTCTGCAAATATGCAATAGCTGTTTACTCAGGTGAGAGAATAGTGGTCCATGGGTCTCTTGTTTTATTTTATGGCCTCTATTTGAATGGAACATCGAAAACACATAGAGCCATGTAATCTGGAAAAAAGTTTTTTGCTCAATGATACAACAGGGCATTTCTGTTTTTACATTTGCATAGTGAGCTACAATGTGCCCACAGCTCCCGCCCCCCCCCCCCCCCCCCCCACACACACACACACACACGGCACACTTAAGACAGCTTACACTCTCGGTTTCCAAAGCACACAAGCAAATACTATGACCAGACTTGCTAAGTGAAGACTTGACAAGGCCCTGCCAATTTTTGCCACTAATGATGGTCTCAAGGGGATGGAACTTGTATTCATTCCAACTATCTTTTGAGTCACAGAGAGGTCACATCCTTACCTTAGTTAACCCAATCATGCTCCAAAAAGTCACTCCAAAAAGTCACTCCAAAAAGTCACTCCAAAAGTCACACCATTCCAAGGCTCCACACCACTCCATGTTTTAGTATATGCCTTCTCGCGCCACGTCTTTAGTCCAGCGCAGGTTAACCCTTAAACTGCATATTACGACTGTAGCAGATGTCAATTTCATTTTTTTCTCAAATTTTTGTCAGAGAATTTTAAGCGATTCATCCGTTGGCAGATGAAATGATATGAAATGCTAAGTCCGGTTTTCTCTGCAAAATAAGTGAAATTCTGAATGTCGTCTGATTTAAAATTTTGCACGGCCCTATAAAGATATTAATAGCTTTATTCATTTATAAGCATACTTATTCAGCTTCATGGATATTCATTTTGCATCTTTTAAAAAGGCACGTGTCATCTGATCATGCATGGATTTTTTAAACATAAACCAATCCATGGATAGAAACATGCGTGAGAAAATGTTAAAAAAAATATCAAATAAATATAATTTGAATGAAATTGCTTCCAAAACTGAAAATAGGCCGGAATACATTTTATGTGCGGACACATATTTCAAAGGTAGTGTAAGCCGGATGCAGCTTGAAAACGCCTGTGCTAGCTAAAAATGACAGATAGAAATCTGTCATTAAAATTGATGACAGACAGGAAAACGGGATACTCTCCCTTAAAAGCGGAAAACAACCGGGCTGTCACTAATGACGTCATGTTTGCATATGCACATGAGAAAAAAAAAAAACAAATAACATTCTGCTTTCTGTATTGAACATTATTTTTCTTTCTTTTTTTTTATGATTTTCATCTGAATACACAAGGTTTTGTATACTTAGAATTTGTTAAGTATCAACTGGCCCTCCATAGAAACGTGTAAGTTTTCGCAAAATGCAATGTATGCATATCTGCTATACAGTTGTTTTATGTACAGACATGTCCAGGCTTTCTTCCTATATATCGAAATAAATCGTATATCGATCCGATGCTAAGGTTAGAAAAAAATTGAATATTGGAGTCCACACTAAAAATATTTTTAAAAACATAATCCAGAAATTCTGAATTTTTATTAAAATTGTCAATATTTTACCCAAAAATGACCACTTTCGCACCTTTGTTTCTTTCATGCGCAGTCTGGTTTCAATATCAGCATATTTTTCTACTTCGATTGCATAAAAAGTATCAAGGAAGGCCCTCCGTGCAGGGTAAACCCCCTTTTTTAGCAATTTTGCTCAAGTGGTGCTCTGACTATTATTTTATTATGTGTAATTGAACCGCGTCAAACGAAAAGATGCCTTCGAGCATGCGCAAAATGTGCGGATTCACACAATCGTGCGCATTCTGAAAGTATCATCCGGGCCTTTGCTCTCCATTCATACATTCTATAATATCCAATGATTCTGTTAGCGGACAGTGAAGGCCCTGGTAAGACTGCGCACATGCACAGGCTGATGTGAGTCCCCGCTGTCCGCATAGGCCCGGGGACACGTTTTCTCATGGTGAGGCCCATGTGTAATTCTAACCAATTTTAAGAAAGCAATAAAAATCTAAAAGGTTTCCTTTGGAGGCAAAGAACGCTTAAAAGAAAGAAAATCGGGGACTCGATATAAGTATACTGAAATAATTCTTTCAACTACTATATGGGCCGCTTCATGCGAACACGTGTCTTCGGGCCACGAAGGCCCAGATCAGCCTGCGTATCCGCGTGGTCAGGGCCTTTGCTGTCTGCTAGCAGAATCACTGGGCACTATACAATGTATCAACGGAGAGCCAATTCCCGGATGAGACTTTGCGCATGCGTTGGCTGAATCTGAATCTGTGTTATGTGCATGCTCGAAGACACCTTTTTGCTTGACGCGGCCCATATTATGTTTGTTTGCATGTTATTGCAGAACTGAATAAACAAACTATGTATTACGGAATTATTTTGCAGTACTGGCGTGTACATTTGAAGGTGGATTCTGCAACTTGTTCAATGACAGAGTGACGGACGATTTTGATTGGCAGCTTGGCAAATATACAATGACGCCCTCTACTGGACCAGCTTTTGATCATACAACAGGCAAAGGTCTGAACAAATGTAACGGTTGGTTTTTAGTATAAGAATAGAAGAAATATAGTGAAAACTACCACAGAAGTGTATGTTCAGGCAAAAACATTCTGGTTGAGTACTTTGTCCTTTTTTTTATAAATATATCACGATATGAATTTTTTTTCAAGGCCTTCTCAAGAACTGTGCAGTCTGAAAGATTCGAATTTTACACACTGTACAGTCACACGCATGCGCGCACATTTTTTTCTCGGGTATTTCTACATAGAAACAAAAACAAAACCAACACTTTCTCCGGGATAAAATACGGAAAAAAAAACATTCTTGGACACATAAATGTGAAAACCGAAAAAAAATATTTTTAGGAGTGTACATATGGAAACTGAAGAAACCTTTCTGAGGAATCTACATTTGGAAATACCTGTAAAAGTAAATAAGGAGACGTTCAGGAAAGTCAGCAATCACAGGACAGATCCTTTCTAAGGATCTAAGGCACCGGAAAAGGGCCACCCGTACTTCACTTGAGTAGTGTACATGTATATTTTCTGGCCCTTTGTACTCTGTGATCATTGAGCGTATTCCGGGATTTTTTAAAATTCATATGAGGGTCACTTATGAAGCCTAACTAGCCGAAACGAACTAGTCTGGCCCAGAAAACCTGGCTCTTGTTGTTGTTTTGTTGTTGTTGTTTTTTTTTTTGTTTTTTTTTTTGTTTTTTTGTTTTTTGTTGTTTTTTTTTTTTTTTTGTTTTGTTTTTGTTTGTTTTTTTGTTTTTCAATTTTGTGAATTTGTTTATTGCTCTCAAATAGTACTCCTTTTATAACATAAAACGACGTTATAAAACAGTACATACTCCATTGAAAACAGAACGGATAAACAAGAAGAAAGTGCAACCAAAACACCGCCATAGAGCCGTAATAATAGAGAAAACGTCCAAGAGGAGCGTCAAATACATAGTGTTGCCTGCCAATGGCACCGGAAAAGTAAACAAATCACGACATACAACAGACATGTTACAAACTAACGAAAAGCAAAGCGATTAGCTCCCTCTTCCTCAATGAGGTGATCACAGTGGTTTTACTGACGCCAGTCTCGCCCTTAATTCCAGTACTTTTGCAGCTATACATAATTGTTAAGTCCGCGTTGGGGTTCTGCAACCCATTAGTGGATCAACACACAACAAATCATACAAAACCCTTATTTAAGCAGGAAAGTAAATGTTGAAACAGAAATAAATATTCTCAGTTATAGTGTAAGTATTTGGCCACAATGTGCGTGGACCTTTGAAACCGTTGAAAGAGAAATTGCTCTCACATAATAACAGTTCTTTGAACTTACTTAAGTATCAGATTTTAAAGACCGGCTGTCAAAAGTTTGTGAGTCTGCTCGGACCAATCTTAAGTCAGTACAAAGGACAATGCAACGTTGGTATGATGAAAATGCAAAAGAAAGAAAATTCATGCCTGGAGACAGGGTACTTGCTCTTTTGTCTATTCCTGGCAAACCATTGCAAGCCAGATATTACGGCCCTTACACTGTAGATGAAAAGACTAATAATGTAAATTACATTGTTAACACTCCTGGGAGACGCAAACAAAACAGTTATGTCATGTTAACATGCTTAAACAATACATAGATAGGGATAGCTCTTCGGTTACACCAATTAGTGTTGTTAGTTCAGTCCCTAAGAAACAAAGAAAAATGGACTCTGAAGACATGAACTTGATCAAATCTGATCCTGCTTCCTCAAAACTCCAGAATTCTGACATTCTAAAGGATCTCGACCAGAAACTTTCACACCTAGATCCAGTCCAAAGAAAGGAACTGAAACAGAGCTCATGAATATGAACACTTATTTCTGGACAATCCTACAAGGACACAAAATTTATCATGATGTGAATGTTGAGGATTCACAACCTGTAAAACAACATCCACATAGAATGAACCCAATAAAACAAAAATATCTTTAGGAGGAAATTCAGTATATGCCGGACAACGATTTCATTGAGCCAGGCCAAAGTGAATGGAGTTCACCTTGCATTCTTGTAGCAAAACCTGATGGAACATATCGGATGTGCACCGATTACAGGAAGGTCAATAATATGAGTAAAACAGACACTTTTCCCATCCCAAGAATGGATGACTATATTGGCAAAATTAGACATTCAAAATATATAACTAAATTCGATCTTCTGAAAGGTTTTTGGCATATTCCTCTCACAGAAAGAGCCAAAGAGATCTCAGCAATTATTCCTGATGGATTATATCACTTTAAAGTAATGCCATTTTGAATGAAAAACTCTCCAGCAACATTTCAATGGTTAATCAACACCATAATAGCTGGAATTGAGCATTGCGAGGCTTACATCGATGACGCCATCATATACAATGATGAGAGGAATTACCATTTGGGGACTATCAAAGCATTCTTTGAGAAACTAAGTGAAGCAAAACTGACAATAAACCTTGCTAAAAGTGAATTCTGTCATGCAACTTTAACATTTCTAAGACATGTTGTTGGTCAAGGTCAGGTTAAACCTATATAAGCTATAGTTGAAGCTATTTCAGATTTTCCGGAGCCCACATGCAAAAGACAAGTGATGAGATTTCTCGGTATGGTCAGTTATTACACAAGGTTCTGTAAAAATTTTTCTGTCATTGCTGAGCCACTGACTAATTTACTTAGTAAAGGAATGAGGTTTAAGTGGATCAGTGATTGTCAGAATGCCTTTCTATAAACTAAAAGCCATACTGAGAAGTGAGCCAGTTCTCTTGCCACCAAATTTTAATAAAGAATTTAAGCTTGCCGCAGATGTTATGTTGATGCAGGTGGAGTATTGCTGCAAGAGGATGACAATGGTGTGGATCATCCAGTTTGTTACTTTTCCAGAAAGTTTAACAAACATCAAAAGAATATTTCTGTAGTAGAGAGAAAATGTTTGTCTCTCATTCTTCCTCGTCAACATTTTGAAGTTTATCTAACTTCTTCATCCTCACCTATTGTTGTTTACAGCGATCACAATCCTCTGATTTTCATCCATAAGATGAAAAACAAGAATCAGAGGTTACTCAGATGGGGCCTGTTGTTGCAGGAATACAATCTTGACATCAGGCATATCAGAGGAAAAGATAATATTATTCCTGATGCCTTGTATAGAGCATGATGTCTTGATCTGTGTTTCCTGTGACTTACTGTATATAAGATAATAATTGCCTTCATCAGTATTCTATTTTATGATAATTTATATAAATCTTTCTTTTCCTTGAAGAGGGGAAGTGTTATATATAGGGTGGTTTGATTATTTTAAGTATCATTATTTTCATGTTTACTACAAGTTTCTATATATAAATAGAACTTTCCAGAAAATATGTTTACAATAACAAGTTGTTTATTTTTTTTTTTTTTTGGAATCTTCCAGAAGGAATATTCTGGATTGGGCTATTTTTGGCATGTCACAGAACATTTAGAATATTCTTGACTAAAACTAGAAAGTGAGTGATGCCTCAAGAAAATTCTTTTTCTAGAACGTTCTTTCATAATATATAAGGGGAAAATATTTTCATATGGGCATCTTTGTGTACTTTCATCAGAAATTATTCTATACTGGATTAATATAATATTTTATTCATTCTGGAATTAAACTTGAATTCAGGGACTTTAAAGTGTGGGATCAGAAACTGTTATTCAAAAGATTTGTTATAGAAATTTTTGTGGAATATTTCTGAGAGACTTTGCGACATAAACTTGAATTGCACATTGTCTTATTTTATTATTATTATTCTTAATTTTTTTTTTTTTTTTTTTTTTTTTTTTTTTTTTTTTTTGTAAATAAAAATTGTTAATAACTTTAAAGCTTGTTGCTGGTTTCATTTTTATTTCTTTTTCGTTACGCCTGGCTCGTAACATTGTAAAACAGCATTAGATTGAATGTCTAGTCTCTGACTGGTCATAGTCGTCCAAAACGTTGTATCAGGAAATTTGAATATGAACTTTATGGCTTTTAGTAACGTATGTAACAGTTATATCACACGCCACTGACAGTTCAATATATTAAGATATATGTCTCTATAAAACCACATGCATTGGTATCAAATAGAATGCTAGCTAGTACAAATATGGATACTTTAGTTTTTATACCAAAGTATTTTTAGTGTTTTGAGGGTAACGTTGGTAACATGGCTGTTACATGCAAACGCCCACCCCCACCCCCCGCCCCCGCCCCCTCGCCAAAGGGCTAACATGTGTCATTTTGTTTCTTATATAATGTAATTTAAGAAAATTATAGTGTACTAAATTCCTTCCAAGGTCTACCCTGATTTGACAGTGCATATGCTCAGTCTGCGCATCCGTTCTGGGCCTTCGCTGTCCGCGAATGCCACGAAGGCACATTTTTGTTTGGTGCGACTTGACTAATGATTTCAAATTCAAAACAGTTGTTTTGCTAGAAATAAGAGTATATTTTCATTTGGGGACGTCTGTCTTGTTTACGACTTTAGTTTCAGGTACGTTTGCTTATATAGAAGCTTCATATCCTCGAAAGCCTGGCCAAGTGGCACGGCTACTCACTCCTTACTACTCTGGAAATAATGTTGCCTACTGTATCTCGTTCTGGTACTACATGTACGGCGCTCACGTCTCCAGGTTAACACTCAAACTACACCCAGACAATGGAGCAGAGATCAAACTATGGTATATTAGTGGAGAACAAGGGCAGCAGTGGCAATATATGAATGTTACCATACCAAAAGTCACATCGAAGTTTCAGGTGAGTAGTCTGTCTGTATCATTATTAACTGTACTATACCATCCCAACTGTCATATCAAATAGATTCAAAGGAATTACCCTTAAGAGCAATTAAAACATGCTCAAAAATGAGAAGTTCGAGCCGAATAGACTCACTTAATACCATTTGTGCTAATTTGTCTTGTTTGCACGTGCGCGCACACATAATATACATATAAAGAGAGAGAGAGAGAGAGACAGACAGACAGAGACAGACAGAAAGAGTGAGAGAGAGTCCTATTTAATTCCAAATTTTAAACATCACTGTCTATTGATAAATGTATTACATGTGTGTTTGGGTTTGGTTCTGGTGTCACTTCTTGGTACCTACAACAAGCATCGACCTTCCTTTTAAGCACACTGGAATGTAGAAGCGATCTTATCACTGTATATCTCTCAGGATGGCCAGTAGCTCTGTTTATAAGAGAGTAACTGTTTTATTCACCGTTTTCACTATTTTATACTTGTAACAAGTACGAAAAAAAATAAATTTATGACTGTGTAGTCATTTATGTAAATAGTTTTACTTATAAAGTCTAACGAAGTCGGGTTTTTTTATACCCGCGCATTTCGAAGAAAATAATAATAATAATAATAGACTTTATTTCAAGAGGGTGACACATTTAGCAACAACCTATCTTCCATGAGACCCTCACTAACTACAGGTATGTACATATACAGAAATTCACAAGGACATGCAATTAAACCTAAAACTACATGAATCAGTAAAATAAAAAAAATGAACATGTACAGTGTTTTTCATTGTCAGCTAAAGGCGTTCCAGCTGACACTCAGAATTCACAATCGTGACTGATCAAATTCGCAAGCCAAACATAGTTTGGTCAAGATTTTATTCACTGCTTAAGAGTGATTATTTCTAAGTGCCAAAATATTGCAATAGGATGTGAAAATGAGGTATCTCAAATACTGAAGGTACTTTGTGTAAATATTAACCTTGATACAGAAACAACATAACAAGCATTTGTTCTTGGCTGCATGTGACGGTTACCATGGTAACAGCAAATGTGCCAAAAATCCTCTTTTTCTATATTGGAAGTCCTCTTTTTTTCCTATTTTGGTCATTTTTGACTACTATTTATCTCACTTTTTTTCAAATCTAAGAGCAATCAAAATTCACAGCTTTATTAGGCACCTTTTGCTTATTATAAAAGTGACTTAACATTCAGAGCCAGGGTTGCTTGTTCTCTCTACTACTTCGAAGATGAGTACCTTTCGGCTAGAGAGCAATATTTAAAAAACGCCAAAATTCTATGTTTTTCAGTGAATATACCAAAAAAATGCAGCTATAGATTTTGTTTAAACTTTGGCATCTTGATGAACAACGTACTGGAAACCAAATAAAAAAAAATCGAAGATGGTATATTTTTCAAACTTTAAATTCTGCTTGAGTATTGATACTGTAACGAATTCCCCAAAACCGTTCTTTTCTTAAAAAGTAGAGAATCTAATCACACCTTTCAAGTCAGAATCTACCTGAATGACATTTTATAAGATTCTGCTCCTCTAGTGATAATATTTATAAAAATCCTATATTCATACATTGACAAATTGTACAAAAATATATTTTAACAGTATCATAATTACCCCACCCACTTCACTTTCAGTGCAATTTTACATCTGCTGCAATTAAACCACATGAGCTACGAGGGTGAGTCAATAAGTAACCAGCCTAACTATTTCCGGTTGAGATCCACCTCTTCTTTTTCGATGTAATTGCCCTCTAGTGTGATGCACTTAGACCAACGGTGTTCAAGTGCCATCAGCCCAGAACTGAAAAAGTCAGGGTCCTTTCCATTGACCCACTCCTCAGCTGCCGTCACGACTTCTTCATCTGACCGGAAATGAAGTCCACGGATATCCTTTTTCAAGTTTGGAAATAGGAAGAAGTCGCTAGGAGCTAGGTCAGGCGAATAGGCAGGATGTGGTATTAATTCATACCCGTTTCGATCATCCATTGCAACTTTGCAAATGTGGACTCTCGTGTTGTCCTGTTGCAGCAAAACACCTTTAGAGAGTTTACCTCGGTGTTTTTCACGGATGGCGATTCTCAGCTGGTCTAACAAATTTGCATAGTACGCTCTAGTTATTGTACTTCTCTTGGGTAAAAAGTCCAACATAATAACGCCTTTTGCATCCCAACATACTGTGGCCATCATCTTGCCAGCAGATGGTTTATGGTCTTGAACTTCTTTGGCCTCGGGGACCCAAGCCCTACCTACTGACGACTCTGAGCTTTATTCTCTGGCTCATAATAATGAACCCAAGTTCATCTACAGTCACCAGACGCAAAAGAAAATCATCTTTTGACCTAAAACGCTTCAACAAGGCGCTGCATACTGATGCTCTGGTTGCCATTTGCTCATCGCTAAGGGATTTGTGGACCCAATGGGCTGTTAGCTTGCGCATACCTAAATGATCATGTAAGATTGTTGAAACGCTACCATGTGAAATGCCTAATGCCTGCGCTATTTCTTCCACCTGAATTCGCCTATCACAGTCACCAGACGCAAAAGAAAATCATCTTTTGACCAAAACTGCTTCAACAAGGCGCTGCATACTGATGCTCTGGTTGCCATTTGCTCATCGCTAAGGGATTTGTGGACCCAACGGGCTGTTAGCTTGCGCATACCTAAACGATCATGTAAGATTGTTGAAACGCTACCATGTGAAATGCCTAATGCCTGCGCTATTTCTTCCACCTGAATTCGCCTATCAGAGTATACCAGATCCCGAACTTTCTTACACATTTCTTCGTCGGTGGCATCCAGCACCCCTGTGCTTGACAGTCAGTTAGTTCACCTATGAAAACATACATATTGGCAGAACCAGATGTGTAACATGATAATGAAATCAAAACAGTACCTCCGAAAAAGCTGACCATATTTACCCTAATAAGTGCACTGTGCGCATTACTCCTTTGAAATTCTATACCCTCTTCTGAAAACAGAGAACAGCCATATTATCTGGTTCTGATAAATCAGCTGATCAAGATCCACAATTTTTTAATCATACAATAAATGTATATGAATAATGAAATTATACCATGAAAATGATAACTCATTCCTTATAATTCCAACTTTGTCATCAAATTAAGTGTTAAAAAAATGCCACCTAAATGGTAAATTTTAGGAATTCTTTCGAAAGCATAATAATAAACTTACCAAGGGTTATGGCAGAATGATTATTCAAATTCCAACTGCAATCTTTGAAAGAATCACAAGTGAAAAAAAAATACCGAGTCGTTAAAATTTTATTTCTCTTCTTAAATTGATGTCAGTTGTTGTCCATCTTTTAAACGAACACTGTTATCATCACTTCATACACAAGACGTAAGGTTAGATATGGCGTGATACACGTTGCAATATTGTATCAATATCTGATAATATATTTGTTCCATATTAAAAATATGTATTCTATATTAAGATATTTATTGTCAATAAAATATATTTATTCACAATAAAACATTTATTTGCGATATAAAAATATATTTCTTTGCTACAAGAATATTTATTGCCAATAGAAATATATTTATTTACGATAAAATATTCATTGACAATAAAAATATATTTATTCATAATAAAAATGTTTGTGTGCAATGTATATATATTTTTTGCAAATTAGATATGTACTGATACAATATTTTATGTGGACAATAAAAAAGATCACAATATATAAAATATATATCTGTTTGCCAAACAAATATTGACAATATTTACAAAAATATTCATTGTAAGTTCAAAAAATATATTGGGTAAAATTAGCATTGTGGGATATGATGTAGCCTTGTAACAGAAAATTTCATTGGCTCGACAAAAGTTCCGGTGGTTTGATCCTTTGTCAACTTGCTGCTTAGATTTTCGCACCTTAGACATTCGTCCTTAGATGCCCCCATGTTTGCCGGTTTTCTAGAATGTTAGAGACTTTGTTGCAGTTTTGTTAACTCTTCTATGAGAACTTTAGCTCTAGTTCCCCAGTCTGCGCGGCAACATTAGGACCATTAGACACGTATGGACTAATGGTCCAAGGATCAGTCCCCAAGATCTGGACTATATATTCAAGTAAATAATACTTTTAGGTTTAAAAAAATCATATGGACCATTATTCTGCGAGGACTACAAGTCACGTCCAAAACAAGGAATCTGCAACACACGAGAGAAATACTGAGTTGACTTGTGTCGGTAGTAGCGCTAGTCCGGGGGTGCGAGGTGACCAATAATCAAAAGGTGCGAATTGACTAAGGTCGAAACGGCCTAGGATCGAGTTGACCATAAACCGCGAACTAAATCAATATGGCAGCGCTCTGTGAAATCAATGGAGGCTGCCATTATTAGGTTTCACAGAGCCAATGAAATTCGCTGTTATGAAACCGTGTCATATCCCACAATGCTAATTTTACCCAACATATTTTTTTAGCATATTGCAGATAAATATTTTGTTTTATTGTGATACAACAGAACATTGATTCAATAAATAAATATCAAATTTATAAACACATTTTATATTTTGAATCAATATATTTTTATTGCCAATACATATGTTTTGTTGTCGATGAATATACCTATTATAGAACAAATATTTTTATTTTGAAAATAATATAATTTTATGGCCAATAAATAAATTTAATTATCAATAAATATATTTTATTGCCAATGAATATTTATTTTGCAAATAAATAATTATAATTGCCAATAAATAATATTTATTGCCAATAAATATATGTTATTGCCAATAAATATCTATCTGCATATAAATATATTTTTATTGGGCATAAATATCTTAATATAGAATACATATTTTAATATGGAACAAATATATTACCAGATACAATATTGCAACGTATGTCACGCCATAGTTAGAGAACTGAACGTGTTCTTTGAGGTTTTTATATTACTAAATGTCAGTTGTTGGCAGAATGAAAATAGTAACACGCTTCTTACTCAATGAAATTATCGAAGAATAAAACTTATATTTTGACCAATCAAATTGCGCTACAGCAACTGAGTTGGTATCATATCAAGTTAACGACACTTAAAGTATGCAGTGTGCACTTATAAGAGCATGTGCACTAATTAGGGTGGAAACTGTATTTTTTAAATTTAGTTATTACTCTTCTAATGCAGTCATCATTGATCATATTTCTGCTTCTAAAATGCCAATAGAATCAGTAAATAGCATTAGATGCAATGAAAAAAGTGTCAATAAGCAATGTTCATTAGATATTATTGTCAAATAGAATCAGGAAATAGCATTAGATGCAATGAAAAAAGTGTCAATAAGCAATGTTCATTAGATACTCCCCGCACCTCAAGGTGGTAACTCCCTATTTAAGGTATAAAATTCTAGTTTCAAAGTGCCGGTGTGACCTTGAAAAAGAGATCCAAGTCACCATAATCTAATCACTTCTTTCCCCTATCCCAATGAAGTATCTGTGCTAGTTTGAACGAATTCCGTCTATTGATTCATGAAACAGAGTGCACACAAGGCTTATTTTTAGAGTCTTTATAATGTAGTGACCCGTTAAATGAGGTCAAGGTCACCAAAATCTAATCACTTCTTTCTCACGTCCTAATGAAGGATCGATGTTAGTTTGGTAAAATTCTTGGTTCAAGGTATAGAGTGCACACAAGCATTTTCTATCAAAATTTGAGTTACGAAGTGCTGGTGTGACCCTGAAAACAAAATGAAAGTCACCAAAATCTGTTCACTTCATTCCCCGATTCCAATGATGTATCTGTGCTAGTAAGGTCAAATTCCATCTATTGATTCATGAGATAGAGTACACATAAGGCTCACATTTTGAGTCTTTATAATAAAGTGACCTTGAAAAATAAGGTCAAGGTCACCAGAATCTACTCACTTCTTTCCCCCTTCCTAATGCTGTATCTGTGCTTGTTTGGTCAAATTCCAGCCATTGGTTAAAGAGATAGTATGCACACAAATTTTTAACTGCATTCAGACATTTTACAAAGGGAATTACTCCAAGAGAATTGGCCCCTAGCCCTTACTTTTTCTTATGTAGGTACACCTTATTGATATCAATGTGTCTGCAGAAATTGATGAATATCCATCGCTGTTTTTTTTCAAGATTTTTAGAAAAAACTAAAGCGTCACGGACGGACACACAGTCCGTCCAATATCCATCGCTGCTTTTTCAAGATATTTAGAAAAAGCTAAAGCGTTACGGACGGACACACAGTCGGACGGACAAGGTGAAAACAGTATACCCCACCACAAACAAAGTTTGCGGGGGTATAATCACAACAATTTCTTCAGAATATGGAGACACTGGTATTTGACATGAAAGACACCTACGAAATGATGTATTTTCATGCCGTCTTTCAGATGGTTTTTGAGTCCCCTGCTTGTTTTTTTGGTATTTTACAAATACACTACATAAACCGAGCTCCAATCTGTATGACATAAAGGGTTGTTAGAGGGAGTTAAAAACTCAAAACACTCACTCTAAATATGAATAATTTTTGATAAGTGATAGTCAAGATATTGTTCGTCAAAAAGTATATATCTTCGAGACATCATTTAATGGAGAATGTCTGAGAGAATATCAACATTTTTTACATTTATACCCTGCTTGTTATGCTTCAAACACACCTTTTGAGACATTTTAGTCATTTATATAGGGTCATTTTGAAAAAAAAAAAAACAACTAGAATTGTGTCAATATGACACAGATGCCCCCACCCAGGGCCATCCTCACCCATACGCAGGCATTTTGCAAAAAAAAATGAAGTTGAAAAAAGGGCCATAACTCTCATTATAGTTGGCAGATCTTACCCTAAATCAAACTTGACCTATATTTTATGATTATATACCTGTGTATAAAATATGAATCCAATACACAAATCTTTTTTAATAAAATATCGAAAGGAAAACATTTTTTGGAAGCGAAAAAGGGCCATAACTCCCATGATAATGGGTGGATTTTACCCTACATCGAACTTGACCTCTATTTTATGATTATATACCTGCGTATTAAATATGAATCCAATACACTAATGTTTTCAAAAGATATCAAACGGAAACTATTTTCAACGTTGTAAAAGGGCCATAACTCCAAAACTAGTTGGTGGATTTTACCCTAAATCGAACTTAACCTATATTTTATAATTATATGCTCGTGTATAAAATATGAATCCAATTCACTATTTGTTTCAAAAGTTATGGAACAGAAACCGTTTTTCAAAGTTGAAAAAGGGCCATAACTCTCAAAATAACTGGTTGATTTTACCCTAAATCAAACTTAACCTACATTTTATAATTATATACCTGTGTATAAAATTTGAATTCAATACACTAATCTGTTCAAAAGATATCGGACCGAAACCAGTTTTCAACTATTTTTCAACATTGAAAAAGGGCCGTAACTCCAAAAATAATTGGTGGATTTTACCCTAAATCAAACGACCTATATTTTATATTTATATGCTCGTGTATAAAATATGAATCCATTATACTAATCTTTTCAAAAGTTATGGAACGGAAACCATTTTTTCAAAGAAAAAGGGCCATAACTTCCAAAATAAAAGGTTGATTTTACCCTAAATAGATAGTCTTGACATTTCATGTAAATCTGTCTGCTTGGGAGACAATTCATATGAAATGACAACTTATTTTCTCTGCAAAAAAAATGTAGCATATAACAATTTGATGTTTCTTTTAATTATTACAAAAAATGTCTTGACATTTCATGTGAATTGTCTGCAACTTGCATGAAATGTCAAGACTTATTTTATCTGAAAAATAAATATAAATAAAAGGTTACAGAAAAAACAAAATGTCAATGCAAGATTTGAACTCGGTACCCTTCAGGTTTAAAGCGAACACTGTAACCACTATACCACATCGACCTACTGAAAATATGCAAAACTATAATAGTTATTGGTTGGATGTTTCAATGCAAGACAAAATTAGATATTCTTAATTTCGTGTACCATTGTGTTTTATGTACATTACATTTCAAATGCTCAGTTTTATCGTTTACAGACATCATTAAAAAAGTTAAAGCCGCTCGCAACGTATGAATGAAGTCTCTTTTATTTCCGCTAAAACCTCGAATTTTGGGCATTTTGATCCTTGAAATTTTCATTCGAGAGACAAAAATAAAGAAAACTCCGATGTAGAATAAACGAACGCAAAATATTGATTTTTAATTGCAAAACCACTGTTACCAAAAACACAGAACTGTCACCTCTCAGCAGTTATTGGAGTGGGTCCCTTGTCAAACGCGAATTTTGCATGTAACGTAATGTTGGAAATCCCATTTCTTGCCATCAAAAAACAGTGGTTTCATTGGCGTTTTGGATGAAATGTCGTACTTATTTCTTCCCTATGATTATTTCTTCCTTTTTCTGGATGAAATACTTTTTATCCGATTCTATCCTCCTTTCAAAACGCAGAAAAACTTGGAAGGGAAAGCAGAATAAAATGAAGAGGCTTATCTAGATCTCTTACTATAGTTTGTCATATTTGAACATCAAGCCGCAATTTCGAAACCTTGATTTTTTTTACCAAATATTTTTCATTAGTTTATGAAACATTTTTGAAAAATCATGGTGTCGAATGTGGGGCTTCATATTTTTCAGCTGCCTTTTCATCACAAAATCATGCCTATGTAATGTTGACCCCCTTAAACCCCACTTTAAATAGTAAAACTGGGGTTTACAGGGGTATACAGTATTTTTCTTATTTCTGCTCCGAACATAGATTGTGGGTACTCGTTAGAACCCATTCGGCGAGGCGGTTCTAACGAGTACCCACAATCTATGTTTTGAGCTGTTTTATGAAAAATATCCAAATTTTTATATGAAAACTTTCAGTTTTTGGTGGTGAATTTTTCAATATATTTGAATAGGCATGTTTTCGTAATGTTACACCAAAAAATGTGAAAAAAAAATGTCGAATTTGGTGCTCTAATTAGTCCGATTTGGTAGATTCAAAGTAATTTTGGTAAATATTTCATACAAAGTTGTAAAGACAAAATATTATATAATATAAAAACTTACAAAATGAAGCGTATTTCACAGTTTTTTAAAATAAGAATTTACAGGGCAGTAAACTAGTATTTATGAAACTAGCCCTTTGTAAAGCCATCAGATGTCACACATTTACACCAGTGCAGCCATGCAACGATATGTGTTTTAAAGTATGGCCAATGTTTTTGTGATATCATCACAGAATCAGAACCAAAGAAATTATCACTGTTAGGGCTTATTGAATTCATGTCAAAGTGTTCCATTCACTGCATAAGAAACTAAATCACAGTATTATCGGTTCTTCCAGTGTGTAATTCATTATCATTTTATCATTTGCAAATAGTTTAAATTGATAAATTGACTTGTTGATTTAAACAATCACATATTTTCTCATTTTAGTGACACATTCATTAATAAGACATCTGTATTTTTGGTTCAGACTGTTTGTTTTGTTTTTTTGTTTTTTGTTTTTTTTGTTTTATTTTTTGTTTGTTTGTTTGTTTGTTTTATGTTTGTTTGTTTTTTTTGTTAAAGAAGAGTTCCAAGGGGAGCAACTCCAGGCTACTTATTCTGGTTTCTTTTTAAAAAGAGTTCCAAGGGGAGCAACTCCAGACTACTTATTAAGGCTGCATACTGAAAATTCTTGATTTAAAATCTTTTAGAAAATATACCATCCTCAATTTTTGGATATGTTAATATATGTTTTTCCAAATTTCCACTGGTGACATTTGAAAAAATCTATAGCTGCATTTTCCAGAAAAATCGATTTTTTAAAGGCTGTTTTTTCAGCTTATTCAATAAGCCAAATAGACCTATGAAAATAATCTCAATATATACTTTACAATAACACACGAAACGAAAAGAAATATGTGGCACTACAAGATACACTTGTTACTTTTGAAATATGCAAGTGTTTGTTTGTTCTTTTAATGTCAGACAAAAATAATGAAGCTGGAAAAATGGGTATTTTTAGATTTTTGTAAGTGAAAAAATGGCAAAAAACACTTAAACTTGGTTACCATGGAAATAAAAGTGCTGAGTTAAAAACAAAATGCATTTTTGTGAATCTATAGGCCTAGGTGAAGAAAAAGGACAGTTTTCAAGAAAATCTGAGATACCCCATTTTCACCTCTTTTTGGTGGTTAGAAATAATCACTCTTAAGTCGGTGATTCTTGAGTCAGCTTCTCATCAACTGATCAGTGGGTCATAGAGAACAGTCAAGTGTCCAATAATGTACAGAGTGTTGCAAAGTGCGTGACGTTCCCTAATAGAACCGTATAATGTTTAAATATCATAGATTGTGGTATATCTTTTTTTTAAGAAAAGCAGAAGTAAATAGATTGCGAGTGGTAAGTATGCGGAATGCCTTGCGCACCTGCCTGCAGCCCTTGTATTATGCAGGAAAATGTATAATTGCTATTAGATGCTCTGATTTTCATCGAACTGAGAGATCTGATCTACACAGATGCAAATCGCATATTCAATTTTCGGGTTACCACGGCTTCAGACTAATACCGTGATGTGTTAAACTATCAGGTTTTTGGTTTGTTACCCTCAGTGATATATTTGTTTTATGTAATACCCATTATAATTTAACGTACATTGCATTATTCTTATATTCTACTTGTTTTAATTAAGTTAACATCTGAGTAATAAAGAATTTGAATTAGATGTTGTTTCAATGAAAGCAAACTAAAAGTATTCTAAAAGGAAAAAGCAAAGAAGAGAACAAAATGGAAAAATGAAAACAGCTTATGTGTCCAAATGTTCTGGGTCAGACCAGCTACTTTCGGACAGTGACCGTTGTATCAATTTTCAAAACTCCCAGAATGTTTATTGATCACAAAGAGGACATACAGTACAACCCACACTATAGTGAAAAACCGTGCGACGTTTTACGGCGTTACATGGTACGAATACCAGCTGAATGACCTTTGAGAGCAAAGAACACACACAGAGAAGCGAAAACAGCTAAAAGAGCCCAGTTTTCTGGACCTTACTAGCTAGTAATAATATGTATTTTCTTGTATATTTTTGTACTGTCTGCAAAAGCATCTGGAATAAGATATTTTGTTTCATTTTCAGATTGTGTTTGAAGCAAGTGTTGGTGTATCCTACAACAGTGACATTGCAATTGATGATGTTTCAATGGCAGAGAGAATTTGTGTATAAATGAAATCAGCAACTAGATGTGTGTCACTGTTATTTTTATTCCGCTTACTAGGATCCTATCAAAGTAAAGGTTTCACCCACAGTCTTTCAGTAATGAAGAACTTAAGAAAAACAGATACACTATGAGGGGGACAAACTGTATTTCACTTCTGAAACGATATCTACCCTAAACGGAAAGAATGGGAGCAAATTATTTCCTTTTCGAGTAGGTCCCTTTTCAGAAATGTCCTGGTATGCTTGGAAGCAAATGTAGTCACAAAATTGCTTCACATTCCTTGTTAAAAATGGCGGAAAATCTACCAAGTGCATCGAGTCCCTTAAAGTAAATAGGAAGTGATGAGCAAGTTCTGTATACTACGTCATGTGGTAACTCACTAACCACTTGTTTACAACACATCTTGAACTTGTATATCTCCTTTAATTAAATGAAACTTTCTTACCAATATATTCTTTTTAGCACACGTATCGCCATATAGCTGCTAAGATTATTTTCTTCCAAATATTGGTTTTGTCAATCTGGGAAGAATAAAGTTTGCCGCAAGTTAGCTATATCGTTATAAAGAAAACTGGTCAGGTACCACACAATGGGCATATGACGTTGATGCGACGTTGTCTCAACGTTGCGAACCCGCTGCACAGTGTAGTAATCCTATCTTTAAAGTCCACTAAAATATGCATATTCGATTAAAACAGAACAAACACAAATATGAATATATTAAAGACTTTACAAACACATCAGAAATACTGATTAGTAAACTGTTATTGTGCTTGCTTTTGACAAGTCTCCCCGTACTAGTTGTACCGTGCAATACTGTTCACACCTCCTAGCCCATGGTTGATTGATATTCTATTTTCAAGTAAATCCAAATGCCTTCATTGATCCCACAGGACCAGTTAACATAAACTAAAAGACGTGTGGTAAAATGAAATGTGCAGAGACGTGTTACGGCTGCCAAACAGCACCTAACACCAGCTGTAGCTAATGTAAATAACTCCTAAAAGGAGTCATACTTTGGAAGCGAAAGTAAAGCAGCTAATAAACATAGTAAATATTGCAGACTACTTAAGCTCGACTTTGGAAGAATGTGAGCATGACTGAAATGCAAACAAATTATATTATCTACCACACGACATTCACATGTATTTATTTGACTGACAGCTAACGTCTACTTTACGATTTATTGACACAATTTAATGTAATTATGAACCGATGCAGTCAATAAATTTTTCCGGCAATTGCTGAACCGCGAACTTCTGGCATACTCAGTCTTTGAAACGGAATAAATAATATAAGAAAGTGAATAAAAGGAACACTGGAAACTGGTTGTCTTCCTTGGAGGAATTGCCGGTTACAAGAAATTTGATTTTACTTAAACCAATATATACGTATTGATAACACCTAAAACAAGTTCATAAGTTCACTTAGAGAGCACTGTATCAAAGCATATTATCATAACGGAGTATTCGTGTTCTCCGGCACCTCATGGATAGTGGAAATGTCATTTGTAACCCCATTAATGCCAGTCCCATTCCTGTATCTTTCTACGCTACTTCTACTATTCCTCCTCACTTGCGATGATTGTGTACTGTTTCTTGCATATACCGACTGGAACTTCGACTCGTTCTCAAAGTCCGATACGCTGTTTGACGTCCGGTTCCTCATGCTATTCAAAAGATCTTTAAAACCTTTTCGGAAACTTTCGTTAAGTCCTCCATAGATGATTGGGTTTATGGCTGCATTGCTGTACATAAGTAGAACAGCACCAAAATCTAGAGTAGCGAACCAGGACGGTAACTGAAAATACAGCATTGTTCATATACACACACTGTTTTAGGCTAACGATCGTATCGCAAAAATGGTCCACAAAGTTGTTTCAAACTGTTTAAATATCGTGAAAAATCTCTTTAAAAAGTCGTATTTTGTAAAAAGCTATTAACAAATACAGCTGATTATGTTAGCATATAGACAAATAACAGCACCTTAATGTTATATTATCCGCTTTCTCCAATCGTCAGACTGACTTGAGTAAACATACATTTAAAGCCCAGTTTAAGCCTACAGAATCCTTCTCAGGATTTCACCTAATAAACAGACACATTGTTACAACTCTCTAATCACACAATTAATCCATTATTCTATAATGATGTGAAGCATGAGGAACGTTTAATATTTTATTTTTAACCAGTACATAATGTGGAAAACTCAGTTTTGTTATACCGTTCATATCAAGTTCTTAAAGTACTAGTACGAATCTTTATATGATAGAGTTTTTGGTGAATTTGGTAGATACTCTATGTATAAATACATTCTAGATAATAGGTGTATTTTTCAGAGATTAGTTGCAGCGGATTAAGATCTATGACAGTGCATTAAAAGGAATAAATATGATTGGAAACAATAGCCAAATGACTGTGATACATCGTATCTGGCATTGAACAAATCCGATTTTCCAAACATTTTATTGTTATGAAAACTAATCTCTCTTGCTTTCAGCTTACTTTGTTTTCTACATCTGTCAGTAATATTTTTGCAGTGTGCCTTATTTGGTAAATTTGTAAATTTTTGTCATAATTCAATGCAAAACTTTTCATCGCTGGTCACAATACAGACCCAAATAAATCACTGAACAGTATTATTAGAGACACTGGTCAGACTGGTCATAATATAGAATTAATAATGTCACTGGCCAGACCGGCTACAGTATACTCCTAATGAAGATACTGTCTAGACTGGTCACAATATAGACCCAGTGGAGGCATCGACCAGACTCGTCACAATATAGCCTAAATAAAGACAGTGCCCAAACTGGCCAAAATATATACCTAATGGGGACACTGACAAAAATATAAGTGAAGATACACAGAAAATGCCAGACTGGCCATAATATAACGGTAATAAGATCACAGACCGGACTGGTCATAATATAGCCCCAATATAAACACTGCCTAGACTGGTCACAACTCATAAACCTAATAGAGACACTGACCAGACCGATCTCATTATAGACCTTATAAAGATATTGTCCAGGTTGGTCACAATATACAGAGAGATGGAACCCCTGACCCTGACCAGTCTGGTTACAATAGAACACCTAACACTTTTGCCTGCACGCATTTGTGAAATATTCATTTTCCACTATCTGTTGCCATACAGTCCCATGTAAAGATGATGATTATAATAATTATTATCATTATTACTATTTCATTTTTAATAAGAATATATATATCCTATTCTTTACATTTTTGCTGTTGTTTAATTAAAACGGATCTAACATATCGATTGCAATGTCTGTATTTCATCTTGTGAAGAATTTATTCTTTTACTGCCACTGCTGGGCGGGTCGAGTATTTACACTCCTGTCAAGTATAATAACAATTGTATTTACCCTACTGACGCAAATAAACATTGACGAGATAGTCTAAAACTTTGCATGAATTAGGAGCTATAAATCTAAAATGTCCATTCCACTTAAACAAAGGCTCTGACGTGTTTTAATCAGTTTAAGATTTCAATATGCTTCTCAAAGAGGACCGATACAAAAGTTCTGTGACTAATGTAAACAAAATGCAATACCGCTGTACCATAATGTGAAATCTGTACAATATGTTTTGTCATATACTGGATAAAACATTAACTTTTAGTACGCTCCGAGCAAGAACAACACACGACACGACAATTAGTGATATGTTTCTTATTTTTACCATTGTGCGATTGTCTAGCCATATTTTATCTGAGAAAGAAAAATAATTTAATATGTCTTCTACTCCTATCTTCTTCCAGCAGGATGATATGCATAGAAATGGCAGTATACCGTAGATGTGTGATAGTAATATAAGCCGGGCACAGTATTTCCCACATGATTAGCCTACGCATCCACGCCATCTGATCAGTCTGAGCCGTCCGTCTGAAGACGCATCCACGCCATCTGATCAGTCTGAGCCGTCCGTCTGAAGACGCATCCACGCCATCTGATCAGTCTGAGCCGTCCGTCTGAAGACGCATCCACGCCATCTGATCAGTCTGAGCCGTCCGACTGAGGACGCATCCACGCCATCTGATCAGTCTGAGCCGTCCGACTAAAGACGCTTTGGCTTCTTAGCTGGCTACAAAGTTCCGTCCGAACAATCTGATCAGACCATTCGCGCAGTCTGAATCGGAGTCTTATCGGGGACCGCATGACGAAACATTGCATCCTTGGCTATCCAAAATGGACCCAGTGAAGCTTCTGATCAGACTGCGTGAATATACAGACTGTTCTAAATGGTCGCTAGGCGCTAATGTCCGACGGTACGTTTTCTGTCGGTGAGGCTCATTTGATAAATGCAGAAACTGTGTAGATCGAAGCATCATTACTGTCGCGTCAAACGTTGGACGAGTCCACCACAAATAGCATGACAAAAGAATAGCAGCTTGGATATTTTATGGCTTATTCGTGAAGCATTCGGCAATGTCGACGCGAAACATAGCTGAAATATAAGGTCCGTGGTATCAGTTATACCAGTCCGGTATAGTGGATACATTCAAAAAATAAGATCGTATATGGGCACCATGTGCGCTTGTATTAACATTTTTTAGTATTTATTTTATTAGTATTTTTACACAAGGTTATTCTTTCGTTTGGATTTTAAATATTTGTTAATTATTTTATATTGTAGTAATTATATTTACTTTGCTCATAAAATTACTCAACATCAACCATATTATAAACTATTAACTATCAGTTAAACCAGAATAGTATATCATAATCAGCAACCTAGTCAGAGGTGTCAACCTAGTCAGAGGTGTCTACCGACTCCCTCTCGCGTGCCATAACTGTCGGGTAGGAATAATAGCAACTGAAACACGATGCGTGTAAGTTAGTAAATATTCTTTTCATGTCAGTGACTTAACACAGTTTGTGACAGGGAATAAGATAACCTGAATAATAATATATGAACAAGTAATAGATTTTTCAAAAAGCTAGCGGGTCCGTTAGCTTAAGTAAGTTCATGTACGCTTATGTCGCACATTATGACATATGTATCAAGATTCATTGAACTAACCTAAATGACTCCAGTTAGTTTCCTAGTTTTGCTTCACTCCGAACTGTCAAATTTATCTCTGACGTGTACACAAATAAAAGGTGCCGCGGATTTTGTTTCTTGACTGTTACTATTATCCTTTGAGTTTTTCAACATTTTGATTATAGCAGATCATTAGATAGAGGAGTCCTCGGCTAGTATCAGCCGATTCGACAATGGAAATAGAAAGGAATGCAATGATAAGGAATCGATACAATTACCTAACACCTTCCGTTCCAAGACACCAAAGGGAAAGAAGGACGCACTTAAAGTAACGGCACCACAATCAAAACACTACAAGCAGAAAGCCAAAAGGACAGTTTCTTCCCAAAAATGGCCAAACGACTATCCAAAATAAAAATTTAACCAAGACATACATGCAAGGACATACAATGACAGATATAGTAAACCCCAGCAGAAGCATCGCATTGGAACGGTCAGCAAAAATATTACTGGGGTGTGGGGACGGGGCTTAAATCGATTTTACGAGGCCACAACCCTCGCCCTTAGTTCTGCCGTGGTATACATATACAAGACATATATTCAGTCCGCGTGAAGGGTTCCCAACTCACCAGTGTAACATCTCCAAGAACATAAAATCAAATGAATACAGAGATGAAACAACGATGAGAAATAACTGAAATGCTGAAGCAAAGGATAACCAACAGTAGCACTCCGGTGGGCCCGACAAGGGCCAGAGCATCAGGCACCAACCGACTTACCTAAAGGTCTTTAGGCCGGAGCCGTCACAGAGCCTGAGGTCCGATCCGCCGGCGTGCAACCAAAGAGGGAAGCAAAGTTATTAACCGTGATTGGGTTAACTACCATGCATGCAGTATGTCGTATTACATTTATGTTGTACCCAATCTTTATATATCGAAGAATGATTTTAAGAAATTGGGTACTGAAATCATTGCAAGTATTTGTTGTTTTTTTCTGAATTTATATACTAAGTCACCATAAAATTTAGGTTTCCGATAGGTCTTGTTGCAGTAGCGATTTGTGTCCAACATTGAATTTCGAAATGACGCCTATAAAATTTAGAAAATGCTTTGCGGAGTTTAGGGTACCGATAACCCTGATTTAGAAGTTAAGCAGTTAACAATTAATTTCGAGTGTTGAAGTCAGAAACATGACTAGACACTCTGGCGAACCGAATAAGTTGCGAGATATAATCACCGTGGGATGCTCGACGAGGAACATCCCAATCCAAGTAAGGAAAATTTACAACCTCAAAATCAAAATCATTTTTTATAAATTTTGCATGAAATAAACCCATCTAAAATAGACAAATGCAAATAAAAAAAAACGGGGCTTCAGTTTCAGAAGAATTTGCTTTATTTAATTGAAGCTCGGAAGGATAAATTTGACTAATCAAACCATCGAAGTACTTATTATCAATATTTAATAAATCATCCAAATATCTAGACGTCGAGCTGAAAGCTTCCATAACTTCAGATTGCTTTTCTTCAAAAAAAGGCATCATGAAATCTCTTTCATAACAGAACAAGAACAAATCAGCCACAAGCGGTGCGCAATTCGAACCCATCGGAATACCCACATTTTGTCTAAATAGCTTAGTACCACATTTTATATAGATATTGTCAAGCACAAAAATTGCGAGCTTCACACACTTTCTGACATGACCATAAGGTATAATTTCTATGTTTTTCGGAAGTGAAAAAAACATTCATTTAGCCAGTAAAGATACTTCTCAAAATCTGTCAAAACATCAATAACTAGAGGCCTATTGGCCACAATGCACACCCACCCCCACCCCCACCCCACCCCACCCCACCCCCGCCCCCTCCCCGCACGAGTAAAGGACTGAAGAACTATAAAAGCGCATTTCAGCATTTTAGACTTTCAGTTACGTAGGCAAAAGGTATGTATGGTTGATGACAGTTGAAAAAACATTTCAAAAACGTTTCTGTCAAAGTACTGCAATGATTTTTGTTTTGTTCGTTTAACGGCCCATCGACACATTTAAGGTCATTTCGAGTGCAGTCAGTTAACTTAATGGTGTTAAATAATGTACTAGTAGTTCATGACTCTCTTGTATAATGAAAAGATATGGTGTGTTTCTGGATAAATGAACAAACTGCCAAATAATATTTAAGCGCGCCAAAACTCATGACTCCAGGGTACGTGATTTTGTTGGCAATACCAATCGTGAAAGATGAGGAGTCGCTGAGGCTGATATTACATATGTAGGTCTATCTGCGGTTGGTGTATACCACGAAAACAGTGATGATATCTGGTCTATCTCTACCTATTCACTCACGCGTGGTTTATGCCATGACATGCATGGATATATATTTTGCTAGCTAATATTTGCAATGAATATGCGCGTTAAAGTGTCAAGTACATTTGCTGTATGACCTTTCGCTGAATATTCTGGTTATTTGGTACCAGCAAACATAGTTAACCCACCCAGTTTTTTCGCCGTTAAGTCAGACCGAATCTTGTGCAAAATAATTAAAACCTGTCTAAATGTCGCAATAAAATGATATTTCTGTTTATGTATTAATCGCCTTTTTCTGGTTGAGTCGTTATCAATTTTTTAAATCTTTCAATAAAGAAACATTATGAATTCACGTACTTGCGGAAGCATAATTTAATTTGAAGGCGAAATAACCTGTTTTTTAACACTAATTCTAATTTTCTTTTTCAAATCTTGCTGCGCGCTTTCGCACGCTTTCCAGTTCTTCCTTACTACACCTTAGAGTTTTAAACCTTCCTTGCTCCAGGACTGGGCACACCAATCCTTTATAAGCTGCTCCTTTAATGTCTCGATGAGCTCTCGTACTTGCTGAAGCATAATTTCATTTGAGGGCAAAATCGGCATGGAAGCGAACGATCTCGTTAATTACCCGTAAGAGGCCATAACTGGATAATAAAACATTCTATTCTGTTCGTTTTCAGATGCACGACTACTATGTCAACAGTCCCGGTAGCTATTTCCGCTTAAGCTGGGTTCGGTATAATTCCCATATTTGAAGTGTGATTAGCATAACTCCTATATATGCGGCTCAATTTGCATAACGGCCCTACAACAGCTTAGCCATTAAATATGACAAGAATCTTAAATCGATTGAAATTTTTCATTGTGTGCGAATAACGAAAATCCTACCAGAAGGCTCTGATATACAAAGCATCTCCTCATGCCATTGCATTTACTTATTTATTTATTTATTTATTTATTCATTTATTTATTATTAAGTATAGGGATCAACCATGGCTTTGAGTGGATTAACATTGGCCGGATCTCGAGGAAGGTGTTTGAACACGAGGCCGCAGGCCGAGTTCAAACACTTTCCGAGGGACCCGGCGAATGTTAATCCACGGAAAACACGACCCGGCGAATGTTAATCCGTGGTTGCGCTCTGTTCTCATAATTGTAGCAGTTCTCCACTATTTTTGCGGTCATGGTACCTTTAGTTGCGGTCATGGTACCTAAGCCATAATCCAAACTCATAAATCAGTAAACGAATGACGAATCAGAATGTTCAGACCAACAGACATGGACCCCAGAATAAAGGGTGTAATCAGGCGTCCGCGGATAGTAAGCATTTCTTGGTAAGCAAGCTTCGCCCACCATGCCCATAGGCCTGAACGAAGGAAATATCGGTAGAAGCGTATGACCGGGATTTGGGAAGTCTACTTATGGCGCGTCAAAAGGAGATAAAATGTTTGCATATTTAAGATATTTACATGCTTCTACATATGATCAAACGTTTATTGAAATATACCTGAAAATACATGTAGCATTAGCAGTAAAAATAATAAAACATTTTTCAAATGGCCAAATTCAACGATCAGTAAGTACTGTAAGTATAAATTTACTGCGAAGAAAATCAATAAGATTAATCCTCCTCTTTCGAAAAATCATTCCTGACAAAAAAAAAAAAAATAAATAAATAAATAAATAAAATAAAATAAAATAAAAATAAATAAAAAAAATAGGAGCCGTTTTATCCGGGTCTACATTATTTGCCATTCATTTAGTACTTCTTGATGTACTAATGTAATAGATAGTCTAGTAGGTTTGTTAAAATTTTAGGATACATGACTGTATGATAAAGAGTGAAGATGTCCGGAATATCTATGGTAGCTATGGTAACCGCAGACACATAAAAGTCCCATATAAACTATTTCTAGTGTCATATATTTATATTTTCTGTTCTTTTTGTCGCATTATCAATTTCTTGGTTGATAATCTTGTCTGTTAGCTGCTCTATAGTCATCGTTTTATCTCCTGATATAAAATCCTGCATTTATCCTAATTATTGGGACAGACAGGCCTGAGCTAACAGTGTGATTGGACCCAGATCGGACCCGCAGAATGCGACGTCTGATCGGGGTCTACACCTTTTGCCACTCATCCAGCAGTTTTTTACATATAAACGAGTCGTAAAATGGACATGTTCAAAATTTAGTAGAGTAGTATGGTAAGGAGGTGCCTGAATATTTGAGTAAAATACGGTATGCGGCAAATGCAAGCCGAAACAGGAGAAAAGAAGTTCTATGGCGTAGGAGTATGTTCAGCATAGACCTTAAGCGGACTAAACAGCTTAAACCATCGCTGTTCCTAGATTCGTTGTTCAGTATTTAGCCGCTGATTCTTGACCTTTACCACCCTCTGGGCAAATTCAGCAGACCACAAATTCATGATAGTTTTCTTAATTTTCCCAGAAAATAGACTTTGATATTCTATGCAAACTGAATGGGCCAGAAGAAAGTTCAAACAACAAAACCCATGTTCAAATCATGAAATTTATGTGCTGTTTAAACATGGGTTTTGAACTTTTGATATCACAAGATGGGCCTTGCTTTGTTTAAGTTACGTTGAGCGACGTAACCTTGTCGCCCTGAACGTAGCTTTTTAAAATTTTATGATGAATTCAGAACGTCATTGCGGAACTGAGGTCATTGTTGACAATGTTCTGAACTAGCCACCATGTTGGGTTTACCTTTGCATTTGAAGAATTAATTTATATGGAGATTGTGGGCGAATTCGTCACAGTTTTCGCTTGGAATCGTAAGTTATGCAAAAATAATGATCATCCATGGTTATTTAATTGCAATAACACTTCCGGGTCCAATGAATAAAAACAAATAAAAAAAATATCCCCGCTTATGAACCCTACTATTTTACAGGAAACACAGCATTTTTTTGTTTGGCCTTGAACAATATTTTGGATAATCTGGGAGCGCCTTATTTTTTTTCTTGGCCTTGAAAGAAGGAGACAGAAAAAGTTGCTGTCAAATTTTGAAATGACATTGTCAGAAAAGTGCAGCCACAAAGGGCAAATACTGCAGACCCTGTTCACAGTCTGATCTAAGTCATTTTCTCAAAAAACAAGACATTGGCGTGAAAACATTTTGTACTTGGGTGGCTTTGTCTGTTTCTACCGCTGACAAAATGAGAGTCAAATGATTGCAATTTGCACAAGCGTGTGTTGGTGAGTAAGTGTAGTCAACATTGTCTTATAGAGAAATGAGAAATCTGGTGATAGCTCACAGAACGCGTCCAATTCATGTCGGAAAGCATGGACTGTTTGTTTTGTGTTTGTTTGTTTGTTTGTTTGTTTTTTGTTTTTTTTTTTTTTTTTGTTTTTTTTTTTTGTTTTTTTTTACAATGATGTAAACGATACAAGGGAATTCTTCTTTTAGTTTGATTTTGAATTTTCTTTTTGTTTGTCTCTTTGAGTCAGCAGAGAGCCCGTGTATTTAACAATTTAACCAACTTTTGACCAGAACTGCAGACTGACGGCCATGTTTGTTTATAATAGAAACGCTCGGAACATGCATAGCAAAAGTTACAAACCCATGTTCAAACAGCGTGTGAATTTTATGATTTGAACATGGTTTTTGCTGTTTGAGCACGGCTTTCGGTCCATTTGAAATGGCTTCAAACAGCCTTGGTCATAGGTGTTTATACAAGATTTTTGTTTAGACAATGAATAATGAGTGTTACTTAAGAAATAAATTATTCCGAACCGTGCTCAAATGCCCAAGATAAAGCACAGTTGAGTTTGGGTTGTACCCATTTGAGCACGAGCGAGCGCAGCGAGCGAGTGTTCAAATGCGTACAACCCAAACTCAACTGTGCTTTATCTGCGGCATTTGAGCACGGTTCGGAATAATTTATTTCTTTTCTAACACCCCTCACTGAGCGAATGTTTTGAAAAATAAGATTTTTATTGATTTTTGAGATTTTTGTTTTTACCTGACTTCCCCATTTGGTAGTTGACAATACCTCTTAAGCATTACGTCACACGGTTACGCAGTTACAAGGTTCGATGACGAATATTCAAAATGGCGGATACTGATACGAATCAGCTGACGATGTAAAATATTAAAACGATGTAAAACATAAAAAAAAACTTGTATCCTGTGTTCATGAAAGAATTGCAAATCGGATGAATTTGGATGCCGGGATGGACCTGAGGAGGACAGATATAAAACAGCAAAATAAGAATGTTAACCGACACTTTTGTTTTCGATAATGTCAACAAATGTACATGATGGAAACGAATGTGTTTGAATGGTACAACCTGTAGAGGAACTTATCAGGTAAAAAAGGTCAAAGAACGGCAATGTTCATAGATCATTTTCTGTCTTACTAATGTAATTTATTATGTATATGAATGTTTCGACCAATATTGTAAGATAGCGTCCATAGTTACCAAGGACGCAACTTTCGCAATAGTATTATGATTGGTTTCCCGTTGATAGCGCGCGACGAAATTCCTGTGCTCAAATGCCTCAGATAAAGCACGGCTAGAAATGTAAAGACAAATAAGGAACAACACGAGCAGGGGTGTTAGAAAAGAAATTCACACATCATTCAAGAGAATAGTTGATGAACCAAATACGGACACATGTATATTACAGCATTCCTCTTGCTTATTCCATGGTACCAAGAGCACAAATTTTGTATGGTTTGATACTTTTATGCAGACGGATAAATTTTAAAAATACCATTTAAAGTGATTTTTACATGATAGTTATAATCAAGACCAAAACCATAATCGTAATAAAAAAAGAATGCCAATGGAGGAAAAAACAACAAACAAACACGAAAAACAAAATGTGATTAGTATATGAAGGCTCGAACTCCCGACCTGGAAAATTCTCAATTATCTTCTAAATAAACTAATCAGTTGAGCTACGATCCAATACATTTCAAAACGCGGACAGAAGTGTATACTGTCTCAATCAAACACGGAAAGTAACGAAGTGTCGAAAGCTTTTCCCGTAAGAGCCGACTTACCTTGACCCTAGACAAGTCTAATATTAAAAGTACATTGTGACAACAGTCAAAAAGCTTTGATTTATAGCATCTAAATTTTATGATCAGGTATACAACATCTTACCAATAAAAATCTAAAAGGTCGCCTTTGAAAACAAAAAAAACAAATTTCAGATAGAAAATGGGAGTCTCGGTTTTATTGAGACTCTTCATAAGCAGTAATGAAGTTTGCAACATTGCTTACGCCTTTTAGCGTATACATGAGCAGAACTCCATTTTCAAAGATACAACAATGTACCCAATGATCCCAAAGGAAATGAAAATATAATCTATGTGAAGTACGGGGAGACGTTGAAATAGCGAGTACAGGAGAAAAAAATCTAGTTAAACATTTCCTAAGTGAATTTCCAACTTACATGTATCTCTCTTCAGTATATGCCAAATAAAATCCCGCGCAGTTTCCAAGGAACTGCTTGGAACCTCTGGGAGCTGTAAACACAATGTATGCCCCAAGTATATATCAGAAGATCAAATCTGATTTAAAACTGTGAAGGTATGACTCCAAGGTATATAGATCCCCCCCCCCACCCCCCAACTCACACACACACACACCACCACCACCACCACCACCACCTTTGTATCATCTTTGATCTAAAATGCATGTTTTACTCAACACCCCGCCTTGTTATGTTTCACTAACTTGGAGCTAAAACATGTCTATCTATACAGATGATTTGACAATTGCAATAAACAATACTAACAAATACCCTTCCTAATATTTACAAATACTCTCCCCCATCCCTACCCATCGCGCCCCTTCCGCCGTTAGCCAATGTTTGAATAGACGCCAAATGATCTTGTATGAACAGGTCAGTGTTTAGTTGCCATTAATTAACCTTTTTACATTGTCAGCAGTGATTTACTGAGATTTGTCAGTTAATTATAATCTATAATTCACCGAGTAAATTATATTTCATTTCGAATTTTTTGACGTCATGATTGCTAGGTGACGTTGGTGACGTTGTTGGTAACAAAAAAAAAACAATAGTTGACGTTTCGCGGAAAATTTGATCAATTCATGGAAATTAGATTGCAATTTTTTTATGTCCAGTTGGAGTTTTTGAGGAAAGACTTGCAACACAAAATATAAAGTATGATTTTCTTGATAATTCAGTTAAACTTCGTGACACTTTTATGCCTGTATTTCAAGCACAAGATGATTTTGCATTAAAGTGAAAAGAAGATGGCGACCGAGTTTTCAAACTAAACCACATCTCGTGAAATTCATGCACTGACTGGAACTATTTTGGTAGGAAATCATAACGGCTGAATGTGAAAATTCAAAGGAAAACACGAATGAAAAGGTAATAAACAGTTGTTTTGGTTGTTTTGATCGAATTCGGAGAAATAATTTTCTCGTGTTCTAAGGTTTGCTATTCGCTTCGCTCACTCTTTTTTTATGCGCAAGCCTTAGAACTCTAGTGAATTATTCTCCGTAATCGATCAAAACAACCAAATAAACTCTATACATTCGAATGAATAAAAGTCGTTATCGCAGGGACGCTAATTTTAACGTTATCAGCGACCATTAACCAATGTCGGAATAGAAGTAAGCGTATTTAGTTGTCATTGAGCCAGTTTGTGCACTGAGATGGAAGTAATTTGTCATGAAAACCATTTTTTTTTTCCTTTTATGTCATGTTCAAATGCACTCTGTTTAATGTCAGAATTTCATTGAAAGAAAGTCGAGTGAGCTCATGGAAATCAGTTCTGAACATTTATAGGACACCAACATGCCTAATCAACGGAAATATCGTATTGCATTTGAACCCGTGTCTAATCGTCATTGAATCAATGTCGTTTGAATCGGATCCAAGAAAATCAAATTGTGTTTGGAAACCAGTTCATGAACGTAGCACGTTGGACGCGATGCATAAATACTAAGTTCGAAATGAGATCATATACTTACTTATATTCTAGAAATGAGGGATACTAATGAGAAATGGTAAGTTATATGCTTGCTTGGAAATAATTTCTTTTAATTTCTTTGCAGTGTGTTTCGAGTGCCGTTTAAGCCGGTACTAGCGTGGGGCGGTGTGGTACTAGCGTGGGGCGGTGTGGTACTAGCGTGGGGCGGTGTGGTACTAGCGTGGGGCGGTGTGGTACTAGCGTGGGGCGGTGTGTATGCAGCCCTGTAAATTACATTGCTGTCTTATGAAGAGTCTCAATGAAACCGAGACTCCAATTTCCGTTCATTTATGCGTTATTTTTTCCATGGGCATCTTTAACAGATAACGTTACCGTGCATCGATTTTTGAGCAACATCTTAGCGTTTTAATGCGATACTGCATTTTAGTACGAGTTACAAATCTAGGGTTACAAATCTACCAAAACAATAAATCGACGATAGTATGTTTACGTGTTAAATGTACTATTATTGTTGTTGAACGACAATGCAGCTATCACACTATTCAGCTGCAAACCCGAGCTAAATACCGTAAGATGGAATTCGATATTTTGTTTTGTTCCACAGCCAATTATTGTTTGTGTACACGATAAATAAACGATGCTGGTGAAAACTTATGAAGCAAAATGAAGTTTCAGAATATTCTGTTTCTTCAGACCATGTGACAGTACTGAGGACAGAACAGCAGAAGCTAAATCAGCGAGTTACATACCTTGTATCCGACGTTGCCTTGTGTGAACAGGTAATATATTTTGATGGCTTGAAATGGTACTGCGCAGACAATAAATACTATAAACACCGAAAACAGCATAAACACAACCTGAAATGAAAAATAGTCATTGCTATCACATGCAATTCAAATTACTATACAGTTGCTAACATCATAGAAGCTTTGGCATCAGTTTGCTGTTTTAGCTTTCTTGCCTTGTAATTATTGTGTACTCATGTACAGTAGCGTAGCCAGAACGGACTGTTTCTACGCACGTGCAGGAAAAATCTACAGAAAAAAAATCATAGTCCCTAGAATCACTTCAAAAACCGAGGGCTACTCTTAAAGGAAAGGAAGTGTTCCCTCTGGCCATGTGATACATTAAGGAAGATATATTTGATTTAGATGATTTCTCTTTACTGAAAATATTTTTTCATATGCGCATGCGTAATATGATTAAAGGGCGCTACGCCTAGAAGTATATTCTGTGTTTTCTAGCACCTAGTCTTCATCTTCTATCGTCCCGAAATCTAAACTAATAATGATAACAAAGCAAAGAATTAGCTGCTCAATATTACCCTAATGGATGAATAATGAATCCAAATTTGGTAAAAGACAAACACCATATAAGATATGCACTAGACTTTTTTGTATATAAAGAATGCGAGAGGTCTACTTAAAGGTCGTATAGTCCGACTTTTAGTATGTAGCACAGCGTCTTTAATAGGTGTGCCCCGACAACAGTGTTGGTAAACCTACATTTATTTCTGTAATGCATGTCAGGATAATTGGAACATAGTGACCTGTTTCGGCAATGGGACACAAAGGCCTAAAGGACCGAACATATGGTTGAAATTTGGATTGCATCAAAACTAAGGGCGATGTTTCGTGCAAATAAACCTGGTCTAACACACGCCCCTCGCCCTCGCCCCTTCCCCTCCTTCCTCCCCCACCCCATCCCATTTTTTCTACTGACCGTTCTAAGGCCGCTCCTCTGTTGCGGTTCTTCTTTGTTCATGTATCAGTGGTTTCATATGTAACGTTTTTATATTGTTGGATTTTCAACTCTCCTTCATTTGATGCATCGGGAAGGCTATGTGCTTTGTGATTGTGGCATTTCCTGGCTGTCTTTACTTAATCTTTACTATAGTATACAAGAGGCAAACATATAGATCGCATGAATTACTTTTGTTATGTAACATGCTGTGTCCAGTAGATTTTTTACCCATAAACTGTTTTGGTAAACCTAGAACTAGGATCGAATACCGCTTAAGCCGGCGATAGGGGACGTATGTAGCCTTGCAATCTGCAGTGTCGCATATGAAGAGACTCAATAAAGCCGAGTCTCCAATTTTCGTGATTTTGTGTGTCCTTTGTTTCCAAAGGCAATCATTTTTACTTTTATTTTACTCTACAGTAGCTAGTGCTGTGCCGTGTGGCGGCCGTAAAAAGTCTCCCCGTACATCATCATAGTGCAGGTTATATTTTATTTCTTTGGGATCATGCTTATTTTGAGGATCGAATACCGCTTAAGCCGGCGCTGTGTGTGGGTAGTGGGGAGGGGAGGGACGTACGCGGCCTTGCAAACTACAGTGTTGCATATGAAGAGACTCAGTCAAACCGAGTCTCCGATTTTCGTGATTTTGTGTGTTCTTCGTTTCCAAAGGCAATCTTTTTTTTTTTACTTTTATTTTACAATACAACAGATATGCACCGGAAAAGTGTTTTTCATAAAGTATGTCAGACAAACTCTTAGCTCTAGATAAGGCCCTTTTTTCATCCGAAAAGTACTCATTTTTTTTTTCTAATTCCTCCATGAAAACATATGTACTGGTGCTCATTAGAAGCGCCTCATCGAGGCGCTTCTAATGAGTACCCATAACATATGTTTTCATGTTGAATTAAGTAAAAAATATGTGGATACCCCTCTTATCTGGAGCCAGGTCGGGTGCTCTTAACCTTCGATATGGTACAGGCATGCGGCTGGAATTTTTATGACTATACCTATTCATATATGCTGCAAATATCAAAATATATACCTATTCACATATTTGTCTGCAAAAAGGCTGGAGCTATGGAATTGGTCGCAGTAACCTACTTTTGGGATGACACATTGTCATTGGATGAACCCATTCATAGTTTGTATGCCTAAACTCATACAATACATGAGATATGCACCAGACTTTTTGTATAAGTAGGTAAGCGGTCAAAATATAGAGATACCAAAACTTTTAATATGACACATACCACATTCAATAATGCACGAAAAATAATGTAGCAGCTTAGGAAGCACCACAATCACAGATCGGCTGCGGCTTGTGATTGCGGCACTCCCATGTACTTTTCTCTTACCTTTTTTACACAGAACCAATATAAAAACAACGCACCAAAATTGATTATGATAAAACGAAAATAACTTTGCGGCCAATGGCTACAATTAAGTACTACAAAATACAAACAATACCAGAACCACTCCAGCTAATTTGTTAAGCCTTGGTCACACAACACACAATGAAGGAGATATGCACCAGACAAGTTTGTTTGTTTGTTTGTTTGTTTGTTTGTTGTTGTTTTTTTTGTTTTTTGTTTTTTGTTGTTGTTTTTTTGTTTGTTTGTTTTTTGTTGTTGTTGTTTTTGTTGTTGTTGTTTTCTATTTTGTGTGTAAAGTGTTAGGGGACTAATACACCATCAAAAATGTCAACATCAAAATATAAAGCAAAATGACTTAGCTTCTCAGAAACAGATAATCTACTCTTATATTGCAACAGAGGGGTTGCTATGGCAATTGCATTTATCCATACTATTATGAGAACAAGGCTGACTTTCCTTTTAAAAGTAAATGAAAATTCTTATTTGAATATGAAGAATTCTTTGGATTAATGTTATATTTTATATTGATGAATCTGTTTAGTGGATACGGTTCCCAGACAGTCCTATGGACGAGTAAACCTATACAAATTACTTGTACCAGAAGGTGCAAGATATCTAGTGGATCTGGGTAGCGCACCTCCTACACAAATGTGTCGGTAAGAGACCTAATACATCTTACCCTGCGTTTTGATCTCTGCTGTATTGTAGATCGCGCTGACGCCCCCAGTTTAGGCACAATCTTGTTCTTTCTCAGTTTTATTACAATAAATGTGTAAGCCATCATCATACAGATCATCGGTGTCCAGTTCAGTATTCCACAAACAACAATCCAATAGGCCTTCTTGGAAGCCTGGCCGAAATCACATGTTCCTTCTGAAGTTCGTTTCATCGGCCAAACTTCATCGCAGTAAGTCTCGTAAACATTCGACCAACGTCTTTCCAGGTACGAGTATATAAACAACAGAGGAGTTGCTATGGCAATTGCATTTATCCATACTATTATGAGAACAAGGCTGACTTTCCGGCGAGTCACCCGAGATTTCATTGGAAACATAATGGCAAAGAAACGATCACCAGCGATTACCATCAGAGTAAACATACTTGCACACATGGCCGTCACTGAAACAGAAATATAACGTAATACCGTATTTAACTTAAATGCCCAGCTAGCATTCTAGTAAAATCTACAGGAATCCTGACGGGCCGATATCGGTCGATATAGATTTAAGTACAACGCTATCTGGGCATTAGAACATCTGAACTCCTTACAGACGTTCAAAAACTTTGAGTAAATACAGTATACCTTGGATACAGATCAGTACAATCACTATACTGCTCACACTTCTTGTAATACTGACCTCTTATTGTTCATAGATTATACATCTCATGAGAACAAGATTATGCATCTCATGAGAACACGATTGGCGCTTTGACCGTCTGCAAATCTGTTCCCCTAGGTTAACAGGTAACTAGGTAAGCCGTAAAGTGTGCGATTTGTTGAACACGTGCACATGCAGTGACAAAAAGTTAGAGGATCCTAAAAGGGTAATTTAGTGACTGAACCATGGGTTCCATTTACGTTCTGAGATTTGCTTTCATTTCTCTATATTGTTTCAAAATTTTGTTAAATACATATATGGGTCTAGCTGGTGGTTTTGTAAGGAATCGTCTGGTCTGAGAAACTTACACATAACTTACACGAGAATAGTTGTATGAACTGCACGACATGCAAAGTAAGGGTCCCACTTACTGTATCATGTCTAAAGGTACAGCAAAACTGCTTTTATTATTTATAACTGCTATTATTCTTTAGCGACTGTCCGCTAAAAAGGTTAATAAGTAGCCATGGTACTTTATACAGCGCAATACAGCGCAAAACAATCCTTGTTTAGGGTCCAATATAAAGGCAAACCCAATTGTATGTTTTTTTAAGGGACTTAACTAAAGCGACGAAAATTATATTATGGTTTTGTCATTTGTAATTACATTAGCTACACACGATTTTTTTTCCTTTTATGTCTCCCTCTATAGGGTGGGCAGACATATTGTTTTTCCCACGGTCTGCCTGTCTGTCCGTCACCAAATCGCGTCCGCTCTGTAACTTGAAAACCATTTAAGATAGTTTCATGAAATTTTATAGAAATATAAAGCTCCACGAGACGCGCAGAACACACAAACTACAACTCTGGGCCCAGATGTTCAAAACTAAAGATGTCGTTAGTTAACGTATCGTTAAAACTTTGATCATTATTCCCGCGCTTTTCGAAGAAAAAACTGGGGATATTGTTATAGCCCCGTCCGTCCGACCGTCCGTCTGTCCGGCCGTCTGTCCGTAATGCCACACCATTGCTTCTAGACCATTTAAGCTAGAATCTTAAAACTTTCACAGGCGATAGCCATATGGATGAGGACTGGAGGAACGCATTTAGAATTTTGATGTGCACGGAGATATGCGATGGCGCTGGCGCGGGGATATGCAATGGCTCGCCATCGACTTGCTCTAGTTAAATATGGCATATACGCTAATATTTTTGCTGAAAAAAATGTGAGTAGCTTTTGTATTTCCAAAAGCTACTCGCATTTTTTCAGCAAAAATACCTGTGAATTAGATATTCTACTTACTAGAACAGTTAATATTTTGACCACTAACGAAGCTCGTTAAGCTAACGATGCTTTGAACAACTGGACCCTGCTGATTTTCCTACTCTCGGAGTTGTGGCCCATTGGACATTGTAAAAAGAGATTTCTGTCATATACTCGTGTCCGTTCTGTAAGGTGAAACCCGTTGGATATGTTTTCGTGAAACTTCACACAAATATATAGACCATGAGACAATGTGCAGAACACGAGAGCTCTTGTTTACCTAATTTTGGAGTCGTGGCCATTTGAACAATTATAAATAGTGATTTCTGTCATCTACGTGTGTCCGTTCTTTACCTTGAAAATTCTTCGAGATATTTTCATGTAGGTTTACACAAATGTAAAACATCATTAGGCAATGTGCAGAACACAAGAACCATAACTCTTGGTTGTTTGCCTATTCTTGGAGTTACGGTCCTTTGAACATTGTAAATATTTTATACCTTTTTCACTAGATAAGTTGAATCTGCTAGCTAATTAAGTTTAACTGTACAAAACAGTACTCAAAGGGGTAGACATCCGTTTTCATCTAGAAAAAAATTTCTGTTTTTTTCATCTATTTTATTGAAGCTAGTTTTAACTAATATTACTTATTAGTGTTCTTATAGAAATTGAATTAATATAAAGTAATTTTACAAAATAGTTTAAGTAGGATAAAATTCAGTCGATATTATATAAAGCGAGGGTACTTACTTTGCATGAAAGGATTGAATTTACAAAGGAAGGAGCCAAAGAGCCAGAATTCGTTTAAGCTGTCCACGACGTGGATCCAGACTGGCATGGAAGCCACCAACAAATCAGACACTGCCAAATTTACCAAGTAATAATTAGTTGTCGTCCGCATTCTCTTAAACTTCACAACGATTGTTATTACCAAAATGTTACCAATAATAGCTACAAGCTCTAACACCACTCCTAATGTTACCTTGATACCAATTTCGTGTGAAGGAAATGTTTTGACTGTTCCTGGATAAGGGAACATGCTGAAGTCATATTCCTGCTTTGATGGCTCGCAGCCTTTCGTTGTCATTTTAGTCAAAATGTTTCTTCTTTAGCTAGGTATATTTCGTCACAAAATAGCATTTCGTTTCCATTTTAGCCACAATAAACTGATTAGTATTTTTAATTCTCCATTCTGATGTTTTTTCTGCCTTTCTTTCCCTGTTTTTACGTATCCCTTTTCTTGTCAACTGTTTAACACTGTGGAAGGATCCCGCAATCACTGTACGAAAACACTTCGTATCCGTGTTGGACTATGGCAGAATGTTAACCTTTCTGTTTAAACAGTAACTGAATATAAACAGCTTTTAATCGTGTAAATAACATCTTTCAGTAATAGATTTCAGAGTTGACCACCAATATTATACTTTCACTTTCACGCTTCGTATAAGTATTTAACACAATGTCTGTTTCAAAAGCGTCATAAATAAACTTGAGAAGTATTCCGTATATATATTTCAGGTTGTCAGCCAAGATATATCTATTTAAAATACTCATCATTTCATATTATAAGTTTGAATTGTCATATTTTTATTTGATCCATCGGACGCGACAAATCTACGGACATTTTTGCAACGCATATCTTTAGGCCAGAATAAAGAGTTTTGAGTTATTTGAAATTTACTACTCCGAGTGGAACAGTTCGGCTGTTCTGATCACTAAATTCAAACCCAGCCACTTCTTATTAGACGTAGTGGTACATAATTTAAATTTGTTAGAGTAGAAAATTATTAATGCTGACACAGTAATGTCGAGTTAACCCATAATGTGCCAAGAAAAATTGTAGTAGACGGAAATTTATCATTACTTTTTTATTATTATTTTATTCAGAGAAAATACGGATTAAACTCCATGTGAATCGTCTCCTCAACAGAAGATTCACACGAAATGTAAAGCCTTCCTTTCTCTAAAAACCATTTTAAAATATGTATTCTACTGTAGTTCCGATTCACAGCACCTGGTTTACTGCCGTCACTATTATATTACACTTCGACCATAGTTTTTGATCTGGCATGATAATTTATACCGTGAAGTACTTCGAAATAAAAAGACATGAAACTTAACGATCAGACCCTCTTGACGCTGAACCAATAGAGAAATCCGTTTATTGCACATACTTTAAGAAACTGCAAACCAATTGTTCAGTTCAAGAATATTCCAATAGCAATTAAACTTTCTAGTTAGCTATAATATTGAGCTGAAAAGCAATATAACTGCAATCAATCAATGTAGGATTTGGTCAAACAGAAAAAATATCAGGGCGTTAAATATCAAACCAGAAAACATTTTCTTCTACTACTATATACACATAGTGTGTGTGTGTGTGTGTGTGTGTGTGTGTGTGTGTGTGTGTGTGTGTGTGTGTGTGTGTGTGTGTGTGTGTGTGTGTGTGTGTGTGTGTGTGTGCACCATAATTTGTTTTTAATGCATATATTCATCACAAAGAACAAACCACCACTGAGATAAATAACAAAACCTGTCTTCAGACTTGCACAGATTGAGTATTTCCAGACCAGATTGCGCAGACGAAGTCGATCCAAATTTTATCTTATTTCTTCTACAGCATAATAAAAGTGTTAATAAAACATAAATGTGGATGGACAGCTAGCCCCAGTGGACTTCTTTGAACTATGTATCAAGTCAAGGAATTCAGCTGAATCTGATTTTTCCATGTTGGTAGTCTGTCAATTTATCTCTTTGATCAAATAAGAACTGAGCGAGGTTTAGCCCCTGTTTGCTGTCTGTAGTGTGTTTTTACTTCGTGTCAGTCAGTGCTAGAGTGCTATAGTCTTTACCGTCTCTGTTATACTTCAGGTGTTAATATTAACCCAGTCACACGTTTTCGCATAAAACACATTATTAGACAGGTCTCGACTGGCTGCCTATAACACATGGTAAAAGATCATATGCATGGGCAAAACTGTCTTTTGATCCAACTCTTAGATCATAACCTTAGACAAAACCATTCTCAACCGACTTCGTGACACACCATGCACATGGACAAATCTTGTGTAAGCTGACTAATTTCTAGCTAAGATCTAGAAAACAGACAGATATAAGAATATCAAGATCTAAAATCTTTTGTTGTTAATGAAAATTTGAACAAAATAAGTGAACATGAAATATAGGCATCTACAGATGCAAAAGTTCATGAAGTACCAACTCTCTGACCCATATACTTATTGAGAAGCTCACTTGAATACTCAAGGTGAATATACAATTAAACAAGAGGGCCCACAGGGCCCTAATTCGCTCACCTGAGTCTCATTGTCTCCAACCATTATCAGTTATTTCAACAATTTAATGCAGCAAAGAATATTCTAAAATACTATCATCTTCTTTTCATAGGACTGTCTATGCTTCAATAGACTGTCATCCAAGAAACATTTCTGCCAAATTATTTCAAAATCTGGCTAGTAGTTTTAGAAAAAAAATGCTTATTTGCCACTTAGCTATGTAAAACTACTGACTCCCGGGTGGGGCCATTTTTTATCCCAGGGATCTAATTTGAACAATCTTGGTAGAGGTCTACTAGATCAAGTTACAAATCAAATTCGGTAGCCTTAGGCCTAATTGCTTTCGACAAGAAAAATTTTCAAGAGTTTTACTATATAAGTCTTCGTAAAACTAGTGAACCCCGCGAGGGGCCATTTCTGATCCCAGGGCTATAATTTGAACAGTCTTGGTGGAAGGCCACAGGATAAAGCTACATACCACATTTGGAAGCCTAATGGTTTCCGACAAGAAGATTTTTCGAGATTTTAACTATATCTATATAAAATTTGCGACCCCTGGATAGGGGCCTTTTTTAACCCCAGGGCTATACTTTAAGGTGGAAGACAACAAAACTCAATATTGGGGTAAGAGACAAAAACTATACATCAGTGGAAAATTCAATCTTTCTAAAGAACGTTTCTGCTTTCCGTTTGAGCCTCATAATAAATTTGTCGTTTTTATAACGTCACGAAATCCACATGGTTTTCGCGTTTTTGACGTCATTATTTACCCGCATAAAAGTACATGTTTCTTGCAATAACTTTACAAGGAATTGACATTTTGAATTTATTTTTACACCAAACTGTATTTAAGAACATGCCCTACGAATTGATATAAGTTGTGTTTTGCATATGTTTCCAGAAAATAAGTTATCGCCATAAAAGTAAATTCTAGAAAAAGTATTAATTCTTATCTTTTTTTACATTTAAAGCTAAATTGCGCGAAATCTAGCTCGAAGGCAATATCATTTTTTTTTTAATTATTTTCAAGCCAATTCATTTCGGAAGATATTTATAAATAAAAAATGGTAAGTCACCGAACTATTTTTTACAGAAAAAGAGATTTTATAACCCTACCCCCATGACGTGCTAAAGCCCATTTTACGTCGGTTTCACGGATGACGTTAACGTAATATATAGTACCTCTCATTATTACGCTAATGATACGCTACGTACGACACGACATTATACAGCATGGGGTACAGTTGCAAAATTACAACTTCTGAAAAAAAAAAAAATAGACCGGTGACATATCTTTTTTCTGTTTTGAATTGAAAATAATTTGAGATAACCTGACAAGTAGACTGTGTCTCCAGACCAGATTTTTAACAATCTTGCCTTAAATACAAAAAAGTACAAATTCGAAATATGACCTTGAGGCAAATTCCATTATAATTTAAAATTTCGAAATGGTAATGTCTGCAGTTCATGTTGAAATAGCATTGAATAGGGTCTACATGTAATTTGCGGGCATTGTTGGACCTCATCAGCCTGCGCTTTCGCGCAAGCTGATGAGGTCCTTCGTTGCCCGCTTACCCAGACTGTTGGTTTGATAATTATATGGTCTGTAAAATTATTTATAATTAGTGTTCTGATACTCAGACTTTTAAAGTAATTAGATTATCAGCACTATTAAAATGATAACAATTTACCTCTGTTGACCTTACTTGGCTACGTGGCCTAGTTAGAAATCTACTTACTTACACTTTGTTTTCATAATACTTTACTGCACAGTCCTCGGAAGCATTTCATAGCAAACTAAGGGCAGCTTATTGTCATTTGGAAATATTGTTTTCAGACAACAAAAAAGTAAGGTTATATAAAAAATTTCTCCATTACCAACCTTTAAGGTCTCATCCGAAAGACTGGAGAAGCCCGTGATCGAACTCACGGTCCCTGATATACAAGGCGATTAGCTTACCAACTACACAACGAAGGTTTTTTTTTTTTTTTTTTTTTTTTTTTTTTTTTTTTTTTTTTTGGTTTTTGTTTTGTTTTTTCTGTCAGTGAGACAGATTTCTGCCACTAAACGACAACGCATGTGGGGCAGTGGTACAATGTAGGCGAACAAACTCCATTTTCAAATGCATTATTTATGTCATGTTATCGTCCACTCTAAATGAAATCCCATACATTTTACGGTAAATACTGGCAACTGGTTACCAGTGCAGTTACCGTAAATTTTACGCGGCGCCTGTAGATTATTCACAGGATTAATCACGCATTGCAGGGCAGAGTAGGGCAAGTCAGGTGACGTAGAACATGGTAGGAGTGTGAGCTATCTCACCGTATCTGAAGCTTACCAATCCTTACCTCATCCTATGAGGTTTTTCAGCCTCGGTGGCTTACTTGGATGTGCGTCCGACTGGTCATTAGGCGGTTGCGGTTCGACTCCCGCCGCTTCGGCAACATTCTTTCATGGAGATTGATAATGAAATATTTTCTACGGTCATTCTCTCCATTCCGCAGTTGCCATTTTCTGGCGAAAGAATGTGCACAATACTGGTTAAGTGCTTAGAGGACTAAGCCTGCCCAGTAAAAGTGTTGTTAAGTAAACTGACCGCGCTGTCTTTACAACATTGGGTTGTCTGGTCCGTAAAACCTCAACACAAACAAACAAACGTGGTAATTCCTTCATAAATTCTACCGGCGCCCGTAAAAGTTGCGTTAATGCATCGGCAGCCAGTTACTGTTGCCAGTAGTTACCATAAAATGAACGGGATTTTTTACAGTGAACAATGAATATAGACTCTTACCCACAAATGGGACAGTAAAATATTTGAAATATACGTCCAAAGTTGAGAATTGGAATGTTGTTGTTGTTCGTAATGCGTACCAGGAGCTTCCTTTATACTGACGGTAAATGCTCCACGTTTCTTGAAAATCGTCTTTTTCTTCAAAGTTTGAGACTTGACCAGTGGATTCAACCCTCCACATGAATACTTAAAAATAAATCGACTACACAATCCATAATAATGCTCCCCTATTATGTCTCTGAAATGAAATTCTTTTCCACATGCTAAACACCCTTGGTCGAACTGTCGAATACCGAAGTATTCTATATCTATTACTCTTCGCCCTTCTATAGATGGCGACTCTGTGGTAGTTTTGTTTGATTCCCTAGGTTACTCAGCCGGTTCATTCTTTTCATTGACGTAAACCGACCTTTCACTCTCACTGGGACGTTTTGTCCGCTATCTGGACGTTTGGTGACGTCATGACATTGTACATCAAAGGTCCATGACGTTCTAACGTGCAGGATAAAGTCGCAAGGCGGCAATGGAAAGCTAGTTCAGTTGAAAGACTAGAGTTATTGCTCAATGCTCAGTCGCGCAGCTGTTAATAGGTTGAACTATTATTTCGTTTGACAGGGTTCGATCCCCTGCTGTTCAGCTACAAGAGCAAATTTTCTTTAGCAAAGTTCGTATGCCTTGCAATCTTTTTAATCATTTTTGTTGAAGCTGTGGCTGTGGATATTTAATATAAACTATATTAGGGACTAAAGGTTCACTGTCATAACATCTCAGGATAATGTTAAAAACGACTGCACGGCATGTCAAATATGACAAAAAAAAACTTGCTCGTGTGAATATACAGCCTATTCAGTAAATTACTACTGATGTGGGCTAGGCTGCAAATATATTTAGCTAGTCAATACCGCGCAGCCGTACATTTTGATAAAATGTAACGGAGAACATACATGTACACTGATTGGCGATTTTTAATGGAACTTCGAGTGTTTTTTGTGAGGGGTGGGGTGGGGGTGGAGCGGGGATTCTTTCTTTTGGTTGCCTCGATTTTGACGGGCTTGCTGGGACTAGAAATCAAGATTTTTTTTCAGCATTACAAGCATTTGTCCGGATTCTAAAACACACATTTGGGCGAATGATATCTCTTTTTACTGAAAAAATTAGTTCGGTAACCTACCATTTTTTATTTATAAATATCTTCCGAATTGAATTGGCTTGGAAATAAGTAAAAAAAAATAGTATTGTCTTCGAGCTAGATTTCGCGCAATTTAGCTTTATATGTGAAAAGATAGGAATTCGTAATTTTTCCAGAATTTACTTTCCTGGCGATAACTTATTTTCTGAACATATATGCAAAACACAACTTATATCAATTCGTAGGTCATGTTCTTACATACACTTTGGTGTAAAAATAAATTCAAAATGTCAATTCCTTGTAAAGTTATTGCAAGAAACATGTACTTTTATGCGGATAAATAATGACGTCAAAAACGCGATAACCATGTGGATTTCGTGACGTTATAAAAACGATAGATTTAGTATGAGGTACAAACGGAAAGCAGAAACAGTCTTTAGAAAGATTGAACTTTCCACTGATGTACAGTTTTTGTCTCTAACCCCAATAATGAGTTTTGTTGTCTTCCACCTTAAACAATCTTGGAAGAGGTTTACTAGATGTAGCTCTATATAAACTAAACCTCCGGGTAGAGGCCATTTTTGACCCTAGGGCCATAATTTGAATGGTAGAGGCCAACTAAATGAACCTACATACCAAATTTTTCGTAGCCATAGGCCTTATAGTTTCGGACAAGAAGATATTTAAAGATTTGGCACTTGGTTGCCATGGCAAACCAGAGTTCAGCTTAGATTGCAATTCTTTGAACAACTTTCAGTTAGTACCTCCCAAGGATTATCCTGTTAAGTTTGGTCCAAATTGGCCTAGTGATTTAGGAGGAGATGTCAATTGTTGACAGACGACGGACGGACGACGGACGTGTGTGTAGTGGCTTATAAGAATAGCTCACTGAGCACTACGTGCTCAGATGAGCTAATTATATTGAAATTGATCCAGTGAATCAAGAAGAAGAGTTTTCAAATGTTTTGTATAGATATAAAGGGAAATAAGCCACGTCCTTGGTGGCCAAGTTTTTTGACGAATCATGATGGCTTAAAAATCTTGGTAAAGGGTCATTTCAGAAACATTTCTGTAAAATTATATTGAAATTGGTCCAATGGTTTCTGACAAGATTTCTTTAAAGTTTTCTATATAAATACATAGGAAAAATAAGCCCCACCCCCTAGCGGCCATATTTTTTAACAAATCATCATGGCTGGTCACTAGAGAAACATTTCTGATGAATTGTGCTGAAACTCGGTTTGTATCGGTCAAGTGGTTTCTGACAAGAAGGTTTTAAAAGTTTTCTATATAGATATACAGTGAAAATAAGCCCCGCCCCCTGGCAGCTATGTTTTTTGACTAATCATGATGGCTTGAATGATCTTGGTAAAAAGTCACCAAGAGAACATTCCTGCCACTTTATAATGGAATCGGTCCAGTGGTTTCATATTGGAGTTCACATTTCATTTCCTTTGGGATCATTGGTCTCATAGTGGTATATCTGAGTTCTGCTCATGTATACGCTAGAGGGCGTAAGCAGTAGTGCAAACTCATTACTGCTTATGAAAAGTCTCAATAAAATCGAGACTCCCGTTTTTAATCTGTTGTGTGTTCTTTGTTTCCAAAGGCAATCTTTTTGGCGTTTATTTCAGACAAGAAGATTTCTTAAGTCTTCTATATACACATATAGGGAAAATAGCCACGCCCCCTAGCGACCAGGTTTTTGACGAATCATGACGGCTTGAATAATTTTGGTAGAAGGTCACCAAGGAAACATTTCTGCAAAGTTATATTGAAATCGGTCGAGTGGTTTCTGATAAGGGGATTTTTTAAAGTTTTCTATATAGATATATCGGAAAAATAAGCTCCGCCCCCTGGCGGAAATGTTTTTTGACGAACCATGATGGCTTGAACAATCTTGATAGAGGGTCATCATAGGAACATCCCTGCCAAATTACATTGAAATCGGTCCAGATGTTCTGACAAAAAGATATATAGATATATAGGAAAAAATAAGCCCTGCCCCCTAGTGACCATACTTTTGACGAATCAACACGGCTTAAGAAATCTTGGTTGAAGGTCACCAAGGAAACATTTTTGCCAAGTTATATTGAAATCGGTTTCAGTGGTTTCCGACAAGAAGATTTTTTTTAAGTTTTCTATATATAGGGAAATCTTGATGGCTTTAACAATCTTGGTTGAGGATTACCAAAGGAACATTTCTGCTAAATAATATTGAAATCGGTCAAGTAGTTTCTGATAAGAAGATATTTATTTATTTTTTATTTTTTATTTTTTTTTTATTTTTTTTTTGTTTGTTTTATTGTTTTTGTGTTGTTTTTTGTGTTTTTTTTTTGTTTTTTTTTTTTTTTGTTTTGTTTTGTTTTGTTTTCTGTTGTTTTTTATTATTATTTTTTTTTCTGGATTGCCATGGCCAGAGTTCTGCTTAGATTCCATTTCTTTGAACAGCTTTCAGTAAAATGAAAGTTTGGAGCCCAGGGGCTTGATTGGCAGGAATTATGTAGGAGACAACTAAACATTGCTACATACTAAATATATAAGCTATGGGCCTTATGGTTTCAGAGAAGAAGATTTTTTAAGTTGTTTCCATTATAAGTCTGTGGGAGCTAATGACCCCCAGGTGGTAGCCAATTTGGACCCCAAAGGCATGGTTGGCAGGATTTATGTAGGAGACCACTAAACATTGCTACATACTACGAGTAAATCTTTTAGCTCTGGGCCTCATGGTTACAGAGAAGATTTTTAAAGGTACTTTAGCTATATGGTTCTATCTAAACATAAGACCCTCCTGGGGTGTGGCCAATTTGGACCCAGGGGCTTGATTGGCAGGATTTATGTTGGAGACCACAAAACATTGCTACATACTTAAGCTGTTAGCTCTGGGACTCATGGTTTCAGAGAAGAAGATTTTTAAGGTTTTTTAGCTATATAGCTCTATATAAACATATGACCCCCTTCGGCTCAGGTGAGCTAAAATGACAAACTTTTAGTGCATTCTAGTTGCCAGTGGTCAGAGTACCAAGCCCCGAATTCTTAAAGTTATGAACCTGACTTTAATTCCACAAATAAACAAAACTGCAAACATAAAATTAACAATGTGAAAAGTAGGCCCTGGTCATATAGTGTTGGTATCGATGGGATCCGGCTGCTCTCCTCAAGATGAAGCTGTGGTCCAAGGACCTATGGTTACCGAATCTACATGCGATTTGTTAATTGATTCTTAATGTTGAACGTTTATCAAAAGATGATGAAAGTTTTCTGGGAGAGACAGACGCTAAAATACGTTCCTGTTCTTTCAGACTCTTACATAGCCGTTCTTCAACACGAAATAATTTGCGCGTATCGATGATGAACGTTACAGAATAAAAGTGTTTGTAAGTACATATAAACTATTATTTTCTTCTTATATCATATATTGTACCCAGCGTTGTCATAATGCGTGGTTCCGACCTCTGACAGCAGGTACCCTGTGTGCACAATTCCTCTTACAGTTGTAAGCCCATCTTTTTTAGATTTTACAGATGCTTTTGTCATGGTTTAGAGAGATGCATGTGCTATGGGTATAATCCTAAAAATATTTTTTTCTCTCTGTTTTCGCATTTTTAACTTAGTCATTTTTCGAGTTCCAATAGTAGAGACATTGTGTGTGCAACTCCTTTTACAGTTGTAGACCGATCTTTTTTTTTTTTTTTTTTTTTTTTTTTTTTTTTTTCAGATGCTTTTGTCATGGTTTGAAGAGGTGCATGCGCCATGGGTATAATGCTGAACATATTTTTCACCCTGTTTTAGTTTTTTTAACTTAGTCATTTTGCGAGCTCTAAATGTACAGATAATAGTGCGTACCTTTCTATATATATTTCGTTTTTTCGGACCTTTTACTTAGTCATTTCTCGAGCTCCATTATATATAGAGGTTCTTACATGAGTGGTCATTTCATATGAATGTAACAGGTGAAAACATTCTAATCACCTGTGCCGCAGCCGGGTATCGAACCCGGACCGTCCGCGTGACAGTACAACATTCTACCGCGTCGCTATAAAAGCCGGCTTGTACCGCAAGGCAGTACAAGTGTATCATATACCTACCACTACTACATGTTCCCCCTCCTTTTTCAGATTCGTCCGCGAATCTCATTTTGAGCAACCACTCAATACCCGGACACCAAGCGTATTGAGCCACCAAGCCCATCAAATGGGGTTATTTACCTTGGGCGCCAGTGTAACAGGTGAAAAACTTCTAATCACCTATGCCGCAGCCGGGTATCGAACCCGGGCCACCTGCGTGATAGGCCAACACTCTACCGCGTTGCTATAAAAGCCGGCTTGTACTGCAAGGCAGTACAAGTCTATCATATACCTATCACTACTACATATTCCCCCTCCATTTTTAGATTCGTCCGCGAATCTCAATTTGAGCAACAACTCAATACCAGGCCACCAAGCCCATCAAATGGGGTTATTTACGTTGGGCGCCAGATGTAACAGGTGAAAAACTTCTAATCACCTATGCCGCAGCCGGGTATCGAACCCGGGCCGTCCGCGTGACAGGCCAACACTCTGTCGCGTCGCTATAAAAGCCGGCTTATACTGCAAGGCAATACAAGTGTATCATATACCTACCACTACTACATGAAGTTTCATATGAAATGACCACGAATGTAAGATTCTTTCCATCATATGACTGTTACGAACAACAAACTTCAATGCATTTTTTCCTACGTAGGGTGCCTTTTTACTATATAAGGCCAATTTTGCCTTACCCTACGTATTATGCAATTTTAACGGCCAACAGGTAGAAAACTATTATGTAAAAACGGTTTACCCGTGCAGTAAACGTGTAAGATACATACGTATAATATGAAAATAGGCTTAGCCTAAATGCGAGCACAGAACAGACCCTGTTTGTAGTCTCTTCAAAAGTCCTTCACAGCATCATTAAAGAATGACTATCAGTAAATATATGTAAATCAAAAAAAAAATAATAAATAAATAATAAAAATAATCAGCAATATATGTCCGTGACACTTATTGACACTCGTTTCTTCTCACTTCGTGACGCTTATTAGTATCAAGTCCGCTCCAGTCCTGTCAACTTCCGGTGACAACTTTTGACAACTTCCGGGAAGAAAACGGGAAGAAAATTGGTCAGAGCGATTTCTGCTGAAAGTATATTTCGTTGTATATTACTTTTCATTGGTCATATTCTCTACCGTAGAGCTCACTTCGTTCATGACGCGCGAAGCGCGTCTCGAGCTGTGCTCTCGAGCTGTGCTCGCTAATATGAAAATAGGATTAGCCTAAATGCGAGCACAGCACAGACCTATCTGTTATCTCTTCAAAAGTCCTTCACAGCATTATTAAAAAATGAATATCAGTATATAAAAGATATATATAAATCAATAATAGATAATAAAAATAATCAGCAAAATATGTTCGTGACACGTATTGACACTCGTTTCTTGTCACTTCGTGACGCTTATTAATGAGATCCGCCCCAGTCAGTTCTGCCAACTTCCGGTGACAATTTCCGGGTAGAAAGAAAAAGAAAACTGGTCAGAGCGATTTCTGCTGAAAGTATATATCGTTGTATGTTACTTTTCCTTGATCATATTCTCTACTGTAGAGCTCACTTCGTTCGCGACGCGCTTCGCGCGTCGCGAGCTGTGCTCGCTATAAATATCGCACTGCGAATGATTCCGATAAGGGCGAACTAACAGGACACTACTGCGCGTCAGCGGACCGCAGTCCTTAGAGAAATCATTTCGGTAAGTGATATCTTATATTTTCGAAATTGTCATCAATTTGCAGGTTTTGTGTGCAAGGTCTGAAAGGTCAGAAAAGTGTCGAGTTTGAATTAAAACCTAAAGATTGTTGATTGCTGCGTCTATATATAGTGGACGCAGGGTGATCCAGTTCTGCATTTTGTTACATAGGATTTTCATGTACACTAGACCGGCTGCGCTAAAATTTTCAGTCTAGTGGAAGTTTCCACAGTTTGCGAGCATTAGGTGGATAAGAAGGACGCTGAACACACTGTGCACTATGTTCAGTCTGATCAGGGTCTCTTTCTAGCAAGCGCAAATTTGGTCTGGTAGGTATCTCCGGTTTGCGCGAAAGGAACGCTATGGAAGACGCTAAGCAGACTGTGCAGTGCAATATGTTCAGTCTGATTAGGGTCTCTTTGTAGCAGGCGCAAAGTGTAGAGGATATGAGAACGGTTGCAGGACCGGACTTGCTGATGCGCACATCGGAGCAATCGCGACACTCATACATGAAGGCATACACGCCTGACAGACACGCATATATATTATACGCTCTTTCGTTGATACAAATGCAGTCTGTTTCGGCGAAAGAATGCACACAATACTGGTAAATAGCCGCTTTGAGGACAAAGCCTGTCCAGTAAACGTGTGTTTAGGAAAACTGACAGCGTTCAACATGACCCCATTGAATTGATTAGGCCGTAAAACCTCAACACAACCAAATTTGCATGCACTCGCGTTTACACAGAAACGGACATATTTTTTTAAGTAGGATAATTGATTTTGTAAAATATTTTGTCGTCTGCTGAAGTCCAGGTGCCTAGATTAGAGCAGAACTAGAAAAGGACCCGCGCAAGCGCAGGTATGACATTAAATTTTAATCAGTCGGACAGATTTCAACCTGAAAAAAAAGAAAGTTCCAAGATTATTTATTTATTTTTATTTTATTCAGACTCAACATCGCTTTCTACAATCTTTCAGTCATATCGCGACGGTGTCTGGATGTGACAGGGAGCGCAATGCTCACTTTAAAGACACATATTCCATTGTGTAACATCCTAATGACTCTATTAGTAAAAAATGCAGATAACAGATCATACATCTGTGGTGACCTATGGCTCTCAAACAGGTACGGGTCACATATGGGGAAATCAGTTTTGGGCAGAAGGTAAATGGCTAGAAGTATAAAAAAGAAGTTTTTATTCATTTATCCATTTAAAAACATTTTGATAAAGTAAAGAATTTGAAGATAAAAAAGGTTTCATAAACAAGTGTAACTTAATTTATTTAAAATCATATAGATATGTATGTGTGTGTGTGTGTTTTTTTGTTTTTTTTTGTTTGTTTTTTTTTGTTTTTGTTTTTGTGTGTGTGTGTGTGTGTGTGTGTGTGTGTGTGTGTGTGTGTGTGTGTGTGTGTGTGTGTTTTGTTTGTGTGTGTGTGTGTGTGTGTGTGTGTGTGTGTGTGTGTGTGTGTGTGTGTGTGTGTGTGTGTGTGTGTGTGTGTTTGTTTGTTTGTTTGTTTTTTTTTTGGGGGGGGGTTGTGTGTGTGTGTGTGTGTGTGTGTGTGTGTGTGTGTGTGTGTGTGTGTGTGTGTGTGTGTGTGTGTGATTTTTTTCGTTGTTTTTATACCCCGCCACACGTTGGTCGTCCGTGGTTTCACGTTGGTCGTCCGTGAGTCCGTCCGTCTGTCCGTCCGTCCGTCCGTCGTACGTCCGTCCGTCCGTTTTTCGTTTCCGGATGAGAACTTGAGTAAACATCAATGGATTTTCACCAAACTTGGTATACGCATTGATATTGTGGAGATCTGGCTTGGGATTGCTAATGGGCAAATTTCGTCCATTTTTGACGGAGTTATCTGCCCGAGACACGCCCATATTTTCGTTTCCGAATGATAACTTGAGTAAACATCAATGGATTTTCAACAAACTTGGTATGTGCATTGATATTGTGGAGATCTGGTTTGGGATTGCTAATGGCCAAATTTCGTCAATTTTTGACAGTTATCTGCCCGAGACACGCCCATATTTTCGTTTCCGGACTATAACTTGTGTAAATAACAAGGGATTTTCACCAAAATTGCTATATGCATTGACATTAAGGAGGTCTGGTTTGGGATTGCTAATGGGCAAATTTCGTCAAATTTTTACGGAGTTATCTGCCCGAGATACGCCCATATTTTCGTTTCCGGATGATAACTTGAGTAAATAACAAGGGATTTTCATCAAACTTGCTATATGCATTGACATTAAGGAGATCTGGTTTGGGATTGCTAATGGGCAAATTTCGTAAAATGTTTACGGAGTTATCTGCCCGAGACACGCCCATATTTTCATTTGGGGATGATAACTTTAGTAAATAACAAGGGATTTTTAACCAAACTTTCTATATGTATTCACAGTAAGGAGATCAGGTTTCGAATTGCTAATGAGCAAATTTCGTCAAATTTTTACGGAGTTATCTGCCCGAGACACGTCCATATTTTCATTTCTGGATGATAACTTGAGTAAATAATAAGGCCTTTTAACCAAACTTGCTTGCTATATACATTGATATTATCAAGATCTGCTTTAGGATTGTTATCTGTCCATTGATATTATCAAGATCTAGTTTAGGATTGTTATCTGTCCCTCCGTCATTTTCTTTCCCGACATTTTCGCAACGAGAACTTTAATACATAAACAAATAATTCCTATGGCGGGGTATTATGCTTGCGGTGCTTTTATTTTTTAGTTTTTATCTATTCATTTATATATTATTATTATTACTCAGTAAATAAACATTTAATCCACTATAACACACAATCCATCATGAATCATGACTGTGCAAGAACTTTTAGGAATAAACTTGCTTTCATTATCCAGTGAAACTTAACTTCTTTAAATCCATTTTGAAATTTGAAATTTCACTAAAAAAGTGATAAAATTTATTAGGTATCTGAGATGTACATATTATTTTGTTCTTAATTTAAAACCTGTGATAACAGATTGGGTACCCAATGTCTGGCATTTCTTCGTTGTTCAATCATTAATGGATAACAAAGATTTAGAAAACAAAACATTTTATAGCTTAAAATTAAGCTCAAAATGTTTTGTTTTATGACAAGTCTGCTAATAACTTTGATCTTTTGAAGTGTTTATCTTTTACCTAATACATATATAAAAGTAAATAAAGAAATAGATAAAAAAAAATCTGTCTTACTATTTTTTTTTTTTTTTTTTTTTTTTTTTTTTTTTTTTTTTTTTTATAACTCTGAAAACTAAACACTTTATAATTCAAGAAGAATACATAAAAGTAAAAAAAAAAAAAAAAACTAAAAAAAAACCAAAAACTAATGCATTATTAAATCTAGATATTTCTTGTAAAAATTAATCAATAAAATTTATAAAAAATTATAATTAAATCAAAATATTCATATAGTTCAGGTAAAACAATGAACACTTTATTTGATTATATTCATTTTCACCCTTTCAACCTTTCTGGTCCCACCTAAACAGACTTCAGACAGTGATAATCCCCTCATTATCACTTAGATAAGACCAACCTTTGATGCGAGCCACCACTATCAGGGCTGTATATTGGGTGCAATCATGATGGACCACCCCAGCCAAGAGACAGAGAATATGTGTCTTTAAGAGTGCTGCCTCCCTGACATATCACATTTCGGACACATGACGTGACATTCCACCCAGTCACATTATACTGACACCAGACTGATCAGTTCATCTTTCTCAATGCTGAGCGCAAACGAAAGAGCAGCTAATACAATTTTTTAAGTCTTTGGTATGACTCGGCCAAGGATCGAACCCACAACCTCCTGGACGCAAACCTGACGCTCTAGTAACTGAGCCACTGCGCCAGTATGTTCGAAGATATTCGGCCTGCTGATTTTAACGGTTTTTACCATAATTGAGCCAGCGCATGACAAAACCAACAAAATGACTGGACTCAGGGAAAAATCAGATCAACATAGGTACGAGGGTCCTGCAAAAAGTTTTGTCACTGGGTTCGGATTACTTCAGTGCTACGTTTTATCAAACATATTTTTATTACAAACCTTCAAACCTTCAAAGTATTCCCCCTTTACTGACACACATTTTTGTAACCCTTTTACCCAGTCGCGAAAAGCAGATAAATAGTCTTCTTTTGGTATCTGTTGGAGACACTGATAAATAGCGCTGCCAAGAGAACTTCTAGACGTTTACTTATTTCCAGAAAGCATTTTCTTAAGCCTTGGAAATAAAAAGAAGTCACAGGTACTCAGGTCAGGTGAATAAGGTGGATGGTTTAAAACTTTCACCTTTTCAGAAACCAAAAAAGACTTAACCTCACACTTATGAGAGGAGGCGTTGCCATGTAAAATGTGGACTCCTGGCCATCCTTTGCTTGGTCGTTTCTTATTGTAAAACTCTTTCATTTTCTTCAGTACAGAATTCTTGTAGAATCGGCCAGTGACTGTATGACCAGATGGACAAGGCACTTGAACGACTGGCCCACTTGAATTAAAGAAAATTGCGTACAACATCTTTTTCGAACTTATGGTTCTCTTGGCAATACATGGGTGTTTTTGATTTTTTCGCTTCCATTGCTTATTATCAGTCCTTCTTTGTGGCTCAAACATGTGCACATAGGTTTCATCACCTGTTAGCAAGTTAGAAATAACCCGACTATTACAGCCCTTTTATGTTTTCAAAAGTTCCCGGGCACATTTAAGGCGTCGTGTCTTTTGCTTCTCAATGAGCAAATGAGGTACCCACCTAGCGCAAACCTTTCTCAGGTCCAACCGCTTTTTCAGAATTGTTTGCACACTGCCTTCTGATATGCCAGTACAACTAGTTATATCTTTGACAGACAATCGCGCATCCTGTTCGACCACAATCTTTACAGCAGCGATGTTAGCCTTGGTAACAGAGGTTTTAGGCCTTCCAGGACGGGTATCATCTTCAACAGAAAATTTCCCAGCCTTAAAAGCTTAAATCCACCTAAACACTGTGCGCATTGAAATGGTCTGAGGTCCATATATACCACACAATTCATTAAATATCTGCTTTGAATCTATATTAAGCCTAATGCGGCATTTAATATAGCTACGAATTTCAGTCTTCTGGTCCATGTTCCAATGTAACAAGTAAATTGGTCAGTGTATATGAATGGATCTGTTTCAATTTGAAATAACTCTGTCAGTTGGAAAGCAATTTGCACGAAATAAACGGGTATCGTTAGCTATTCAACACACCATTTTAAAATATACCTGGGATAAAACAAAGGAAGCCTATTAGTGACAGAACTTTTTGCACGACCCTCGTATCCGCCCAGTCTGATCAGTCTTCGCTGTGCACTCAATGAGTTGCTAAGGAGCTATGTGTATACAGTGAAAACTGATCAGACTGGGCAGATGCCCAGGCTGATCTGAGTGCGCTGGGTGCACATGTCATTTTGTTGATTTTTTTTCATGTGAAAAGGATCCGCGCTTGCGTATGACATCGCGCTTGCGTATGACATTATGTTTTAATCCATCGGACAGATTTCAACATGAAGAAAAAAAGTTTTATTTATTTATTTATTTATTTTTATTATTATTATTCAGACTTAATGTCGCTTTCAACAATCTTTCAGTTATATCGCGATTGTGTCTGGATACGACACGGAGCTCAATGCTGAATAAGAGTGCTGCCTCTCTGACATATCACACCTCAGACACATGACGTGACATTCCACCCAGTCACATTATACTGACACCGGACCGACCAGTTCCGCTTTCTCAATGTCGACCGCAAACGAAAGAGCAGCTAATGTCATTTTGAAAGTCTTTCGTATGACTCGGCCGGGGATCGGACCCACAACCTCCCGGACGCAAGCCAGACGCTCTAGTAACTGAGCCACTGCGCCAGTAGGTTCAAAGATATTCGGCCTGCTGATTTGAACCGTTTTTACCGTAACTGAGCCAGCGCGTGACAAAACCAACAAAATGACTGGGCTCCCAGGGAGGAATCAGATCAACATGGGTATCTGCACAGTCTGATCAGTCTTCGCTGTGCACTCAATGGATTGCTAAGTAGCTAAGGTTTCTATGGCTTTGGAAAATAAAGAATTGAATTGTAGACAGTGTAAACTGATCAGACTGGGCAGATACCCAGGCTGATCTGAGTCTCCACTGGGTGCACATGTCATTTTGTTGATTTGTTGGCGGCTCATGTATGCAGTGTTGCCGCTAGGACCAATGTGATGGGGCTATTTGTTGCCCCATAACAATTGTTAAAGGGCCGTCACCAATTTTAAGGGATTCTATTACCTTAAATATTAGCAACACGACTTAATATTGAGGGTCATCAAGGCCCCTTGTCCCATACATGCTTTTATGTGTAGAAATAGCCCCTTGCCCCCCTCGAGAGACAACAATGTATATTGGCAAGGCGGATATCCTGATGACATGATTGGATCGTTTTAACAAATGTTTGTTCCCCAAATGCCTCAGAGGCTTTATATGAAATTGATTTGGGTTGACCCAGCTGTTTCTGAGATGTTCGAAGAGTGCGGACAACGGAGCCTGCCTATACTGTAAATTCACCTATAGACTTCAGGATACACATCAAAAGGGATTGGTTCACGAATGACAAGACTCTGTCCTATTTAATATATTGGTGAAAACTTTTCTAAATATAAGTCAACATGGGACATCTTCAAAAACAACAAAATGTTTGAAAAACCAATTGTAATGGTTGCTATGGCAACATCAATACACTACACGCTGTATTGAAAAAAAGGTTTGTCTTTAAAAAATTTCATGGCAGCAATCTGAGAACAATGTAAAATATTAAAAGCATGGTAGTTTTATAGTTGTTAAATATTGAATCACAAATTTATGAAAAAAAATCAACATGACACAGAAATTTATTTTACCATGGCAACAAATATGTCGAATTTATCCCATAAAAGCACATAGTTTTATTTAATATATTCTGTTTATACTGCAATTCTATTTTTTTCACCACTTTGTCAAGTACTGGACGTCAATTTAGAAAGAAAAAAAAAGTTATCACTTAAGAAAAAATTGCGTTGCCATGGAAAATAACTGTTTCCTTTATTGAACTAATATGTGGTTTTGACTGGTTTTAACTATGAAAGCTAAAGGTTTATTATTTGACTGATTTTAATGTGTTACTTATCTATCAAGTATCTGACTGTGCGTGAAAAGCAACATTCACATCACTTAGCTTTGTGTTTCCCTGTCAACAAAACTCATACATTTATCCCATAACAAAGACGTATGAAAAGAAATGTATTTTAGGTAGCGCGGTAGCTCAGTGGTGAGCGCACTGGCCTCTAGAGCTAGAGGTACTGGGATAGACACCAGGCTTAGGCGAGGGAATTTTCGGTGTCCGAACATGCTTTCCTTCATGTTATTTGCAGGCATGAAATGAAAACAGTATGCCGTCCTTCGGGTCGGAATGTTAACTGGAGGTCCTCTGTGCAGGGAAAGTCACACCGTGTGCCGGTTAAAGAACCATACGGTAATTCAAATTGGTTACTTGTAGGCCTTCATCCTGCAACCCGGGGTGTACAATGTACACCGTCTGTGTCCTCCTAGGAAGTTTAGACGTAATGGAAGATGAAAAAAGGCATTATTTTACGCCATTGCCTATAAGAATATGTTGTTTTTGATTTTCCGTAATATGATTTGGATCGTACTGAAGTACTCCTTAAACAATATCAAATGAACAGGTTAAACAATATCAAAATAAAGTAAAAGATGTAGCAAAGAAATAAAGAAAAACAACTGCTAAAAATGTTCATTAAACACACACACACACACACACACACACACACACACACACACACACACACACAGAATGTAACCAACGAGACTCAAACAGAGTCCGTTCGTAGGAGAGGCCACTACACCACAGAAGACAGTATTACGAACAGACCAAAATGAAAATACCAGATTTGTCAGTGTAGTTTGAAATAAGTGAATCGCCATCCCAGTCCCCTTCCCCACGCACCCCCCCCCCCCCTCCCCGACACACACACACACACAGTTTGAAATAATTGAATCACCTCTCCCGTCCCCTTTTCCCTCCTCCCCCACCTCCCCCCTTCCCCTCCCCCCCCCCCCCACACACACACACACCCCACCCGCTAACACACACACAAAAAATATTCTTAATTTCGTGTACCATTACGTTTTAATTTTATGTACATTGTTTTTTCTTTCGGTTCACAGCTTCGTTGTTTACAGACATCAGAAGGCATAAGCTGCTCACCGTCTGCATCGCAGTAATGTACTTGGATGAACTGATCTCGAAGGTCAGTAAGGTCAATCTGCGGCATCGCTTGTATCCGAGATGCCACGGTGGTGCACAGCTAACGCGGGAGCCAATGCACGTGATGTATTTATACGTCAGCTATTTAAACAGTGCCCTAGATAAGATTTTAAGCAATGGGGTATTTTTGGCTATTTTCACCCATCCATTTCTCATTGAATTGGGTATCAGGATTTTTCCTTTGGGTACCCTGTTATGTTATAAGTGCAAGAATTACTGATAATTGGGTATTTACCCCATAAATTTAATTCTAATTGCTTCATTTCAAGATAAAAGCAGCTTATCTAAGGTACTGATTTATGTAGGTGGAAAATTCGAGGAAAATATTCAGCTACGTTGGGAGAATTTGAAAAAAAAAAAATGTTTTTAAATTAAAAAATCAGAAAAAGCAAACAAAATTTCATAAATCTCAAATCGAAATTATCAATGGGGGCAATATGCTGACGAGTTGAAACCATGCTGTTAATCTGTACCGTTTTCTCGGTTAATCTTACAATCTATTTATTTAGTAATATAGACTTAGAATTGTAAGTTAACAGGCTGCTTATCTCCACACGCGCAACACCGTGTTGTGAAAAGAAAATCGTAGGGAGATCTTCCGGAGGTGGTTACGGAGTATCAGTTTAGGAAGCGTTGAGGGTGGGTGTCCGTTGAAATAAAGCTGACATTTTGGCACAATCGCCGATATCCAAGATCTAGTTTAGGATTGTTATCTGTCCCTCCATCATTTTCTTTCCCGACGTTTTCGCTACGAGAACTTTAATACATAAACAAATAATTCCTATGGCGGGGTATTATGCTTGCGGTGCTTTTATTTTTTAGTTTTTATCTATTCATTTATATATTATTATTATTACTCAGTAAATAAACATTTAATCCACTATAACACACAATCCATCATGAATCATGACTGTGCAAGAACTTTTAGGAATAAACTTGCTTTCATTATCCAGTGAAACTTAACTTCTTTAAATCCATTTTGAAATTTGAAATTTCACTAAAAAAGTGATAAAATTTATTAGGTATCTGAGATGTACATATTATTTTGTTCTTAATTTAAAACCTGTGATAACAGATTGGGTACCCAATGTCTGGCATTTCTTCGTTGTTCAATCATTAATGGATAACAAAGATTTAGAAAACAAAACATTTTATAGCTTAAAATTAAGCTCAAAATGTTTTGTTTTATGACAAGTCTGCTAATAACTTTGATCTTTTGAAGTGTTTATCTTTTACCTAATACATATATAAAAGTAAATAAAGAAATAGATAAAAAAAATCTGTCTTACTATTTTTTTTTTTTTTTTTTTTTTTTTTATTTTTTTTTTTTTTTTTTTTTTTTTTTTTTTTTGATAACTCTGAAAACTAAACACTTTATAATTCAAGAAGAATACATAAAAGTAAAAAAAAAAAAAAAAAAAACTAAAAAAAAAACAAAAACTAATGCATTATTAAATCTAGATATTTCTTGTAAAAATTAATCAATAAAATTTATAAAAAAAATTATAATTAAATCAAAATATTCATATAGTTCAGGTAAAACAATGAACACTTTATTTGATTATATTCATTTTCACCCTTTCAACCTTTCTGGTCCCACCTAAACAGACTTCAGACAGTGATAATCCCCTCATTATCACTTAGATAAGACCAACCTTTGATGCGAGCCACCACTATCAGGGCTGTACCATTACGTTTTAATTTTATGTACATTGTTTTTTCTTTCGGTTCACAGCTTCGTTGTTTACAGACATCAGAAGGCATAAGCTGCTCACCGTCTGCATCGCAGTAATGTACTTGGATGAACTGATCTCGAAGGTCAGTAAGGTCAATCTGCGGCATCGCTTGTATCCGAGATGCCACGGCGGTGCACAGCTAACGCGGGAGCCAATGCACGTGATGTATTTATACGTCAGCTATTTAAACAGTGCCCTAGATAAGATTTTAAGCAATGGGGTATTTTTGGCTATTTTCACCCATCCATTTCTCATTGAATTGGGTATCAGGATTTTTCCTTTGGGTACCCTGTTATGTTATAAGTGCAAGAATTACTGATAATTGGGTATTTACCCCATAAATTTAATTCTAATTGCTTCATTTCAAGATAAAAGCAGCTTATCTAAGGTACTGATTTATGTAGGTGGAAAATTCGAGGAAAATATTCAGCTACGTTGGAAGAATTTGAAAAAAAAAAATTGTTTTTAAATTAAAAAATCAGAAAAAGCAAACAAAATTTCATAAATCTCAAATCGAAATTATCAATGGGGGCAATATGCTGACGAGTTGAAACCATGCTGTTAATCTGTACCGTTTTCTCGGTTAATCTTACAATCTATTTATTTAGTAATATAGACTTAGAATTGTAAGTTAACAGGCTGCTTATCTCCACACGCGCAACACCGTGTTGTGAAAAGAAAATCGTAGGGAGATCTTCCGGAGGTGGTTACGGAGTATCAGTTTAGGAAGCGTTGAGGGTGGGTGTCCGTTGAAATAAAGCTGACATTTTGGCACAATCGCCGATATCCAAAATCGGGCGATGTAATGCAACCTCTTATTTAAACTCCCATATAATGAGACCGGAATTGTAGTCCTTTAAGCGAATATGGAACAAAAAACATTTTTCCCGATGCAAAGTTTATCAGGTTTTGCCGTTTTCATGACAGACAGGTATGTAAAACCCCAGTTCTTTGAGGGGTTACAAATCCCAGGTTAAATACGAGTACATCACGGTTTCAGTAAAGATTGAACAGGTTACTGTGTAGGTCAAAAGAAAATATCTCATTCTTTTGCCATTGTACAGAAACTGGGCATTTTATTGACGGCTGGTACGTAAGGAGAGCGGTGGCGAGTAAAGGGATAGTGGTGATTGAGAAGACCATGTTTTTCAACAATAAAGAAAGGAAAATGGTAATAATGACACTAGGATAAAAATAGACTTCAGGAACACATTTGACGTAACTTTACATACCAGCCGTCAATAAAATGTCTAGTCTGTGCTATGGCAAAAGAATGTGATACATATTCTTTTGATCTACACAGTAACATGTTAAACCTTCACTGAAACGGTGATGTAGTCTCCAAGGATGTATTTAACCTAGGATTTGTAATCTCTATAAGAACAGAAGTTTAACATGCCTGTCTGTCACCAAAACGGCAAAAGCGGACCACCCTTGCATCGGGAGAAAAACGATGTTTGTTCCGTATCCGCTTAAAGGACTATAATTCCGGTCTGATTATATTGGAGACTAAATAAGAGGTTGAATTACATCGCCCGATTTTTATATCGGCGATTGTGCTAAAATGCCAGCCTTTATATCGGCGATTGTGCTAAAATTTCAGCCATTTCAACTGACACCCACCGTCAACGCTACCTAAACTGATCTCCGCAACCACCACCGGAATATCTCCTTACGATTTTCTTTTCACAACATGGTGTGCGAGTGTGGAGATAAGCAGCCGTGGTTTAGCCTACATCGATATTCAGTAGATTTCAAGTGTATTAGTGGTTGGCATTTATTATAGAGTGACATTTATGGGCTGACATTTCAAATGCCAGGCCCCTAATAGTCGAGGTTGTAATGTCCTGATTGCGGAGGGGGGGTCGATGATTGGAAGGTCGTGACCCTGTTTGTAATCAGTGGACATTCGAAATGTCATGGCCCTAGTACATTTGGTATAAGGATAGATAGGGTTGAAAATCGGAATGTCATGACCCTGTGAGTTAGCCATAGCCGTTGGAATGTTATGACCCCGTTGCTGTAAGAGGAAATGTTCTGATTGCAGGTAGGGTGGCTGAAATGTCTTGGCCTTGGTTGCTATCTGTGTACATTTCAAATGTCATGGCCCTGTTGTTTAAGTTTACTATTATTTTTATCCGGTCATTGAAACGTTGTTAATTTGTTTAGAGATATGGAGTTTGTGTATGACGTCGACAGGCGACGCTGCCGATAGATCACGGAAGCTACCTGTCGCCCTCGCCGACGTTGACAATAAGACAAAGATCGCGGACGAATCCCGTCGACGCCAATGATACACCAATCACGACGTCGGGATTCAGCGCGACGCCAATGGCGTCACACCATCCGGTGACATAGGGTGTCATTGTAAAAATTGTATAGAATCATAACAGCAAACTTTATCACATGGCGGTGTAATCCTGTGTAGTTATGGTTTGTTTTCTTTCTTTGTTGTAGCCCTTCAAATGTTGAAGCCTTCAAATGTTGTAGTCTCCGATATAGAAGATAGTATGAGACATCTTTAGGCTACCAGATATTCTAAAGCCACAGGCGAAGACCCTGAGAATAGTACGCGTAATATATTAAGCCAGACACACGCCAAATGTATTAAGCCAGAGCAACGCTCAAGAAATGAATAATCAATTAACAAATTTAAAGAAGATAAAGAATAATAAATACATATGGCGGTTCACTAGTCCAAACTAAAGTGTCAAGCTGTGCACAGACAAAATTGGTTACATTAACTAAATAAGACTCACTAAGTGAAACTAAATAAGACTCACTAAGTGAGTCTATGTCTTAAGATATGGTAGTCAGTATTCTCTTTGCATTGGCACAGTGTTCACCATACTTGGTTGGAGCTGTACTGGTGATTAAATATTTTGATTAATCACTCCAGGTTAATCAAGTTATAAACCGGTACAGTTGCCGACCGTGTTGTGTCCAACTATAGCCAACGCGAAGAGTCTAGCTTTGTGAACTGTTCCTGTATATTTATGAAGATCTGTAACTGTATGATGTATATATTCATGTAAACAAGAATAGTTGTAAAATCTAACATTGTTAGAGTTTCTGTGTAGTGGTACAGTTAGGCAAACCCAACCCGAAGCATAGTCAAACAGGAAGTCAACCTCGGTGCTTCTTGGCCGCCTTTGTATGTAACAATGACTTTTAAACTAGTGAACCGTTTTTCAAAAGAAAACAAAACGTTTTCTAGCATACCGGACAAGGATTTCCGAAATTACACCGGTGCTAGAAAATCTTATCTCACACACACTTATCCGGCTCGTGGGAAAGATAAAAAATCGAGAATATTCACGTGTTTGATATACATTGGTTGTATAGGACGTCACGGTACGCCATTGTTAAGGTTGACGTCACTGAATGTAATGACGTCATTAAACGTCATGGTATTGTCATCACAATATGGCAGACGTCTACAATCGAAGTGACTGCATTATCAAGAACCCACTTTCAGAAAGGTACGCAAGAAAAAGAATCTAGTATGGGTGTGAGGGACAGATAGAAAAAAAATCCTTTCCTTGGGATCAAAGTCTGACAACACTCGGCAATCCTCGTGATGCCAGACAGTAACCCTCGGGACGGATTTTTCTATCTACTCCTCAGAACCATGACAGATTCTTATATTCTCACATACCTATGCATATGGGATCGAGAAATCTCTGTGCTTTCTTGTTAGCGGCAAAATCGTTCCATATTGGTGCCCATGTGGGATAAGCGTTGCTATATACGAGACAGCTCACACGCGACGTTGCTATAGGTAGCATTACACTAAATACTGGAAGTGCCGGGTTTTATCACTTTTAGACCGAGGTTTCAGTTGCAGTCTAAATACCAGACATGCTTTCATTGGATATATATCCCAGGTTTTATTTGAATGTGAGAAATGGATATATTAAGGAAATAAAATGATGTGTGTTTTATAATTATATATGCAAGCTCAAAGAAATAGTTGCTGATTTTATATGGTCATCCCTCCATTAAAAAAGTCCTCTTGTTATTCGCTGCGAATCTGCAGGTAAACAATCATGGTGGACCGTAACTTGAAAAGGAGCAGGACAACATGTGGATTTTTTCTCAGAAACGTTGAGCTCTATAAACAAGTAAGGTTTGAAAAGTTTTGTATGTGTAGTTTTTGTGGCAGCATGTGAAAGGTTACTATTGTCGCCTATGGAAAAATATTTAGTGGTTAGCTCCCTATAAACTAGACAGCTCACACTTGACGTTCACGTCACAACGTTCCAAATTATTATCGGATGACGTCGGGTTTCTAAGCTTGCGGTGTAGGTTGTGTAACACCTATTCAAATTTTAAAACGCTTGTGACTTCTTTTTTTGGACAAAACATCAACTATAAGTATCCATTGTTTGGTAACAAAATTAGTTGGTTTTGTTGATTTTTTTTTTTTTTTTTTTTTTTTTTCGCTATTTTTCGCCATTTTGTTCCGGCATTTCCGTGCACGTAACGAGAGAAGAGGGCGCTGTTTTCTTGATGGCATGTGAGAAAAAAAAAAGCGATCACCGATTTTCAGTGACTGCAAGAAAAATGCCGATCCTCGGGTCCATAGCTCCAGTGGGCAACTCGGCAAGCCTCGTTTCCCACTGTAACCCACTGTAACGATAGACCCTTGAGGATTCTCCTGTCCCCACTGAACATCAGTGATGGATTCTATTTCTCACGGACGCGGCGTGATGGCGTTATGCGCCAGTTACCAAGTGGTATGTAACGTGTGGTTATATCCTCTTTATGACATAGAGGATATTTACTTTTTTGCTGCGAAGACCATAAATATTTTCATCGAGTATAATGAAAACATCAGTATTTTCACGAGTGCGAAGCACGAGTGAAAATATGAATGTTTTCGTTTCAAGAGATGAAACTTTTTTACGGTATTCGCTGAAAAAGAGTAAATTTTCCTTTTATTTTATTGTTTACACGTCATTGCGCGCTTCTAACGTCATAACTAACTTCACCAAACAAAAGATGAACGTCATGGCGTCGGTGTTCTGTGCTTAACAGGTAAAGCGCTGGGGAGACAAAAAAAAAAGGTTTCGGCAAATTAAAATAATCTTGTTACCAAAATGTTCCTTACATTCTAACTGAGAAAATGCGTACCAACACTTGATAGTTTGCTCAGAAACAGAGGCGTTCAAAAACCCGAAGTAGGCTCGGCGTCTATTAGGGAAACAATGAAGACAACCGAAGTAATCCAAAACGAGTAGTGAATATAACTCGACTTGTTATTTTTCACTAGTAAAACTGTCATATTCTTTCACTTGTGAAAATATCATTTTTATTCATTTCGGATATACCTTGATTTCACCGCTTGCAATGAAATAAATAGTGGTCAATGCATCCTGAGTTGAAATACAGGAAATATTTCCCGAGAGATTTGCAAATCCGATAAACAAACGAGTGCATAGCACTGTTTATAAGATTTGCAAGTCTCGAGGGAAATATTTCCTGTATTTTAAACTCAGTGTATATTAACTTATATAATATACATGTCATAAAAGTGATTTTTTTTTCTTCGGATTCCTTTTTACACTCTTTCAAATGACGTCAAATTTTTTTTTCGCATTTTTAACCTTGTCATTTTTCGAGTTGATAGTGTATAGACAGCGGGTACTATTTGTGTGCAACCCCTTCTACACATTTATACCAATCTTTTTTTACATTTTGCAAGTGTTTTCACATGGTCTGAAGGTGTGCATATGCTTTGGTACAATCCTAAAGGTTTATTTTTCATTTTTTCCGCATTTTTCCTTAAGTTAGTTTTCAAGCACCAATGCTATCAAACTGTAAACATAGTTGTTATCTTGTGCGCGAAACTCCTCTTACAGTTGTAAGCAGATCTTTCTGACACTTCACAAGTATTTTTGTCATGGTCTGAAGATGTGCATATGATTTGGGTATAATCCTGAAATTGTTTTTTTTTTTTTTTTTTTTTTTTTTTGTTGTTGTTGTTTTTTTTTTTTGTTTTTTGTTGTTTTTTTTGTACTCTCTGTTGTTTTTACTTGTATATTTGGTCGTTTCGGAGCATCTAAAAAGACTTCTTTGAACTATATGTCAGGTCGAGTAATTCAGCTGGATCTGATTTTCCATGTTAATAGTCTGTCACTCTATCTCTTTGTTCAAATAAGTCATCTGGGTGCTGAATTTGCCTGTTTTATTCATAAACTAGATTGACAAGAAAGAAATAAGAGCTGCAAATTAAAAATAAAAAAAAAACACTTTTCTACTTTCTTATCACCCAAAATATACAATGTTGCTAATATCTACCGCAGAATTGCCTCACTTATACATTTTGAACATTTCTGGCATCAAAGCAGACAAAATAATAATAGTAAAAAAAAAAAAAAAAACACTTGAAAAGACAAGTTCGGCGACCTAAAAAAAATCACCATTGTCCGCCATATTGGATCTGCGTTATTTTGGTACTTTGTCAAAATAACAAGTCAATTAGGCTGTACACACTCAAAATTGTCAGCTCTATGAAACAGCTGTGTTGGCCGTTTCGCAAATATTCCTTAAATAAAAGCCGATTCAGCATATAAGGATTTAGAAGAACGCTTTAAGTTGCAGTGTATACTCAAATCTATGAGCTCCTCATCCACTGAGCTGATTATATAAAGGTAAACCCAGCAACTAAGCATAAAATCCCAATGATTATGAGGCTTAAACGTCAGAAATAATCACTGAAATAGAAATGGTATATGAAACATCGTATTTTACCAGAAGGAAGACATATCGATCGTTCCTCGGCCCCCTATCACAGACAGCTTCCATTCTCGTTTGTCATGCTATCTACTAAACCACTAACCTTGACTACATCACGAAAACTTGCCTATATAATTTTGACCCCCTTAAACCCCACTTTTATATAATAAAACTGGGGTTTACAGGGGTATACATTATTTTTCTTATTTCTGCTCAAAACATAGATTGTGGGTACTCGTTAGAACCGCCTCTCGAGGCGGTTCTAACGAGTACCCACAATCTATGTTTTAGGCAGAAATAAGAAAAATATTAGCGTTTTTAAACTGAAAATTTCCCTTTTTTGGGTTGTAAAATTTTCAATATATTTGAATAGGCGTGTTTTCGTAATGATTTCAGTGTAAATTAAAGGATGCATCTCCATAAATAAAACAAAACGAACATAGAATATTATATGAAATCATAAGAATTTTGCCATTAGGAAGATACGTTGACCCCTTCGGGCCCCTTAGTAGGGAATATACCTCTATCTAACTAGATTGGGTTTGAGTCAGGGTAACTACCACGCATACTTATTGAAGGAAATAAGAAGCGCAGACTTCAGAAATAAAAAAAAATAAAATTGGAAATGTGTATTAAGTTACAATAGTTTGAAATAAGGAAAACTCATTAAACCCTTTCTGGGCCCATTATCCAACATAGCTCCGTTATGGTTTGAGCTAGGATATCAACTAGACCAAGTAGGAATAACTAGCTCTATAAAATTAACAACCGAGACTCAAGAAATAAATGTGAAAATATAAGAACATTTTATAAGCACATCTTATAAATATGTATTGAGCACAATCTGTTTTATGATTAAATTATCTTGTTTTTCACTGATTCTTTAGATCTTAATGTAAGTATTAATTAATAAGCATGAATATGCAAATGCGCTAATTTGCATATTTGGATATCAAATTGATATCAAATTGTAGGGTAATGTCCATCCTTCTGTTTGGTACCAATATTGTTGATCTATATTGAATATAGTCTGAGATATAAACATTTTACTGTGGGCTGCCATGGAAACGGTGATGTTTCATATAGCTGATAAGAGATTGCCTTTCTTTAGAGCATTTTTCTCATTCATTGAATCCCAGTAAACACTTTGGCACATATGAAAAGTAGTTATACGGGGCGGGTTACTTGTCAGGCTAAATTAGCCACTAGCCACCAAAAAAATCAGTTTTAACAAACCATGCACACGGGACCTACAATGCGGCCTGCACTATCTATGAGACAGGCCTCATACCCAAACGGTATTACATATAAATTATACACGACGTTTCAAACCGTTATGGTGACTGCATAGTATGATACAGTTGTGTTTGTGTTGGGCGATGTTTAGTTAGTTCAACTGTATGAAGCCGAATTAACCAATGTTTGTGTGCATCGCAAGTAGTTACTTTTTTAGTCTTTGTAATTTAACAGTTGTCTGAAACATTTCAATCTTGCATTTCTTTTATTAGACATTAAGTCAGGAAGCTTGATATATATATATATATATATATATATATATATATATATATATATATATATATATATATATATATATATATATATATATATATATATATATATATATATATATATATATATATATATATATATATATATATATATATATATTGTATGTAATGTCAATCAGTATTCCAGGAAGCTCGAGGAAAATTTGTTATAGACAATGTCGTCAGCAGAAGAATCGGTTCACATTACATAAATTATGTAGGAAATGGCCTATAGACTTGCTCCAGTCCCTAGTGACTAATAATTCTCTTTGATGTAGACACTAACATAAAACCCTAAACAATACTATCGTGCTAAAATTATGACGCACTGATCACCTACTGTCCTTTCGACATCTCTCGGAAAGACGTTTTTTGCTTAGCGTTTTATTTTGAATGAAAATATTTTGTTCTGGTTGACCATATCTAATCAGAAACCATTTGTCTTTTCTGTTTTAGTGTTTTGTTCTCAAATATTTACAGTAAAATTAAATTTACGGCCAAAAATTGGTCTGACCTATGCAATTTCTATAGTAAAGTGATTTTTTAGAGTTTTTGTCTAAGAAAATATTTTTTACTTTTCTTTGCTGAATTTAAATTATTGTTGTTTCAGATAAATTGAACAAGCGGAACCTGTTGAAAATCTGCCTCCAAGTTACCTACCCTACAGATTTCTGCGAAATTCGCATTCATTTTTACTATAGGAAAAAGTGAAAATATTTGATTTTTTTAAAATCCAATGACTAGAATAAAACTTTTTGTGCATAGGTAGTTACGACAAATGGTTTTGCATTAAATCATGACAAAAGTTTGCATATTTACTTCTTTTGTGTAAAGCGCCAAGCAAAAAACGACTTTCTGAAAGATGTCGAAAGCACAGTAGTGTACACTGCTTCATAATTTTAGCATACCAATATTGTCTCTGTTGTATTTTCGTGAATTATAGGGACTGGAGCCAGTCTACCCGTCCTATTATGATGTTTTGTTCCCAGCTTCCAAATGGTATTAGGTTACAAAATGGTCCCTAGGTTAACTGTGAAAAGGCTAATTATTACTTTATGTAGTCAAAGTTTGGCTAGCCAATTCAAGAAATAAATAAAACCGATTTTTAAGAGAGAAATGAATAAATAAACAATTAAGATCAATCTCCCGTACTGATCTTGATAACGAGATCAAGCTCACCAAAGCCTGACCAAATCTTAACCATTCCTCACTGATATATACGTGCTGGCTTGTTAAGAATCCTTCTGGTGGTTCAACAAATATAATGAAGTCAATACATTGTCAAATAGACACCGATGCCGGCGCCAGAGACCCGCACTGAAATCGATTTAACCTCTTCACTTCTCGTGATAGAAAGAAAAAATATCAAACTCCTAACAAGATGCGGGACAATTGTCGTCATCCCCATGTAGACTTGTGCACATACATATGCACAGTTAAAACAGATGCTTGTCATATTTAATTTTTAACACTCTCTAAGCACATTCAGCAGATGACATATTAATGTTTTTTTTTCTGAATCATCCAGAAACATGTTTTGACATTTCATGCAAATTGCCTAATGTCAAACCTGTTTCTGGGATAATTACGAAAATATTTCCATTCGTCTACTAAAATTATTACCCAGCACGGTAAACTTTATAAGAATCAATCCAGTCCTTGAGCATTACAATATTGAGACTGGTTGAGATTTATTACCCGGTAGGATTTATGGCAGATTAAATATTTGAGAGATAATACTATTAGCTTAAAAGATAACTGGTTAAACAAGGTGCGCGGGAAGAACAAGTATTCGCAAGGGTCTGCACATTTCATAGTCGCAAGCGACACTATATCCGTCTGTTTTCTAAATAATGTTTTATTAGCTCACCTGAGCCAAAGGTTCAGGATGAGCTATTATGATCACTCTCCGTCCGTCGTCCGTCCGTATGTCCGTCCTTTGAACGACTTCTCCTCTGAAACCCCTGGCCAAATTTCTTCAAACTTTATGTGGAGCCTTGTGTTAAGGGAGATTGAAAATTTTGTAAAAACGGTCACGGTTCGTAAATCAAGAAGGCCGCGATATAGCTCCAATAGACATAATGGGAAAAACTTAAAAACAAAATCTTCTTCTCTGAAACCATGAGGCCCACGGCTTAAATATTTTGTATGTAGCAATGTTTAGTGGTCCCCTACATAAATCCTGCCAATCAAGCCCCTGGGGTCCAAACTGGCCACGCGCCAGGGGGTCGTGAACTCCCATAGACTTATAATGGGAAAAACTTTAAAAAATCTTCTTCTCTGAAACCATGAGGCCCACAGCTTATATATTTAGTATGTAGCAATGTTTAGTAGTCCCCTACATAAATCCTGCCAATCAAGCCCCTGGGGTCCAAACTGGCCGCACGCCGCGGGGGTCATTAGCTCTCATAGACTTATAATGGGAAAAACTTGAAAAATCTTCTTTTCTGAAACCATGAGGCCCACAGCTTACATATTTAGTATGTAGCAATGTTTAGTGGTCCCCCACATAAATCCTGCCCATCAAACCCCTTAGGTATACTGGGAAAAACTTAAAAAAATCTTCTCTGAAACCATGAGGCCCACAGCTTACATATTTAGTATGTAGCAATGTTTAGTGGTCCCCTACATAAATCCTGCCAATCAAGCCCCTGGGGCTTAAATTGGCAACGCCCGGGGCGGGTGGGGGGGACATAATCTCCCATAGTCTTATAATGGAAAAAACTTTAAAAAAATCTTTTCACTGAAACCATGAGGCTCAGAGCTTATATATTTAGTATGTAGCAATGTTTAGTGGTCCCCTATATAAATCCTGTCAATCAATCCCCTGGGGCCCAAACTGGCCACGCCCCAGGGTGTCGTGAGCTCCCATAGACATAATGGGAAAAAAGTTCTTCTTCTCTGAAACCATGAGGCCAACTTAAAAAATCTTCTTCTCTGAAACCATGAGGCCAACAGCTTACATATTTAGTATGTAGTAATGTTTAGTGGTTCCCTACATAAATCCTGCAAATCAAGCCCCTTGGGCCCAAACTGGCCACGCCCCGGGGGTCTATCTCCCATAGGCTTATAATGGGAAAAACTTAAAAATCCTTCTTCTCTGAAACCATGAGGCCCACAGTTTCCAGATTTAAATGTAGCAATGTTTAGTGATCCCCTACATAAATCCTGCCAATCAAGCCCTGGAGCCCAAACTGTCCACGGCCCGGGGGATCATTACCTCACATAGACTTATAATGGGGAAAAACTTAAATCTTCTTTTCTGAAACCATGAGGCCCACAGCTTATATATTTAATATGTAGCAATGTTTTGTGGTCGCCTACATAAATCCTGCCAGTCAAGCCCCTGACCAGTCCCCGGGGGACATTAGCTCCCATAGACTCATAATGGGAAAAACTAAAAAAATCTACGACTCTTAAACCATTAAGCCCAGAGCTTATATATTTAGTATGTAGAAATGTTTAGTGGTCCCCTACATAAATCTTGCCAATCAAGCCCCTGGGGTCTGGCCACGCCTTGGGGGGGGGGGGGTCATTAGCTCCCATAGATTTATAATTGGCAAACAATTTAAAAAATCTTCTTCTCTGAAACCATGAGGCCCATAGCTTACATATTTAGTATGTAGCAATGTTTAGTGGTCCCCTACATAAATCCTGCCAATCAAGACCCTGGGGTCCAAACTGGCCGCACGCCCCGGGGGTCATTAGCTCTCATAGACTTATAATGGGAAAATTTTGAAAAATCTTCTTTTCTGAAACCATGAGGCCCACAGCTTACATATTTAGTATGTAGCAATGTTAAATGGTCCCCTACATAAATCCTGCCCATCAAACCCCTTGGGCCCAAACTGGCCACGCCCCGGGGGTCGTTATCTCCCATAGACTTATAGTGGGAAAAACTTAAAAAAATATTCTTCTCTGAAACCATGAGGCCCACAGCTTACATATTTAGTATCTAGCAATGTTTCGTGGTCCCTTACATAAATCCAGCCAATCAAGCCCCTGGGGCCCAAATTGGCAACGCCCCGGGGGGTCATTAGCTCCCATAGTCTTATAAATGGAAAAACTTTAAAAAATCTTCTTCTCTGAAACCATGAGGCCCATAGCTTATACATTTAGTATGTAGCAATGTTTAGTAGTCCCTACTAGTCCAAATCCTACCAATCAAGTCCAAACTAGCCACGCCCCGGGGGTCATTAGCTCCCATAGACTTATAATAGGAAAAACGTAAAAAATCTTCTTCTCTGAAACCATGAGGCCCACAGCTTACATATTTAGTATGTTGCAATGTTTAGTGGTCCCCTACAAATATCCTGCCAATCAAGCCCCTAGGGCTCAAACTGGCCACGCCCCAGGGGGTCGTGAACTCCCATAGACATAATGTGAAAAAAGATCTTCTCTGAAATCATAAGGCCCACAGCTTATATAGTATGTAGCAATGTTAAGAGGCCCCCTACATAAATCCTGCCAATCAAGCCCTTGGGGTCCAAACTGGCCGCACGCCCGGGGTCATTAGCTCTCATAGACTTATAATGGAAAAAAAAAATAAAAAAAATCTTCTTCTCTGAAACCATGAGGCCAACAGCTTACATATTTAGTATGTAGCAATGTTTAATGGTCCCCTACATAAATCCTGCCCATCAAACCCCTTGGGCCCAAACTGGCCACGCCCCGGGGGTCGTTATTTCCCATAGACTTATAGTGGGAAAACTTAAAAAATTCTTCTTCTCTGAAACCATGAGGCTCAGAGCTTATATATTTAGTATGTAGCAATGTTTAGTGGCCCCCTACATAAATCATGCCAATCAAGCCCCTGGGGTCAAAATTGGCCACGCCCCAGGGGTCATTAGCTTCCATAGACTTATAATGGGAAAAACTTTTAAAAAAATCTTCTTCCCTGAAACCATGAGGCCCATAGCTTATACATTTAGTATGTAGCAATGTTTAGTAGTCCCCTACATAAATCCTACCAATCAAGTCCAAACTAGCCACGCCCCGGGGGTCATTAGCTCCAATAGACTTATAATGGGAAAAACGTAAAAAATCTTCTTCTCTGAAACCATGAGGCCCACAGCTTACATATTTAGTATGTTTCAATGTTTAGTGGTCCCCTACAAAAATCCTGACAATCAAGCCTATGGGGCTCAAACTGGCCACGCCCCAGGGGTCGTGAACTCCCATAGACATAATGTGAAAAAAGATCTTCTCTGAAACCATAAGGCCAACAGCTTATATAGTATGTAGCAAAGTTAAGTGGCCCCCTACATAAATCCTGCCAATCAAGCCCTTGGGGTCCAAACTGGCCGCACGCCCGGGGGCCATTAGCTCTCATAGACTTATAATGGAAAAAAAAATAAAAAAATCTTCTTCTCTGAAACCATGAGGCCAAAAGCTTACATATTTAGTATGTAGCAATGTTTAGTGATCCCCTACATAAATCCTGTCAATCAAGCCCCTGGGGCCCAAACCGGTCACGCCCCGGGGGTCATTAGCTCCCATAGACTTATAATGGGGAAAAACTTAAAAAAATCTTCTTCTCTGAAACCATGAGGCCCAGAGCTTATATATTTAATATGTAGCAATGTTTGGTGGTCGCCTACATAATCCTGCCAGTCAAGCCCCTGGCCACTCCCCGAGGGCTCATTAGCTCCCAAAGACTTATAATGGGAAAAACTTAAAAAAATCTTCTTCTCTGAAATCATGAGGCCCACAGCTTACATATTTAGTATGTAGCAATATTTAGTGATCCCCTACATAAATCCTGCCAATCAAGTCTCTGGGGCCCAAACTGGCCACGCCCCGGGGGTCGTTAGCTCCCATAGACTTATAATGGGAAAAACTTTAAAAAAATCTTCTTCTCTAAAACTATGAGGCCCAGTACTCAATTTTTTAGTTCACCTGAGCCAAAGGCTCAAGGTGAGCTTTTGTGACCGGTCTTCGTCCGTCGTCCGTCGTGCGTCGTGCGTCTGTCAACAATTTACTTAAAAGACATCTCCTCCTAAACCGGTGAATGGATTTTAAGATAATTTTACAGGAATATTTCTTGGGTGACCCTCTACCAAAATTATCTAAATGGTTCCGCTCCGCTGAATAAAATGGCCGCCAGAGCTAAAAATAGAAAAACCTTTAAACGGCATCTCCTCCCAGGCGAATGGCCCGATTTCAAAATAATTTCACAGAAATGTTCCTCTCATGCCCCTTTACCAAAATTGCCTAAATGGTTCTGCTCCGCTAAACAAAAAGGCCACCAGAGCTAAAAATAGAAAAACCTTTAAACGAGACATCTCCTCCCAGGCCAATGGCCCGATTTCAAAATAATTTCACAGAATGTTCCTCTCATGCCCCTTTACCAAAATTGCCTAAATGGTTCTGCTCCACTAAACAAAATGGCCGCCAGAGCTAAAAATAGAAAAAAAAACTTTAAACGACATCTCCTCCCAGGCCAATGGCCCGATTTCAAAATAATTTCATAGAAATGTTTCTCTCATGCCACTTTATCAAAATTGCTAAAATGGTTCCGCGCCGCAAAACAAAATGGCCGCCAGAGTCAAAAATAGAAAAAAAAACCTTTTAAACGACATCTAGGTCAAGGGCCCGATTTCAAAATAATTTCACTGAAATGTTTCTCTAATATCCCATTACCAAATTTGCTAAAATGGTTTAGCTCCGCTGAACAAAATGGCCCTCAGAGCTAAAATAGAAAAAGGGCGTAGACTGTCATGCGTCTGTCAACAATTTACTTAAGAGACATCTTCTCCTAAACCGGTCAATGGATTTTGAAATAATTATACAGGAATGTTTCCTGAGTGACCCTCTACCAAAATTGCTAAAATGGTTCCGCTCCGCTGAAAAAAAAATGGCCACCAGAGCTTAAAATAGAAAAACCTTTTAACGACATCTCCCATGCCAGTGGCCGATTTCAAAATGATTTTACAGAAATGTTCCTCTAATGCCCCTTTACCAAAATTGCTAAAATGGTTCCATTCTGCTAAACAAAATGACTGTCAGAGCTAAAAGTAGAAAAACCTTTAAACGACATCTCCTCTTAGGCCTATGACCGGATTTCAAAATAATTTCACAGAAATGTTCCTCTTATGACCCTTTACCAAAATTGCTTAAATGGTTCTGTTTGGCCACCAGAGCTAAAAAAAAACGAAAAAGGGCGTAGACTGTCATGCATCTATCAACAATTTACTTAAGAGGGATTTCCTCCTAAACTGGTTATTGGATTTTGAAATAATTTTACAGGAATGTTCCTTGAGTGACCCTTTGACCAAAGTTGCTAAAATGGTCCAGCTCGGCTGAACAAAATGGCCACCAGAGAAAAAAATAGAAAAAAAAACTTTTAAAGGACATCTCCTCCCAGGTTAATGGCCGGATTTCAAAATAATTTCACAGAAATGTTCCTCTAATGCCCCTTTACCAAAATTGCTAAAATGGTTCTTCTCCACCGAGCAAAATGGCCACCAGAGCTAAAAATGGAAAACCTTTAAATAACATCTCCTCTTAGGCCTATGACTGGATTTTAAAATAATTTCACAGAAATGTTCCTCTTATGTCCCTTGACCAAAATTGCTAAAATAGTTAGTTCCCTTTTGCTTAACAAAATGGCCACCAGAGCTAAAAATAGAAAAAGGGCGTAGACTGTAATGCATCTGAGAACAATTTACTTAAAAGGCATCTCCTCCTAAACCGGTTAATGGATTTTGAAATAATTTTACAGGAATGTTTCATGAGTGACCCCCTACCCAAATTCTAAAATGGTGCCGTTCCACTAAACAAAATGGCATCAAGAGCAAAAAAAATAAAAAGAAAATCTTTAAACAACATCACTTCCTAGGCCAAGGGCCCGATTGCTAAATAATTTCACAGAAATGTTCCTTTAATACCCCTTTACCAAAATTGCTAAAATGGTTCTGCTCTGCTGAACAAAATGGCCACCAGAGCTAAAAAGAGAAAAACCTTTAAACATCTCCTAGGCCTATGGCCTGATTTCAAAATAATTTCGCAGAAATGTTCCTCTGATTAAGTCATATTCTCCTTGAGTGCTATGATATTCAGGTGAGCGATATAGGGCCATTATGGCCCTCTTGTTCTTTAGGTGAATACATATATCTGAGGATTTTGTAGCTATTTTTCAGACCATTGTGGAAACCATACGTTATAGCAAATTCAAGGCTAGCCTGTGTATTTGTAGAGCCGGCAAGACCTAAGTATTCTGACACACATGCCTAAACGGTGTAGGCCCAGATCAGTCGCCGCAGAATACTGTATGTCACTAATAGAGCGTTTTTAGATAAATTGTATACCAACAGGTTGTAAAGAAGACTTGTTCAAGTTATAGGATAAGTATAATGAGTTGTTAATGTGTCGGAATATTCAGTGTTAATACTGTATGTCTGACAGTGCTGATCAAGGCCAGTGACTCACTCCGCGGTTTTAGACACACCAACAGGTACATATAATAAAAGGGAATTGTAAAATAGAGAGAGAGAGAGAGAGAGAGAGAGAGAGAGAGAGAGAAGCTACCAATAAGACCTAAAAATAAGTGACCCTGTTATAAATTTTCACAAATCCCGAAATTGGCTCATGATCACAAAGGATCAGAAAGCGAATTAAAAAAAAACTAAACAAAAAGGTTGCCTGTGATAGTTTCGTCTATGTCTTATTCTCGCCATAAGTTCTATCAAAACACTTATCTTCGTCTACAATATCTTGAACTGAATCATTATATGTTAGCACATTTACCTTAGTCATTTACACATATTTCTAACTTGTTTTAGTGTGTGTTTACTTGAATTTCACCTTTGTTACATGAAACAGTGACAAGTGTATAAAATGCTAAGCATTATATAAGAAAAGTCTAACAACTAACATGAGAACAAAACCAGCTGGAGCTAAAAGTAAATAATCTCTCATATCAATTTATGACTATGCTTTAATTCTATGTAAACACAGTCGTATAATACGTGACGCCACAAGTTTTGGCCTCTAAAGAGCCCAATAATCCAGTCTCAATGCACACATGTGCGTTTATTCATTGTAAAGATAAGTAAACCGTGACGGCTTTAAATCGGTACCTCAGCTGTAGGTCTACTTCATGCTTTGCAGAGGGAATACAAAAGCTCCCACGAATATGACAAAAGTGTACAGACGTAGGTAAGGAACACTTTGAATAATAATAAAAAGACTCTTTGAAAAATATTTAGCTGTTTTCTGAGAAAGAACAAATAGTCTGGATATTTTCCGACCGCCCTTCGTACACACATTGGCATCATAACTGAACCTTGAGTTTACTCCGCAGAATTTTCACATCGTGTAATGCGGATATAAAACAAAGAGCTTACAAAGGCCTGTTCTGGTCAATCCTGGAGTATCTTGTTTAGTCTCTCGGATCTCTGTACTGTAGTTCTTCGAGGACAGCTGGAAAAGGCGTACAACTGATCTAGAGGTTATGACTTCGACCTAAAGTCACAAGCCAGGAAAATATGGCAAAAAGTCTCCAGTAGGTTAACCTTGAATTGTTGACGCAGCATAAGACAGAAACAGAACCTTTTATGTAAGGATCAAAACTTTATACATGTGTATCTCAGAATCATAGTAGGCAGGGGCAGACAACCCTTTAGCTTTATGACAAGTGTTCGTTAAAAACATTTCCAACTTTCGTTGTAGATTTCAGAAGTGTGATTTTGTGTGCATTTTCATGGCTTAGTACATGTATAGAGCTCCAGGGAGGAGGGACAGAGGACAAAATGCCGATGGTAATGATTATCAAATAATTTGTTTTTCACGTTTTACATGTGTATGAACGTAGCTCAAATTGTCACACGGTTTTCTCACTTTGGCCACTTGTTACAGGAAAAAAAAACACTTTCAACTCAATTTATGTAAACTTTTTCATGATATACATGTACTGGCCTGTGTAAGGGAAAGACAACACTAAGGGACAAAATTTTGATAGTGACAAAGATCACATAGAGGTGACTGATGATATTTTTCACCATTTTGTCCATGTATGAGGTGTGATCGGGAAATTCGTAGACTGTTCGTATAACGTCCTTATTTGTTGCACCATTATGACGAAACTTAAAATAAACTTTGAGTCTGCGGGAAAACTTAAAATAAACTTTGAGTCTGCGGGGAAACTTAAACTAAACTTGGAGTCTGCGGGAAAACTTAAAATAAATTTTGAGTCTGTGGGAAAACTTAAAATTCACATTTTCGTATAAGCGTGCAGTTGAAATACAAATGCATTTTATATTATTCGCTGAATTATCAGTGTCCATAGCAACGCGCGTCAGCAAACCCGGAACACGTCAAAAGTTATGCACTTTTCAACATTTCTTAAATTGATTCAACCGCATTTGAGTGCGTTTTCTATAACGGATGACTCCTCGAAATCGTTTGCTGTCTAACGTCATTTATGTCAATTACCGAAAATTTTGAAGTTTATCTGTGTTTCCGGTGGAAAGATATAAACATTTTTAACGGCGTTGTCACCGAAATTTTTTGCAACCATTACTTCTAAGGGCGACGTCGAGTTAAGGACAGCCATTAAATTGTGCGTGGGATTAGACAAGACACCAAGTGATACATTAAAGATGTTACAGATTCCAGTATGACCAAGAAATGCAGCAGGGCGCTTGTCGTTACTGTTCTTTTGACATCACTTGGAAAGGCGTTTTTCGCTTTGCGTTTTATTTCAAATGATAATATTTTATTCTGATTGACCATAGCTTATCAGAAAACATTTGTCTTTTCTGTTTCTGCGTTTGTTCTCAAATATTTACTCTAAAATTTTACAACTATAGTAAAGTGTTTGTTTTGTTTGTTGGTTGTTGTTGTTTGTTTGTTGTTGTTTTTTTTTTTTGGTTTTTTTGTTGCTTTTTTTTTTTTTTTTTTTTTGTTTTTTTTTTTTTTGTTTTTTTTGTTTTTGTTTTTGGGGTTTTTTTTTTTTGAAAAGTTTGTCTAAGAAAATATTTTTAATTTTCTTTGCTGAATTTATTTTATTGATGTTTCACAATAATGTTGTGAAAATTTCAACAAAATTGAACAAGCGGAACCTTGAAAATGGTTTTGCATTAAATCATGACAAAAGTTTGCAAATTTACTTCCGTGTTAAGCGCCAAGCAAAAAATGACTTTCTGAAAGATGGCAAAAGCACAGTAAATGGCGTCGACGGTTTCGAGAAGGAAGATGCTCTATAGAAGACGATCTTCGATGTGGCCGGCCGTCCAAGGTGAAATGTTCGATTTCAGAAAAAGTGAAAGATGCTGTGTACAGTGACAGGTGATACACTTTGAGAAGTTCAGCTTATGTTTCCACTTCTACAGTGCATGAAAACAGAGGTACTGTGCTTTCGACATCTTTCAGAAAGTTGTTTATGCTTGGCGCTTTACACAGAAGTAAATTTGCAAACTTTTGTCATGATTTAATGCAAAACCATCGTAACTACCTATGCACAAAAAGTTTTACTCTAGTCAATGTTTTTTTAAAACAAAAGCTCCGCAAGCAGATGCATTATACGCCCGTGGCAAGTAATAAGATGTAGCACATGAACTGACTCCTGTATAATTCAGTGCTCCGGATGTAAACTGTATGTGGAATTAATTGGAAACAAAACAATTTTTTTTTCAAAGGGGCATAACTCAGCTGATATTTGGTGAACTGTAACCTCAGGGTCCAAGCTGGCCCAGAAATTTAGGGAGAAATGACTTCTCCCTCCTGGGAAAATAGGAAGACGTTTGGTGCATCTAGAGAAAAGTGGTTTCGGCTGGAGGACGGATGACAGGAGCGTGGCTATACTATAAGCTCATATGAGCCTTTGGCTGATTTGTTTTTCCTATACTTCAATATCTGACAGAACAATAACAAAACAAAAATAGACAAAAAAAAAATAAATAAATAAAAAATGCTGCAAGATTTTTTTTTTTTTTTTTTTTTTTTGTAAAGCTTTAATTTGTTTTATACTGATTTTATTTTTGTACTTCAAGGGAGGCAACTCAGAAGAGTAAATAATCCAAAAAGAATTATGTTTAAAAGTTTTGATATTAGTTAAGCTTCTCAATTCTATATCATTAAATAAACTTAATTATAATAAATAAGATTTGATAATGGCGACATTTCCGTGCATAATCTAATAAAAGAAGATGAAAAAATAAATAAATAAAAAAAAAAACTTGCCCATAACTTTAGTTATCTGCAAAAAATATACCTATTATCAAATAAACTTTGCACACTATTACCTCTAAACAAAATGCTGCGAAAAGTTTACGGAAATTTTCAAAGAGGCATAACTCTGCCAATATTTGGTGTACTGCAACCTCGAAATAATATGCGCTGCTCCACATCGTCGAGTAAAGATTTATGAAGTTTCAGCTTGATCGTATGTAAACTGCAGGAGGAGTTTACCGTAAACGAAAAATTTAATTATTTCGACACTTCCTATATATCATACTACAGGGAAGACTGTTTGGATATTCCGCTGCAGGTGAGGATGATACAAACGAAAGCTTAGGTGGTCGGTTATACCAGCACCCACTCTAAGGGAAAAAGTGAAGTATTTGATTTTTATACGCCCGTTTGAAAAACGGGACGTATTATGTAACGGGGTCTGGCGTCCGTCCGTCCGTCTGTCCGTAAACTTTTTCGTTTCCGGCTGACTCCTCCTACAGCTCCTACAGTTTACATCCGATCAAGCTGAACTTTGGTATATAGTGAGACCATGATGTGGAGCAGCGCATATTGTTTCGGCGTTAGAGTCCACCAAATATTAGCAGAATATTTTAGCTATATTTTTTTTATCTACAAGTCATCCTGATGCTTCCTACCAAGTTTCAAGTCAAATGGCCTTTTGATTCAGAAGAAGTAGCGAAAAATAGATTTTCAAGATGGCTGCCACGACGGCCATCTTGGATTTCGGATCGGATCGGTTTTAGTTATTTTGATCTACAAGTCGCCCTGATGCTTCCTACTGAGTTTCAAATCAATTGGCCCTTCGGTTCAGGAGAAGAAGCGAAAAATAGATTTTCAAGATGGCAGCGACGGCGGCCATCTTAGATTTCGGATCGGAACAATTTTAGCTATTTTTTATCTTTATGTCACCCCGATGCTTCCTATTGAGTTTAAAGTCAATCGGCCCTTCGGTTCAGGAGAAGAATCGAAAAATAGATTTTCAAGAGAGCCGCCACGGCGGCCATCATGTATTTCCGATCGGAACAATTTTAGCTAAATTTGATCTACAAGTTACCCCGATGCTTCCTACTAAGTTTGAAGTCAATTGGCCTTTTGGTTGAGGAGAAGAAGCGAAAAATAGGTTTTTAAGATGATGGCCACCGATCGGAACGATTTTAGCTACTTTTGATCTACGAGTCACCCTAATGCTTCGTCAATTAGCCTTTTGGTTCAGGAGGAAAAGCGAAAAATAGATTTTCAAGACAGCCACGGCGACCATCTTGGATTTCGGATCGGAACAATTTTAGCTACTTTTGATCTACATGTCACCCCGATGCTTCCTACCGAGTTTAAAGTCTCTTCGGTTCAGGAGAAGAAGCGAAAAGCAGATTTTCAAGATGGCCGCCATGGCGGCCATCTTGGATTTTCGACCGGAAAGATTTTAGCTAGTTTTGATCTACAAGTCACCCCGAGGCTTCCTACCAAGTTTCGAGTCAATTGGCCCAGGGGTGTAGGAGAAGTAGGCTTTTAAAGCAAATGTTGACGCCGCACGACGGACATCGACCGGTCACAATACCTCACCTTGAGCACTTCGTGTTCAGGTGAGCTAAAAAGCTTTATAACTTCTAAATTTTTAAGATGTATGTATTAAAAGTAAACAAGGGAACTCAGAACTAATACAATCAGATGCACGTCAAGCCCGCAACACCAAAATGAAAGACAGACAAATACAATAAAAGCAGCCACTAAATGAATCGATGGCAAGCAGAGTTGGCAACTCGTTCCCAAAAAGGTGGGAATTCTGTTACCCAAACTTAAGTGAATATATAATCAACTCAATAATTATTAAAAGAAAAACATTAGAAAGTGAAGCACTACAACACTACATTAATATTAACAAGAGGGCCAAATGGCTCTAAATCGCTCACCTGAGTTTCACTGTCTCGTTCAAATTGTATGTAGAGTGTTAATTTAGATACAGGGCAGTAACTGATGACTGCCTTTCTTGATTCAGTGGAAGAGGTAAGAATGACTGTAGGAATTATATATCATGATCAATATCCATGAACACACTGTTAAACGTATACGCCGGCAGTACGGTTGTTATGCATCATAAACGGTATTTTTTCGAAGGATTTACACCACGACAGGTAAAAAAAATGCATTTGTTTTGAAGCATTACGAAAACATGCCTATTCAAATATATTGAAAATTTTAACATCCAAAAATGAAAATTTTTAGATAAAAAATTCTTACATTTTTTCATATTTCTACTCAAAACATGGATTGTGGGTACTCGTTAGAACCGCCTCGACGATGCGGTTCTAACGAGTACCCACAATCTATGTTTTTGAGCAGAAATAAAAAAAATAATGTATACCCCTGTAAATCCCAGTTTTACTATATCAAAGTGGGTTTAAGGGGATCAAAATTATATAGGCATGTTTTCGTGATGGTCTGACGGCGCTTTGCAACACAAAACATAGCGCAGTTGTTGGAGAATAAACCACGTTAGCTAAATATATAAGAATGTTACCATAGTTTGTTGAGTGTTTCTTAAACATTCAAAAAGAAGTTGAGAAATATGTTCGGCCATTATATTCGCTCCCATGACAGTTCGTACATTTCAAACTACGTCAAAATAATGAACGTGTACGGTATTTTTCGAGCATTATTAAACTCTTTATTTGATCATTTAATCGAATTTAATAAAAATATATCGTGTAACCAAGTTATAATAGCATTTTAGCCGAAAATTATGATAACACTGGATAAAATGGTACTGTTTTGCTTTTGGTGTATGTCCAAAAAATGCTCAAAGAATGCAATTTGCTCATTCTGAAGGCTAATTATGGTACATACATTGATCTTCGTCTTGCTGCATTTACTTATACATAACCAATAATCATTACGAAAACACGCCTATTCAAATATATAGAATATTTTACCACCAAAAAAAAATGAAAATTTTTAGATAAAAAATTCTGATATTTTTCTTATTTCTGCTCAAAACATAGATTGTGGGTACTCGTTAGAATCGCCTCATCGAGGCGGTTCTAATGAGTACCCACAATCTATGTTTTGAGCAGAAATAAGAAAAATAATGTTTACCCCTGTAAACCCCAGTTTTACTATATAAAAGTGGGGTTTAAGGGGGTCAAAATTATATAGGCGTGTTTTCGTGATGTGATGCCAAGAAAGTAGCAACTTTGAGAATACCAGAGTGAAAAGTTGGTAACAAGTCTTTTGACACGCGAACTGAACGAGCTCGTGTCAGTTCGTGTTAAGATGAAAGTTTCTTCTGCGAATGGATACTTACGAGCGCCGGTTGCGAATTTCTTAAACGAATACTGTTCCTCAAGTAGAAACAATCCTGGCAGTTGCAAAGCAAATGTTTTTTCAACATCTAAATAAAATCAAATAACTGAAATTAAAACTGAAACTCTTCATATAAAGTTTACTTACAATTTACTGAGTTCCGTCTTCAAAAACTGAATGGAAAATTCCACAGTGTCAGATTCCTTTCTGAATATCAAGGTTACTGGATAAAATGGTCATCTCGTGTGACTTTTTCAGGCTTTTTCCAAGATAAGTTTGCTTTCACTGAATATGTTGACAGCGGAGTCTAAGAAAGCAATTAACACATTGAAGGACTAAAAACTGGCTAGAGGGCCAGACTACTGTGCTTTTGACATCTTTCAGAAAGTCGTTTTTTGCTTGGCGCTTTACACAAAAGAAGTAAATTTGCAAACTTTTGTCAGGATTTAATGCAAAACCATTTGTCGTAACTACCTATGCACAAAAAGTTTTATTCTATTCATTGGATTCTAAAAAATCAAATATTTTCACTTTTTCCTATAATAAATATGAATGCAAATTTTGCAGAAATCTGTAGGGTAGGTAATTTGGAGGCAGATTTTCAACAAGTTCCGTTTGTTCAATTTTTCTGAAATTTTCACAATATTGTTGTGAAACATCAATAATTTAAATTCAGCAAAAAAAAGTAAAAATTATTTTCTTAGACAAAAACTCCAAAAAATCACTTTACTATAGAAATTGCATGGGTCAGACCAATTTTTGGCCGTAAATTTAATTTTACTGTAAATATTTGAGAACAAAACACTGAAACAGAAAAGACAAATGGTTTCTGATTAGATATGGTCAATCAGAACAAAATATTTTCATTCAAAATAAAACGCCAAGCAAAAAACGTCTTTCCGAGAGATGTCGAAAGGACAGTAGTTAGCTTCAATGGCCAAAATCAATCTCTAGAGAAAAATGATTTCTTCGTAGGTCGCAGCTGATGCATCTGTTGCTTGTCATTACCTAAGCAGTGTGCACAAGCACAAGTCAAATCATATGCCAATCATATGGCCGGTGTATACGCTTAACAGGGTGGATACGAAGTCTAATAATAAAAATATTATAGTAATCCGAGCGGTTATTTAACAAGAGGCCCATAAGGCCACAATTCGCTCACCTGCATATTTGCAGTCTTCCCGTATTGCCATAGCAACTGGGGCACAAATTTGACCATATCATAAAAAGGTCAAAGATCATTCTAATCTCATAATTTTAATGAAATTTGGTAGACCTTGATTCCTCATGCTATGTACCAAGATTCAGTCCTATACCTTTCTTGGTTCTGGAGAAGAATATTTTTAAGTGTTTCTACCATATTCTACCATATATGAGCATGGCGGTCATCTTGTTCAGTTGCATGGAACCATTTGAACAAATTGGCAATACTCCTGTGAAACCTGGTGAAAATCGCCCAAGCGGTTTCAGAGAAGAAGACATTTAAAAATCACACAATTTTATACATGTATATAGCCCAGTGGCAAAGGCAGATAACCCTCAGGGGACAAAATTTTGATTATAACTAAAATGATTTTCTACTTTAATCATACATTGTAAGTTTCAGCCATAAGTCTTTAACACATTTTGAGAAAATAACTTTTCAATATTTTCCCCATATAAATGTATAGGGGCGCAAATTTGACCTTGCTGTAAAAAGGTCAAAGGTCAACCTAGGATCATCGTTTGAATAAACTTGATAGACATTGAGTCCTCGATGCTATATACCAAGATTCAGACCCAAAGCTTTCTTGGGTCTGGAGAAGAAGATTTTTAAGTGTTTTTATCATATATGGACATGGCGACCATCTTGTTCAGTTGCGCGGAACCATTTGAAGAAATTGGCAATACCCTTTTGACAGAAGGCCAATGTGAAATCTGGTGAAAAATTGCTCAAGCAGTTTCAGAGAAGAAGACATTTAAAAATTACAAAATTTCATACATGTATATAGCCCAGTGGCAAGGGCAGATAACCATTAAGGGAACAAATTATAACTAAAATGTTTTACTACTTTAAACACACATTATAAATTTTAGCCATTAGTCTTTAAAACATTCTGAGAAAATGACTTTTCAACATTTTTCCCATACAAATGCATGGGGACGCAAATTTGGCCTTGTCGTAAAACGATCAACGGTCGACTTACGGTCATCATTTGAACAAATTTGGTAGACCTTGGGTCCTCGATGCTATATACCAAGATTCAGCCCCAAAGCTTTCTTGGTTCTGGAGAAGAGGATTTTAAGTGTTTCTATCATATATGGGCATGGCGGCCATCTTGTTCAATTGCGCGGAACCATTTGAACAAATTGGCAATATCCTTTTGACAGAAGGCCCCATGTGAAATCTGGTGAAAATTGTTCGAGCGGTTTCAGAAAAGAAGACATTTAAAAACGAAGTTTTTATAAGTAAAACATATTTTAACTAGTAATACTTAACCTATTGATAATGTGCTGTTCGATTCTGCATTTCAATCCTTCCACAGAAAAACGACAGTCTTAGGAGTCTTTATCCAGAAGGTCCTTAGGCAGATACCTGTGTGACGTCACTCTTCCTGCCATTCCGATCATGTGTCAGTTTCTTTGAGGTAAAAAACAACAGAACTGAGCTACGCTGGGAGGAAGGAGGGATTCTCTTATCTATAGGTTAAGTATTACTAGTAAAATAATATGTTTTACTTATAAAACTTTCATTTTAACTGCATAATACATTAACTTATAGATACTGTGCTAGAATTTGCAGATTTGGAGGGAAGAGGTCCCTTAACACTAATTTCAATATATATATATATATATATATATATATATATATATATATATATATATATATATATATATATATATATATATATATATATATATAAATATATATATATATATATATATAATCCATGTACCTATGGATTAAGACTCAAGAAACTTTAAGGAATGAGATACATTCATGATATATACTCTTAAAAATGATCTAACTTCCTAAATATATATGCAAGATATTAATTACCTTCACTTTAATTACCTTCCTAGGTACAGTAGATTTTGGATGCAGTCAATCTTCTTTAAGCTTCAAAGGCTAGGTTTGCTTGGCCCCCACCACGTTTTGGGCAACAACTATTGGGCACAAAGTGCGTAGCTTTGTCTTGTGCTGAGACATATCCCTCAAGTAGAATTTTGCAAAGGTAGAAGATTGATTCCAGACTGCTGCTTTGAGTATTTCATGGAGAGGAACCTTATGAAAGAATACCCAGGAAGAAGATAGGACCCTTACTTCATTACCTTTAGTTGATATGTCTCTTCAGGTGAGTTTCCTATAGGCGAGCTTAATAGTATAATGCACCCATCTCGAGACAGAAGCCTTAGATATATCCTGATTGCCTTTAATTGGTAGAAACAATCTAGTTCTGTTCTGACGATAAGAACTAGCCATTTAAGGTAAAATTTTAATGCTCTAATCGGGCATAAAAGTCTATCCAAATGTTCCCTTTACATGTTCGAGCTAAACTAGGGATAACTATAGGATCTGGGCAAATGGACGGAAGCTGATTCTTTGCCAAAAACCCAGTTTGTACTATCAATGATACTAAGTCATGTGACTGATTGAACCTTAAATGATTTGCATCCATTGCCAAAGCATGAATTTTGCTGTGGCAAGAGAATAGAAAGGCAGTTTTACTTGTAACGAGAAGTTCAGATGCCTTTATAAGGGTTCATATGGGGCTTTCTGTAGACAGACTAAGACCCAAGATAAGTCCCATTTCAAGGTAAGAGATCTTTGTACAGGTCGTTGCAATTCAAAAGATCTAATTAATTCTGACAAGAATGGGTTAGATCCGATTCTATTACCAATCTTAAATTTAAGTGTATTTGAGATCATGGATCTATAGCCCTTAATTGATATTTTTTCTCAGAAAAGAGGTAAATAAGGAAGTCGGCTATAACTGTAAAAGGGGCAGAAATCAGATTAATCTTCTTTCTATGACACCAACTGGAGTATACGACCCATTTGCATCATAGACTTTCTGAGTAGATCCTAGTTTTGATTTTGAGACAAAATCTTCAACGTTTTGCGAAAACATTTAATGTCTAATTGAGTGCTAGAAACGGGAGATTTTGATGTTGGAATTTTCCTTTTGCTTGAGTTAGTAAATTTGGAAAAAGCTGGCGACGAATTGGAGCTGATACTAGTAGTTGTAACACCTCTGAGAACCAAGGACGTTGAGGCCTAAGAGGAGCAATAAGAACTATTTTGTACAGAGATTGACGTATCTTGGCAAGAATAGAAGGTATCAGAATGGTTGGAGGAAATGCATATGCATGTAGAAAGTTCCAGTTCATTGATAATTCGTCTATCGCTAAGGCCTGATTGTCCGGAACTGTAGTTACATACAATGGGAGTTTGTGATTGAATCGAGTCTCAAACAAATCCACTTTGGGAAATTTGAGCATTTGAAATATGGAATTTGCCACCGATTGATCCAAAGACCATTCCGTTTTGAGAGGTCTGTCCAATCTCGAAAGGCGGTCCGCTAATATGTTGAATTTGCCTGGAATATGACTAATTCTGAGTATAATGTCGTATTTTAAGCACCAATGGAGAATTTCCCATACCTCTACGCATAGGTTGGGGGAATGTGTTCCTCCTTATTTGTTGATATAGGAGACCAATGTTGTATTGTCTGTAGAAATCATGACACAAGAGTGGTGTATGTATTGTATGGCTTTCTTCAGTGCAAAACGAATTGCCATTATTTCCAGAATATTGATATAGAGCTGTGATTGTTCTTTCGTCCGGCGACCATGAAAGGATAGTCTCATCGGTTCGAGATGAGCTCCCCATCCATAATGACTGCCATCCGTAAAAAGGAATGCATTGGGGTCTGGAAGATGAATGGGCGTTCCCTGAACGAAGCGATTGGTGTCCATCCACTATTTTAAATGAAATCAAAACCTACTGTTGACTGGAACTTGATGGTCGAATGGAAGAATATGAGGTCTTCAGACAGATAAGAGACATATTTGCAGTGGTCGTAAATGAAGTCTGCCTAGGAGAATGAAGTCTGTTGCTGCATTTAGTTTGCCTAAAAGAGAAAGGAAATAAAACTAAAAAAGGATTGCCTTTGGAAACAAAGAACACACAAAATCACGAAAATCGAAAGTTCGTGCCGAAACTTGAGCCTGAGTTAGAAATAGTTTGATAGTCATTCGGGATTCGATACGATCTGCTGATACCCTAGCTATGTTTTGTTGTGTCAGAAATTCCATTCCTATGAAGGTGAATTGCTGAGCTGGTATCAAATCTGACTTCTTTAGATTTTGGAAAGAACTCTAGACTTTACTTTGAACTGTATGAAGGCAATATATTGTGTGAAATACAAGTCTGTTGCGAATTAGAACTCTTATAAGCCAATCGTCTAGGTACGGAAATATTCAGATGGCGCGTTGACGCAAATGATCCGCAATTAAGTCCATCAGTTTGGTGAAACTCCACGGACTTAGGGATATTCCGAAAGGTAAGGTTGTGAATTGGAAGACCTGGTTGAACATGAAACCAAGTACTTCCTGGATCGGGGATGAATCAGAACGTGTAGATAAGCATCTGTCAGATCTATGGAGACTGCCCGGTCGTTGACTTAAATCGATTGTCGTACTGACTTGACTGTCTCAATCTTGAAAGGTTGTTTCTTTATGTACTGATTTAGTATAGACAGATCTATTACAGGACGTAATTTTCCGTTCTTTTTTGGGACAAGAAATAGCCAGGAATAACAAACCGGGAGTTCCCGGATCTTGTACCCTTTCCACTGCCCATTTCTGGAGAAGTTCTGTTATCTCTTCTCGTAATAACGGGGAGGAAGATTGACTCAGACTTATCGAAACTGTCAAAAGAGGCGGTGGGGGGGGGGGGGGGGGGCGTGAATCGAATGTAAGGATCAAAACTTTATACATGTGTATCTCAGAATCATAGTAGGCAGGGGCAGACAACCCTTTAGCTTTATGACAAGTGTTCGTTAAAAACATTTCGAACTTTAGTTGTAGATTTCAGAAGTGTAATTTTGTGTGCATTTTCATGGCTTAATACATGTATAGAGCTCCAGGGAGGGACAGAGGACAAAATGCCGATGGTAATGATTATAACAGAAACTTTTTTCTTAATTTTGATCATTTCAAATAATTTGTTTTTCACGTTTTACATGTGTATGAACGTAACGCAAATTGTCACAAGGTTTTCTCACTTTGGCCACTTGTTACAGGAAAAAAAAAAACACTTTCAACTCAAATGTATGTAAAACTGTTCATGATATACATGTACTGGTCTGTGTTAGGGAAAGACAACACTAAGGGACAAAATTTTGATAGTGACAAAGATCACATAGAGGTGACTGATGATATTTTTCACCATTTTGTTCATGTACGAGGTGTGATCGGGAAATTCGTGGACTGTTCGTATAACGTCCTTATTATTTGTTGCACTATTATGACGAAACTTAAAATAAACTTTGAGTCTGCGGGAAAACTTAAAATAAACTTTGAGTCTGCGGGGAAACTTAAAATAAACTTGGAGTCTGCGGGAAAACTTAAAATAAATTTTGAGTCTGCGGGGAAACTTAAAATTCACATTTTCGTATAAGCGTGCAGTTGAAATACAAATGCATTTTATATTATTCGCTGAATTATCAGTGTCCATAGCAATGCGCGTCAGCAAACCCGGAACACGTCAAAAGTTATGCACTTTTCAACATTTCTTAAACTGATTACAACCGCATTTGAGTGCGTTTTCTATAACGGATGACTCCTCGAAATCGTTTGCTGTCTAACGTCATTTATGTCAATTACCGAAAATTTTGAAGTTTATCTGTGTTTCCGGTGGAAAGATAGAAACATTTTTAACGGCGTTGTCACTTACCGAAATTTTGCAACCATTACTTCAACGGGCGACGTCGAGTTAAGAACAGCCATTAAATTGTGCATGGGATTAGACAAGACACCAAGATACATTAAAGATGTTACAGATTCCAGTACGACCAAGAAATGCAGCAGGGCGCTTGTCGTTACTGTTCTTTTGACATCACTTGGAAAGACGTTTTTCGCTTTGCGTTTTATTTCAAATGATAATATTTTGTTCTGATTGACCATTGCTTATCAGAAAACATTTGTCTTTTCTGTTTCTGCGTTTGTTCTCAAATATTTACTCTAAAATTTTACAACTATAGTAAAGTGTTTGTTTTATTTGTTGGTTGTTTTTTTTTTTTGTTTTTTTTGTTTGTTGTTTTTTTTTTTTTTTTTTGTTTTTTTTTTTTGTTTTTTTTTGTTGTTTTTTTTTTAAAGTTTGTCTAAGAAAATATTTTTAATTTTCTTTGCTGAATTTATTTTATTGATGTTTCACAATAATTTAGAAATAGCCGGGAATAAAAAACCGGGAGTTCCCGGATCTTGTACCCTTTCCACTGCCCATTTCGGAGAAGTTCTGTTATCTCTTCTCGTAATAACGGGGAGGAAGATTGACTCAGACTTATCGAAACTGTCAAAAGAGAGGGGGGTGAATTGAATGGTGTCCTGAAACCGTCTCGTACGATAGAGAGGGCCCATTTGTTTTGTGTTAATTCTCCCCGTTGTTCCACAAAGTGGGCAAATCGTCCTTCCACTGGAATATCTCGGTATGATAAGATAGGCAGTGGAAAGGGTTGGCTTTCAGAACTTTGTGGAAGACGGGCCATGTTTAGAGATGGGGCACTGCTTTATGTTACTACTCCTCTTAGAAATGTCCTTCCCTGTACTGGACGTAAAGGACTGAGATTGAGTTTTAGACCTGTACGGTTGGTTCTAGTTAGGTCTGACAGATTTGATCGGCTATGTTTTTAAACGATCCCGTAGCCAAGAATGATTGTTTTTGTTCTTGGATGTTAACATTAGCAGCGGAAAAAGCTAAAACTCTCTGTTGTTGCGTTTCGAAGTTAGAGTTTGCTACTTCCTAAATTTTATTGTTAAACAATTGTCTAGAATTTATTGGAGCATTTCTCAGTTCTTGAACGGAATTTTCCAACAATAATTTCGATTAGGCTATGGCTGCGTCACGTCTAGCCTGAAACAACTCTGTGGCCAAAACAGTTGACATGACAACAGCATGTTTTATAGATTTGGCCACTGCTTCCAAGAGTCTGGACAAGGCATTGACAGACACGGACTCTTGTTGGAGGCAGAGATAAGCTGCTGAAGAGAATGAATCAGCGTGCGATTTAATCGCTACTAATTTACGAGCTTTCTTCTCCCATAATTCTAAATTCCTATCAGTAACGGAATAGCTTCCTTTACTAGACATGTCTAGTTTGTGAAGCATCCGATTCCAGATGAGAAGCATTATCCGTTGGAAAATACTGTTTTTGGCTTATATAGTACTTCATAGGAGCCAAGGATGTAACTAATCTATCTTGGATAAACTTGGTAGTATTTTCCACAAGTTTTGACTGAGGAGTTGCATGTGACTCCATTATTTGTTCTATTTCTGATAATGGTTTAACAGGAGTGTGTTCTTCCGAGGGTTTCGGATACATCACCTGTGGTAAAAGTCTAAACACTTCATTAATTGCCTTGTCAAAGGACCAGGCTTCTGTATCGGAATCAGAACCTGAATCCTTTGACATTTGTTGCACCACATTATCGGAATGTATGTTTGGTATCTGACCAATGGTCCCAACAGGTTGCACTGTACATTGTACGTCTACAACCTAAGGGGATTGTCTTCTTTTGTATCTACTATAATCCTTTATGGATTGTAGTGAAGAGGAAGATAATGACGTCGAATGTCTTCTTCTCCTCTTATGTGAGTGCCTGGACCTCTTTGATTTCTTACTTCTCTTATGAGACAAAGAGGAAGATTTAGAAGAGAAAGACGAAGAAGAAGATCTATATTTTCTCCTCTTCTTAGATTTACGTTTTGGTTTAGGCTGATCTACTCTGCCTAATGTGAGATGTTTGCCTGTTAGAGCATTCCCAAGTGTTAGCCATCGGATCTATGGCTACACTGGAATCCGACATGGCACTAAAGTCTGGTTCCAGTTGGAGCAATAGCCTTTGAGAACTTCTTGAGTTCTGAGGCTCATTCATTAATGAATGTTCAGAACTATTATGTGTATGACTGGACACCCGGTATGCAGTACCCATCGCTTGTTGTCTAATGACCAATACCTGGTGAATTGACTGGTGCCTGGTGCCCTGTTACTAGTTGCCCGGTGACTGGTGATTGCTGTGCCCGGTGACTGGTATCTGACGCCTGGTAATTACTGCTTGATGACCAATGTCTGGATGACCGGTGACTGGTGACTGGTGACCGGTGACTGGTGCCTGGTATCAAATGACCGATCAAATGTGCCTGGTAGCCCGCTACCAGGTTGACCGGTGATAGATTGCTTGGTGATAATTCGCCCGGTGCCTGGTTGATTGGTGCGCCTGGTAGCCCGCTACCCAGTTGACCGATGCCTGGCGAAGCTGACTGGTGCCTGGTGCCTTGTGACTGGTGCCTGGTGGACTTATACAAGTGGTGCCCGCACCCTTATTATTGTTGCCACCCAGATGGGTCTTACCTCCGGCAGTAAAGCCCAGCGGGGTGGTGCTTCCATCAAGAAAAGAGTTGTCGTTAGACCCGTCTGATTGGAAACTTTTTCTATACCATTTTCTTCTTCAAACTTGATCTTCTCGCAGAGTAAAGTCTACTTTTATCTGCTAAATCCCAAATCTTCTTAGACCAGATATTGCAAATGGAACAAGAAGACAACTTCACACAAGAAAAACATTTTGGATGATTATCCCACCACGCTTTAATATGTCCACAAACATGAAAAGTCGCGAACACGTATGAGATAGAATTTCGATCAATAAAAACAAGAAATCGAAAAGATAGAAATAAGATCTTTGGTGGAAAGAATGATAAAGGAACTTAAGAATGACAAGAATTAAGAAAAATAAACCGGAAAAAAGAAAGAAAATATAGATTTTTTTCATCCAGCAAAATTCTTGTTTATTTTTTTGTTCCGCAGAAAAGAAACTGACACGTGATCGGTATAGTGGGAAGAGTGACGTCACACAGGTAACTGCCTAAGGGACCTGCTGGATAAGGACTCTTGAGACTGTCGTTTTTCCTGCGGAAGGTTTGAAATACAGAATTGAATAGCACATTATCTATAGGTTTATGTATTATGCAGTTAAAATTACACAATTTTATACAAGTATATAGCCCAGGGGCAAGGGCAGATAAACCCCAGGGGACAAAATTTTGATTATAATTAAAATCTTTTACTGCCTTAATCTCTCATTGTAAGTTTCAGTCATTAGTCTTAAATACATTTTGAGAAAATGACTTTTGAACATTTTCCCCATACAAATGCATGGGGATGCAAAATTGACCTTGCCGTAAAAAGGTCAAAGGTCTACCTAGGGTCATTATTTGAACAGACTTGGTAGACCTTGAGTCGATGATGCTATATACCAAGATTTAGTTTTGTAGCTTTCTGGGTTCTGGAGAAAAAGTATTTTTACCATATATGGACATGGTGCCCATCTTGGTTAACGGACCATGACCAGTTGTACAATTTTTCAGGTCAAAGGTCAACCTAGGGTCATCATTTGAACAAACTTGGTAGACCTTGAGCCCTCGATGCTATATACCAAGATTCAGCCTCAAAGCTTTCTTGGTTCTGGAGAAGCTTTTAAGTGTTTTTACCATATATGGGCATGGCGGCCATCTTGTTCAACTGCGCTGAACCATTTGAACAACTTGGCAATAACCTTTTGACAGTGTCCCATGTGAAATCTAGTAAAATTTGCTCAAACTGTTTCAGAGAAGAAGACATTTAAAAATTACACAATTTTATACATGTAAAGAGCACAGTCGCAAGGGCAGATAACCCTCTGGGGACAAAATTTTGAATGCACGGGGATGCAAATTTGACCTTGCCGTAAAAAGGTCAACATACGGTCATCTTTTGAACCTACTTGGTAGACCTTGAGTCCTCGATGCTATATACCAAGATTCAACCCTAACGCATTCTTGGTTCTAGAGAAGAAGATTTAAGTGTTTTTAACATATATGGGCATGGCGTCCATCTTGATTGATAGTGCAGAACCATTTGAACGTATTTACAATATCCTTTTGACAGAAAGCCCCATGTGAAATCTGGTGAAAAATTGCTCAAGCGGTTTAAGAGAAGAAGACATTTAAAAATTACACAATTTTACAGATGTATATTGCCCAGGGGCAAGGGCAGATAACCCCTCGGGGACAAAATTTTGATTATAACTAAACTGTTTTACTACTTTCATCACTCGTTGTAAAAAAAAAAAAAAAAAAAAAAAAAAAAAAAAAAAAAGGTAAGAGAAAAGTCCAGGGAGTGCCACAATCACAAACCGCAGCCCTTCCCAGACACCACGAGGAAGAGGAAACCGACAAATCCAAACAAGCAGAAATCGAACAAACGTACGAAAAGCACTTAGATTAGCTCTCTCTTCCCCAAGCGAGCCATTAGTCTTTAATACATTTTGAGAAAATGACTTTTCAACATTTTCCCCATACAAATGCATGGGGACGCACATTTGACCTTGCCGTAAAAAAATCAAAGGTCAACCTAGGATCATCATTTGAACAGACTTGGTAGACTTGAGTCCGTGATGCTATATACCAAGATTCAGCCTTGAAGCTTTCTTCGTTCTGGAGAAAAAGATTTCGAAGTGTTTTACCATATATGAGCATGGTGGCCATCTTGATTGACGGACCGTGATCATTTGTATAAATTTGCAATCCTCATTAAAGGGAATGCTCCACATGAAGTTTGAAGAAAATAGGCCCAGGGGTTACAGAGGATGTCGTTCAAAGGTGTGGACGGACGGACGATGACGGAAGACGGGCGGCAAGTGATCACAATAGCTTATCCTGAGCCTTGCTCAGGTGAGCTAAAAATATCCGGTATAGCAGGCATACCCTAAAAATATTACGAGTATCCTTGCTTTCTTTTAATAAAAGTGTGGTTTTCATTTATTTTTCCTGTATTAGTATTATAAGTGCTTTAAACAATTTCCAGCAGTAGCTGCGTTTTAACTTTAATGGCATTGAACAGATGCACAGCAGAAATAGAGCTGTTCAAACTAAATAAAACAACTATCAGTTCAACAGAAGATTCTAACCCCATTCTTACAATACCGAAAAAAAAAATACCGAGAATTTTGATAGACCCAAAAAATAGTCAGTTTTGAAAGTGACCCCCAAAAAATACCTGCAAATGGCCAAAAACCCAGAAAAAAAATAGCAACTTTTTTTTCCCAAAACCCCCAAAAAAGTAAAATTCAAAATTCTAAAACCAACCCCAAGAGAACCATGATGGTCCTATATCGCTCACCATAGCAAACAGATTAGCATATTTACTATTGAAGTTTCAGTCACGTTCACTGTTCTAAGATTTTTGTATAAATTTTATAGCCCTGCCCCTAGCGGCAATATTTTTAAGCATTATGACGGCTTGAACTGAATCGTAATAGAGGGTCACCAAGGGAACATTTCTGCCAAGTTTATTGAATCGGTCCAGTGGTTTCTGACAAAAAGATTTTTAAAGTGTTTTATACAGATATATAGGGAAAATAAGCCCCGCCCCCTAGCGGCCACGTGTTTTGACGAATCATGTAAGCTTGAACTAGAGCAAGTGCCCAGAGTCACGAATACCCCTGGCCGGCGCCATTTCTTAATTTTAAAATATTTTAAAGTCAATGACAATGATATAAAGCAAAATCAATGGACCACGAAATATAGGTTACTGACCCACATATAGTTTAAAAGGTCAGTCTCTGAGTGACACTGATCTATCATCCCAAGTACAACTTTTCTGGAGAAAATAGTCAAGACATGAAGCAAAATCGCTGGACCATAAACTAAAAGTCACTGACCTACATATACTTGAGAGGTCAATCTGATGGTCACATTGATCCATTATAACAACTATGATGTTAATCCATTAAATAATCTAGAAGATATGAAGCAAAAGACCATGAAATATAGGTCATGCCGATTTATATTTACTTTGAGGTCAAAGTTTGGGTCACTCTGTGTCATTATATGTAAATATGACACTTAGGCATCAAATAGTGGGTGATATCAGACAAAATCACAGGGCTATGAATTATAGGTCACATAATCCCAAACTATTATGTCATATATCAAATCGTCTTCATAATGGTACATAAAACCACTGGACCATGAAATATAGGTCACAGTGACCTACATTTACTTTTAGATCAACTGTCGGATCGTATAGACTCATAATCCCTGATAATGATGTTCATTCATCAAATAACATTCACGATATAAGACAAAATCACTGGACCATGAAATATAGGTCATGGTGACCTACTGTTGTTATGATATCAATCGTGGTGTCACACAGAACCGATATCCCAAGTATCACATTAGTCCATGAAATAGTCTTCAAAATATACGGCTAAATCGCGCGAGCATGAAAATAAGGTCACAATGACCGTGACCTTGTTACATTCAATGTTGATGTGATAAACATGTCTGATGCCCGTCCTTCTTGGGCATGACCCAGAGGTTCATAGATGTAGAATGGAAGAGAACCTACCCAGGTACAGCCATACCAAATATGAAAAGTTTTTTTTTTATCTGTGACTGCAGAGATATAAGTAATCAAAAACACTTCGAAGTAAAACTTGGTTATAGCAAGTGTTAACGGGTGGAATCACAGACGGACGGAAGGACGGAACCGACGAAAACTATATACCACTTCGACATACTTCGTATGCCGGTGGTATAACAAACGTGGTAGAGGATCACCAAAGGAACATTCCTGCGAAGTTATATTGAAATCGGTTCAGTGGTTTCTGACAAGTTTTCTATTTAGATTTTAGGGGAAATAAGCCCCGCCCCCTAGCAGCCATACTTTTTGACGAATCATGATTGCTTGAACAATCTTGGATCATTCCTGCAAAGAAATATTGTAATCAGTCAAATGGTTTCTGACAAGAAGAATTTTTAAGTTTTCTATATAGGGAAAATAAGCCACGCCCCTGGCGGCGATATTTTTTTTACGTACATGACGGCTTGAATAATCTTGGTAGAAGGTCACCAAAGCAACATTCCTGCCAAGTGACATTAAATTGTGTCCAGTGGTTTCTGACAAGAAGTTTTTTTTAAGTCTTCTATATAGATAAATTGGGAAAATAAGCCCCGCTCCCTAGCGGAACAACGGCTTGAACAACCTTGGCAGGGTCATCAAAGAAGAATTCCTGCCAAGTTATATTTTTTATATGTAAAACATATTTTAACTAGTAATACTTAACCAAGAAATAATGTGCTATTCTATTATCCACAGAAAAAAACAAGAGTCTTAATCCAGAAGGTCCCTTAGGCAGTTACCTGTGTGACGTTATTTTGATCACGTGTCAGTTTCTTTGAAGTATATTACAATATAACTGAGCGAAGCGGGGAGGAAGGAGGAATTCTCTTATCTATAGGTTAAGTATTACTAGTTAAAATATGTTTTACTTATAAAAACTTCATTTTAACTACATAATACATTAACCTATAGATAATGCGCTAGAATGTAAAGATTAGGAGGGTGGTGCTCCCCTAATTTTAACACCAAATTATATATAATTCCTATACCTCTGGAATAAGACTCAGGAAACTCTAAGGAATCAGATATATTCATGATATATAATCTTAAGAATGATCTAAATTCCCAATAACATATGTATGTAAGATATTAATTAGGAAGTGGCTATTGACAACCGGTTGTAAGTAGTGATTTCGCTATTGGCAACCGGTAAAATATTATTTAAGAATTGATTTTGAAATATTATTTACACAAATGCAGGCTGTCAACCAAGTTTTGCTAAAAAATAAAAAAAAAATAGGATTCTGGCCCCCAAAATTATAGGAGTTTTGGGACAAAATATAGGAATTTTATGGTAAAAAAGTCTTTATTACAAAACACTTACGAGACAATGTACTTACTTATCAACTGGATAAAATCATTTAATATGTGTTTTACTTAATCGAATTTTCGTACAGCACCTCCTCCAAAGCAACTATCATGCAACAAGACTCACTGGTACTCGTCAATGTGGACACCTTTTTTTCGTTTTAACTGAAACAAGTTTGGTGGCACCAGTTGAATCCAAGCGGCATTGTATTGGATTTTTTTTTCTATTTCATTTGCCTCATATTTAGTACAGTTGTCCCATACCGTATCTGCATACTCCAATAAGGGACAAATGAAGGAAAAATATATAGTTTCTAAAAGCTTCCTATCTAGTGATAACTTAAGCTTCCGCAATATATTCACTCAGAACCAAGCTTTTGCTTGTTTCAATTTGTTCATGCCAAGAGCAGGCATGAGAAAAAGCCAACCCTAAGTGTTTGTGGTTGTTAACCTCGGAAATTGGTTGACTGTTCATGAAAACAGGTGGGTGATATGGTTCATCTATTCTTGTTGATAAAAGCAGAGATTCTTGGATAGTGAAACGTCACTAACCTTCTAGATGCCAATAAATGTATTTTACAGAGGTCTGCATTGAGTTTATCGTCCACTTCAGTTGGGTTGTCAAATACAATATAGACTCATGTTGTCTGCAAAAAGCCTAAAGGTCGAATTTCCACAATATCATTTACATAAGCTAAGAAAATTAATGGTCCATGTATTGAGCCTTGAGAGAAACCTGCTCTAACTAAACCATACTTAGTTAGAGTGGCTCCCCATTACATGACTCTTTGTTGTCTGTTTTTAAGGTAGTCAATGAATCAGTTAATAGGATTTCACTAATGCCAACTTTCTGTAATTTACATATCAGACACAAGATCTTATGCCACACTTTATCAAAAGTCTTGCTAATATCACATAATATAGCACATACTTCTTTGCCATCGTCCAGAGCTTTACAAAATGTATTATAAATATCTACAAGTTGAATCATGGTAGAATCTCATGCCAGACTGCAGAGTTGTAAGAATCCAATAATCTGGGAAAACTATTTTTATCTTCTCTACTTATGTATCTAATAGAGTATTTTCTGTTTCTTTGTGAAGTCCTTAAATATTTTCTGACTTCTTTAGTTTCACTAAAAAGCATTATTTTAAGACCTAACAAATCACATAACTGATACCTTTATTCTTATTGAAATATGAGATACAAATCTACAAAAGTCATCAGACTTTCTTCTGAATCCCTTTTGTATATCCTTGTCTTTTTTCCAGGTCTCAATCTCTGTACATTTTTTGTCAGTTTATGCAAATAAAACCGTGTTTAAACCAATATTGACACTTTTTATGACTTGAAGTTTAGCACATTCACCATCAAGGTGTTCACATGGATAAGCCAGTGTATGGCAGCACTTCTGCAAGGTGGGGATGCTTTAGATGTCAAAAACAGCTGTAAACTGCAAATAAAATATCTTGAGGAATTAAAATCTCATTAATCACGGCATTTTGGAGAAAAAAAATAGGAAAAATGTCCAAATTATAGGAAAATATAGGAAATATAGGAGGGTTTAAAAAATATCGGAAAATTCTGAAAAATATAGGAAAATATAGGAATAAAGGAATCAGCGACAGCCTGCAAATGTACAAAGTACTTTTCATAATAATAACTATTTCAATGACTTACAGTAAAGATAAAACAATGATTATCACCTTTTGTCATAGGAGAGTGTGAAGGTGTGAAAAACTTTAATTCAACAGCTTTAGTGTAGCTGTGACCTTGAAAACTAGGCCAAGGTCACCAAACACTAATCAGTTCTTTGTCCTGTCCCAATCATATTTTCATGAAAGTTGGTAAGAATCCTTCCAGTAGTTTATGAGATACTATGTCTACAAGCTTAGTTTTAGTCACAGTATGATGTTGAAAATTAGGCAAAAATCAACATAAACTAATCAACTCTTCATCCAGTCATAAGCATATAAATTTATCCAAGTTTGGTAAAAAGCCAATCAATTATTCATGAGAACCAGCACATAGGCTCTTTTTGGCCTTAATTTGACACGTAAAGTCAAACTGTGACCTTGAAAACCAGGTCAAGGTCACCAAACCTAATCGATTTAACTTGTCCCAATGATACATCTATACAAATATGGTAAGATTCCAACCAACGTTCATGTGAAATTACACTTACAAGTGGTTTTTGGCCTAATTTCAGCCGAGACCTTGAAAATTAGGCCAGGGTAACCAAATATAACCAACTCTTCAACCTGTCACAGTGATATATGCTATATATCAATGTAAATTTGGTAAGAATCAGTGCTAGCCAATGGTTCATGAAATATCAAACAGACAAGAAAGTGTAACACTAACGCCTATGGGATCTGCAGCAAAAACAATATGCCCCTCCCCTTCGGTGGCTGCGCGGGGTGGGGGGGGGGGGACACAACACTGTGAAATTAAGTACATGTAGTAATAACATCAGAAAACACACCATTGAAGGTTTCCAGCTTCAGATAATGTATCATAATGACCCTTAAGCCCTATTTATACGTCCATGGTTCTGACCGCTATCACTACATTCGTATGTTACCCAGTGTGGTTTAATTACAGTGTTATGACATTATGGTAAACGTGAATAACAAAAATGACTTAATATGATTAGAAGAAGTACTGTAAATACCTACATACCTTATATATTGGGAAACAAAGTCTAATGCTTGAGAGTGCATGTAGACCAAGATCAGACCATACCCTTTATTTTCTTTGTTAGTTACCCGAAAGAGTTTAACAGCTGTATAATGACACTATGATAAATTTAAATAACAAAAATGTCTTATGATTAAAAACAGTATGGTAATCTGAGTACTGGGATAGACCATCATGAGCTAAGAGTGGAGATCCTCGTCAAACTGCTTCTGCTCTTGAAGGAGTAGTTTGATCAGGAGATTCAGGTGTTTCTCTATTCTATTTGAATATTGGTTTACATTATCATTCATGTATATTTGCAAATTTCTTATATCTTAATGTGAATTTTATAAAAAAATTGCTTTTAAAAATAAAACTAATTATATGCTTCTTGTAGCTATTATATAATCATTCTATATTGAAACTGAGGATATTGATCAAGACTTTAAAACATTTTACTGGTTGTCAGCAGCGATTTCAACTGGTTGCTACAGCCTATTAATTACCTTAACATATGTCCAGTAGACTTTGGAGGCTGCCAGTCTTCTGTAAGCATCCAAGGCTAGGTTTTCTTGGCCCCTACACTTTTTGGGCAACAACTATTGGGCCCAAAGAATGTAGATTTGCCATTTGCTAAGACATATCTCTCAAGTAGAATTTTGCAAAGGTAGAAGATTGATTCCAGACTGCTGCTTTGAGTATCTCATTGAGCGGAGTTTACTATAGGCGAGCTTAATAGTATAAGCTACGTATCTCGAGACAAAAGCCTTAGAAATGTCATGATTGCCTTTACTTGGTAGAAACAATCTACCTCTATTCTGACGATAAGAAATAGTCATTTAAGGTAAAATTTTAATGCTCTAATCGGGCATAAAAGTTTATCCAAATGTTCCCTTTTACATGTTCGAGCTAAACTGGGATAACTATAGGATAATGGCAAATGGACGGAATCTGATTTTTTGCCAAAAACCCAGTTTGTACTATCAATGATACTGAACCATCTGATTGACTGAACCTTAATTGATTGTATCCATTGCCAAAGCATGAATTTCGCTACATCTTTTAGCTGTAGCAAGAGCTAATAGAAGGCAGTTTTAATCGTAACGTGAAGTTTAGATGCTTGACACCAGCAAATATTCACGATCGGAGAGTACTGACGTGTTCGACGACGGTGACGATGGCGACAGTACCGACAATCCTGAAAAGGAATAGATGTCACAGTCGCTGTTAGGACCACCGGGTACAGTCGGCTCGGGACCGGTGGGCCACAGGAGCGGTTTAAACGGTATGACCGAACTCACCGCCGGAGGAGTAACGACTGCAGGAGGAACAGCCAGTGCACTGCGCACTCGGATAGCATTGGATAGGTACCGTTGGAGTGTACATTCAGTCAGGCGGAGTCTACAAGCCCGGATAGTGACAATGTCAATCACAACTGTTCACACGATAAGCTAAATACATACACTATTGATAGTATCAAAATTGCCTCTTTAAACGTTTGCGGTTGAAAGCGACGACTTCAATACCCTGAGTTTCAATGTGCCGTCCACGGTACGCCTTTCGTTGGAGGGATTTCTGATCGTCCCGGGATTTATCATACCGTTAATCTAAAAGTCGTTGCGGTTTATTTCCAATACTTTCGTTTTATCAATTTGGAAACTCTTCAATTTCGTTACATGTGCGCGCCTCGTGCGGCATTTTCTTGTCAAAGTTACCAACTTGTCCCAAATTTAAGCCCTTATAGTGTGAGTATTGTTGCTCCAGAAGTCTTAAAGTGATTCATGTTTATTCATATTCCAGTCAATTCTCTCCCATATGCGAAAGTATTGCGTGTTTATAAGAATTCATGTTTTAGTATATTTCAAGTAATGTCTTTCTCAAAAGTAGGTTTTGTACTGAGGTATAGAAGCAATCAAATTACAGTGTTTTCTTATATCTAGTGATGCATTCGTGAGCTTCATTATTGGGAGCTTGATTCAACAAAGGCTGCGATGAGTCTGCATTTCCATGCAGTCTGATAGTTGCATTTGTTGTGCTCAACTTAAGTTTTAGTGGAAAGTTGGAAGTTTTTGCATTATTTATGCTCCCGTTTTTCTATTTTCCAGCTTTTTACCGGTTCATCGATTGGTTTGATTAATAAACAATAGAACCTGGTTAGCTTGCTGTTATAGTCCTTGGTCCGCCGGGTGAGACAGTATAGTAAAATGGCTAGAGCAACTGAATTGTGGCGAATTGTAACATCTGACGGAGAGGTCCACGACGATTTAATAACATACAGAATACAGCTTGTCTACTTTTTGCTGGAACATTACGCCTAAATATTCATAATCGATACGTTGAGTCCTGGGGATCTCTGAACTATGTTGGTGTAAAATACAGGTGTAATAAACTCATGAATATCAACAACTGTTGTGTTACCACAGATGCTGTTGTTAATATTTATCTGCATTACAGTACAACATTATTTTTGAAACTTGTAAACAGAAAGGTGTGTTTGTTTTGCCAGTGTTTCCCTGAATGACAATGATGTTATGTGAGGAACCAAATGCTTATGATCAAGATTTGTTACCCCTCCAAATTAGCCGTGTGTCATACAAGACTTAGAAAAATCAATATGTGTCATGAAGATTAATTTTTCATCAAGACAGTGACTTGAAGAGCTTGTTTAAAGTGTAGCCTAGATTATTTGACATTAAATGTTGTTGACATGTATTTGTTTCTACACCTCAGAACTCTAGAATTAAACAATCTTTTAGAATCATAATATAGGGTCAAGAACAGTTGGTAACTTTTGCAATTGTTCAAAACTAAGTCTGATACATGTCATTTAAATCAAAATGTCAGTTACTGGTGAAGATGCAAAAATCCCTCCAACGGACGAAGCGGATACCGATCCGCCTATTGACCGCGAAAGACGTGTTCGATCCCTCAGCGAAAAAGGAACCGCTTTGTTCGAATCAACATGCGACTTGCATGCGGAGAAGACTGATAAAGTATCAAAGAATATTGAAGAACTTGCGACTGTTAAACTCGACACAATCACACAAATTGAGGCTTGCGACGAATTAAAAGTCAAAATGCTCCATGAATTTAACTCCTATAGTAAATTGTCAAAAGAGTACCATGACTTCCTTGATCGCACTAACACTGCCCAGAGTAATGAGATTCTGAAAACTCTCACACAAGCAGACAGCAAATATTATTTGCTTCCTGAAACAGTGATGACTAATGTAAACTCTCACAAAGCAGCATTAGAGCAGTCATTTAGAGCCCCTTCAGAGTCTAAAATGTCTAGTTCAAAATCGTCCAAGGCCTCCCCTCCAAGATCTTTAAAGTCTTAAGCGTCTTATTTGAGTGGGGGGAGTTCAAAGAGTTCTTGGGCCTCATATAAAGTGAGCGCTGCAATGGCCTTTGCAAGAGCCTCAGCTGAGGCAGCAAAGGCGAAATTGGAATTCACTGAAATGGAAGTCAGTCTGAAGAAGTAACAAGCTCAGCTCACTGAGCAGGAACAATTGAGCAAGGCTAAAGCTCTCAGACAGAAAGCAGAACTTGAAGCTGACTTACAACTTCTAGGAGAAAGAAGGGAGGCCGCTGCTGCCTCTGCTCAGGCTCGTGCCCTGGAGGCCTATGGTGAGGGTGACCTAGTCTCTCAAGGCTTTGAGTTTGAAACTGCAAACAACGGTTCACCAATAAGTCATATTGATCCTGGTGAACAAAAGAGTACGTAGTGCAGCAAGCAAAACATATTGCCCAATACGCAAGGTAGGTCCCCAAGTAGTTAAAACTGAACCTGGCCATCTAGAGTTAGCCCGTGAGGACCCATTGACTTCACAGAAACCTACCCCTCCCAGTCCTATCCATGGCCCAGATCATTCAGCCTATCCACTGCTCAATGCCAGTGCACCTGAATTTCAGCCCGGTACTATTAATACTATGGCAGCTGGGACTCCTGTCAACCCCCAACAACCTAGCAACTCTCTGGCCAATGATCTTACTAAGTTTCTTTTAAAGAAAGATCTGTTAATGACACGTCTTTCCTTTTTCACAGACCACCCTGAGTCTTATGCGGTGTGGAAGAACAGTTTTCAAGGCATAGTTGAGGAGCTAGGTTGCACCCCTTTGGAAGAGCTTGACTTGCTCGTTAAATGGCTCGGGCCAGAGTCGAAAAAATATGCCATGAGCATTAGAACCTCTAATGCAAGCTGTCCGCATAGAGGTCTGCAGCGACTTTGGGAAAGGCTGGACGAGAGATATGGCTGTCCAGAAATGGTCGAAGCCGACCTTAAAAAGAAGTTAGCTACTTCCCAAAACTCACAACGAAAGACACCCAACGCTTATATGACTTGGCTGACATTTTGTCAGAAGTTGAATCGGCCATGGAAAACCCTTTGTATGAGCCCCTTCTCTCATATTATAACACGTCATCTGGCATCAATCCCATTGTGGCCAAGCTTCCCTATCAGCTCCATGAAAAATGGACTAATAGGGCTGTTCGCTACAAAAATCAACACAAGGTGTCTTTTCCCCCATTTGCTGTCTTTGCACAGTTTGTGAGGGAAATGAGTAGGATAAAGAATGACCCAGGGTTTATGTATGAGCTGAAAATAACTCGAAGAAGTCTGTTGCACCGAGTGCACCTACTGCTCAGAGACACAGACCAGCATTGGCGAGTCGACCTTTTGTTGCTGCTAGGAAAACTGATCTGCATCAGACTTCTTTGTCAATTCAAATTGGCCCTCAACTCTGTCCCCTTCACAAGACAAAACATTCCTTAAACAGATGTAAGGCGTTCAAAGCAAAATCTTTGGAAGAGAGAAGAAAGTTTCTCAAGGATAATAAAATTTGCTATAAGTGTTGTGAGTCAGATCAGCACGTGAAACGGGACTGTAAGGTTATTGTTAAATGTGAAGATTGTGGTCAAAGCCACCCCACAGCCCTACACATTAACAATCTTCGGCAAGATAAGTCTGCTAGTTTCCCGCCTTCTGGAGTTTATGGCGGGGAGGGGGTTAAACCCACTGATACTCCAGCAGGGGTTGCTACCAAATGCACTGAAATTTGTGGTTCAAATTTCCATGGTAAGTCCTGTGCCAAAATCATTCTTGTGCATGTATACCCTGAAGGTCATCCCGAGTTTGCCCAGACAGTGTATGCCATAATTGATGAACAAAGCAACAGGTCTTTAGCCAGGTCGGAGTTTTTTAGCCTATTTAACATTGAGAGTGCAAGTTTTCCTTATAGGCTATATTCATGCTCTGGTCTCACTTCCACTTCAGGCCGGCGAGCTATAGGTTTTGTCATCGAATCTACAGACAGGTCTTCCCAACTCCAGTTACCCACTTTGATCGAATGTCATGAGATTCCGAATCTCAGAAGTGAAATACCTACACCTGAAGTTGCCTCTCTGTACCCTCACTTTCATAACATATCCAAACAAAATTCCAAGCATAGACAACAATGCGCATATGCTGATCCTCATTGGTCGAGACCTTCCGGAAGCTCACCATGTGCTTGATCAGCATATAGGTGATCGTGGCACTCCCTATGCTCAATGCCTATCGCTGAGTTGGGTTATTGTTGGTGAAGCTTGCTTGGGTAAAGTCCATAAGCCAGACTTCGTAAATACAAATAAAACCCACAGACTTAGGAATGGAAGAGCTTCTATTTGTATGCCATGTGACAATGAACTGTATGTGAAAGAGTCCGTTTCAGATGTCACTGACAGTCTTGGTTCCACTGTCTTTGAGAAGACAAAGGATCATGACAAAATGGGCCTCTCTGTTGAAGACCGTAAATTCTTACATCTCATGGAGGAAGGTTTTCAGAAGACAGCTGAAGGTAACTGAATTGCCCCCTTGCCTTTTCATGTAGGAAGAGAAAGGTTACCTAACAATAGATCTCAAGCCTTAAGAAGGGCCAAGACCCTAGATAACAGCTTGAAGAAAGATCCATTGAAGGTCCCATTTTGTAGCCTTTATGAAGAAAGTGATAGATAACGGTCACGCGGAGTTAGCACCCCCTTTAAAGAAAGATGAGGAGTGTTGGTATCTCCCAATCTTTGGCGTGTACCACCCGAAGAAACCAGATCAAATTCGTGGTGTCTTCGATTCATCTGCCAAGTTTAATGATGTGTCTCTGAACAGTGTGTTAATGTCAGGTCCTGACCTGACAAACAGCTTACTGGAATATTGCTTCGTTTTAGAAGCCATCCAGTTGCTATTACTGTCGACATTGAGCAAATGTTTTATGGTTTCCTGGTCAGGGAGGATCACCGGAATTTTCTTGGTTTCTATGGTATAAGGACAACAATCCTGAAAAGGACCTTGTTGAGTATAGAATGAGGGCTCATGTTTTTGGCAACAGTCCCTCTCCAGCTATAGCCACATATGGTCTTCTGAAAATTGCTACTGCAAGCGAAAAGCAGTTTGGGGCAGATGTGAAAGAGTTCATTGAGAGGAACGTTTATGTTGATGATGGTGTTGCCTCTCTTCCTACTGTTGAAGATGCAGTTGGCTTGATCAAGAAGACACAAGAGGCATGTAAGAAAGAGGGCAATCTACGTCTCCACAAAATTGCCTCAAACAGGGAAGAAGTTATGATGGCCTTCCCCACTGAGGATCTTGCTAAGAATCTGAACGGGCTTGACTTTGCTTGTGATGATATTCCAGTTCAGCGCAGTTTAGGCCTCAGTTGGTTACTAAAATCTGATGCTTTCACCTATCAGGTATCTACTGAATGCAAGCCATACACCAAACGCGGTGTTTTGTCTGTTGTGAACAGCATATATGACCCCTTGGGTTTTGTCGCCCCAGTTACCATACAAGGGAAATTATTCCTCAGGAATGCAATTGCAGGATCCTCAGACTGGGATGAACAGAAGAGTATAGAACAGCATGGGAGCATTGGAGGGAGTCTTTACAGTGCTTGCAGCAACAACAGATTCCCAGGATGTATGCTACTGCATCCCATGATCAGGTTTTAGAGAAAGAGGTCCATGTCTTTTCTGATGCCTCAGAAAAAGCCATTGCAGCTGGGGCCTATCTTGTTACCACTACAGATGGCGGTGATAAACAGACAGGTTTTATCCTTGGCAAAGCTAAGGTTGCTCCTCAACATGGTCATACCATTCCGAGGTTGGAGCTCTGTGCTGCGGTACTGGCAGTCGAGATAGTACAGGCTGTGTGTGAACATTTAGACCTTCAGTCTCAAAATATATTCTTTCATACTGACAGCAAAGTTGTTTTGGGATACATATATAATCAGACAAGAAGGTTTTATGTCTATGTCAGTAACAGGGTTGAACGTATTCTGAAAGCTTCTGTACCCTCACAGTGGTCTTATGTTCCAACAGATAAGAATCCCGCAGACTGCGGTACCAGGGGTGTCTCTGCTACACAGATGGAGAAGAGCCTGTGGCTTTTAGGTCCTTCATTTGCACAGTCAAAGGCAGAGGAATCTGAATGCCAGGCCTTTCCTCTTGTCAATCCAGATAAGGATCAAGATATCAGACCTACTGTGAAGGTTATGAAATCTTGTATCAGTCCAAATCATTCACTTGGTTCCCATAGATTTGAAAGATTCTCATTTTGGAAGAGGTTGGTTGAAACCATTGCTCTTCTGAGACACATTGCTGCTTGTTTTAAGAGTGAAGACTGCCATGGCTGGCACTCTTGTTCGAAACACGAAACCGTAGATCAGTTTGATGCGGCAAAGCAAACCATTATTAAAGTGGTACAGTCTGAGCAGTTTGGTGAGGAAATTTCATGCATCAAGGAAGGAAAGAAATTGCCCGTAAATAGCCCTCTATTAGCTCTCCAACCTTTCCTAGATAGCTTTGGTATGTTGAGAGTTGGTGGTCGCCTTAACAAGGCTACCCTTCAAAGTGCAGAAAAGAATCCTATCATATTGTCTGCTCATCAGCACATTTCCACTTTACTTATTCTCCATTACCACAGTGAAATCAAGCATCAGGGCAGGCATTTTACTGAAGGTGCTGTGCGTGCTACTTGGTATTGGATTATTGGGGGCAAACGATTGATCTCCTCCCTCATACACAAATGCGTAAAATGTCGTAGAATGCGTGGCAAACAAATGTCTCAACAGATGTCAGATTTACCTCCGGACAGGTTGCAGCCTGGCCCACCCTTTTCTTCAGTAGGTGTGGACACCTTCGGTCCTTGGGAGGTCGTGACGAGACGCTCTAGAGGAGGTGTTAGCAATAGTAAACGTTGGGGTATTCTTTTTACCTGCTTGTCAACTCGTGCGGTGCACATTGAGATCGTGGAAGAGCTTAGCAGTTCCTCTTTCATTAATGCCTTGCGCCGATTTATGGCGATCCGTGGAAGCGTAAAAATTTTCCGCTCTGACAGGGTAACATCGGAGCTACAGATGCCTTTCAGATCGATGCTATTCATGTTGAAGATGGACCTGTAAAGGAATTTTTGTACAACAAAGGAACTATCTGGCTCTTCAACGCTCCTCATGCATTCCATATGGTAGGCGTCTGGGAGAGGATGATTGTGGTCACCCGCAGAATCCTCGACTCAATTTTACTGGATTGCAAGAGAGTTTCCCAAACCCATGAGGTTTTGGTCACCTTTATGGCTGAGGCTTGTGCCATCATTAATTCTAGACCTTTGACCCCTGTCTGTTCAGACCCCGAATGTACTGAGATCCTCACTCCAGCAACTTTGTTGACCCAGAAGATTGATTCTGGAATGCAGCCTTTGGTAGAATTTGACCCAAAAAACATGTACAGAGCTCAGTGGCAGCGAGTCCAGACGTCAGCGGATATCTTCTAGACTCGCTGGAAAAATGAGTTTCTGCATACGATACAACAGCGTCGTAAGTGGCAGAATTCAAAGCCTGATCTCAAAACTGGAGACCTGGTCCTTTTGATTGATGACCAGTCACACAGGCATCATTGGCCCATGGGTCTTGTCATCAATGCTATCCCAAGCAAGGATGGGAGAATAAGACAGGCAGAGGTTCGTGTGATCAATGAAGGCAAACCAGCGGTGTATACACCACCAATTTCGAAAATGGTACTTTTGACTTCCGAAAATTCATTAACTCAATTTGTGTCATGGTGCCGTGCACTCAGGATTTTTTTGTTCACTTCTTTATTTTCTGACTTTATGTGTAATTTGAAGATTTAATAGTAGTGATGTCTATTTGATATCAGACGGGGAGTGTGCCGTCCACGGTACGCCTTTCGTTGGAGGGATTTCTGATCGTCCTGGGATTTATCATACCGGTAATCTAAAAGTCGTTGCGGTTTATTTCCAGTACTTTCATTTTATCAATTTGGAAACTCTTCAATTTCGTTACATGTGCGCGCCTCGTGCGGCATCTTCTTGTCAAAGTTACCAACTTGTCCCAAATTTAAGCCCTTACATTGTGAGTATTGTTGCTCCAGAAGTCTTAAAGTGATTCATGTTTATTCATATTCCAGTCAATTCTCTCCCATATGCGAAAGTATTGCGTGTTTATAAGAATTCATGTTTTAGTATATTTCAAGTAATGGCTTTCTCAAAAGTAGGTTTTGTACTGAGGTATAGAAGCAATCAAATTACAGTGTTTTCTTATGTCTAGTGATGCATCCGTGAGCCTCATTATTAGGAGCATGGTTCAACAAAGGCTGCGATGAGTCTGCATTTCCATGCAGTCTGATAGTTGCATTTGTTATGCTCAACTTAAGTTTTGGTGGAAAGTTGGAAGTTTTTGCATTATTTATGCTCCCGTTTTTCTATTTTCCAGCTTTTTACCGGTTCATCGATTGGTTTGGTTAATAAACAATAGAACCTGGTTAGCTTGCTGTTATAGTCCTTGGTCCGCCGGGTGAGACAGTATACTCAAACTCTGATTAACAAGTATAACATTTTCTGTGTCAGTGAAACAAAAACTGATAAAACTGATATAATTACACTACAAGGATACAAATACATGTCTCAGAGTAGAAAACAACCTTTCTCACGCAAAAGCGGTTGAATTGGCATATTTATTCAAAATGACATGTTCCCCTTTGTGTCAGTTATTGATTCGGACTCTGATTACATTTTGTGGGTTAAATTTGACAAATCGTTATTTAGAACGAATGAGGATGTTATTTTAGGCGCTGTATACCTACCTCCAGGGGACTCCCGATTCAATACACAGGATGAACTTGACCTGTTTGCAGTCAAAATCTGAAATATATGTATCGAACATAATTATGTAATACTTTCAGGAGACTTCAAAGCAAAGATGAATACCTAGGACGATTATATAGATGCAGATGACTTTCTGGTAGATAATTTCGAATTTGATGGCACAGTTGAGATTTTTTACAATGTATCCTCCATTCTGTTAGATTTTAAGATGGACAAAACACGCTGCTCAAAGGATAACAATATCAATAACGAGGGCAAAATACTGCTAGAAACATGCAAAAGCAATAATTTATTCATTTTAAATAGAAGGTGTCGCAAAGATAAGGGTATAGGGTATTGTACGTTCAAGGACACGTCAGTCATTGACTACACGATTGTATCAGCACAAGCGTTGAAATTTATTTCAGGTTTTGAAATTTTAATAAATGGATTCGCTATACACGGATTTTCACTCTCTCCTAAATACTGCCTTAACTTTCACGAATAAAATTAAGTTATATAAAGCATATACATCGCAAAAGGTCAAAAGACCAAAATGCCAAGAACATAAGAAACTTGATTTTGTTTTCATTTGAATCGAATCAGGTTATGACGCAAATTGAGTTCTCGTCAAAATATCACGAGCATTACTAAGGAAAGTACAAATAACATATGTACTAGTGTAGAAAATATTTTTCTGAATCTGCAACCAAAAGCTTCAAAAGCACACCAAGTTTTATCCAACATAGCGATAATTCTGACTATAAACCATGGTTTGGTCCTCAGTGTCATAATGCACGACGAAAATACTACTTAGCACGTAGGATCCAAAATGCCCACTCCAACACTAATAAAAATAACCTAAAGAAAGCTAGTCAAAATCACAAGAACATAATGAATTTCCATATAAATCAAGTTAACAGTAAGATGGAATCAAAATTGAGAAATTTAAAATCTAAAAATCCAAAGGAATTTTGGAAAATAATAAAAAATATCGACCGAAGTAAAACTGAGCAAAAGATAAATCTGGAACCCGTATACCAGTTTTTTTTGTTTTGTTTTTTTTTAAATCTGAACGAAAATAGTGATCATGCAGATGACGATAATGAAGTGAACATAGAATTTTAGAGGAGAACGATGAAATTCTTAATTCTTCAATAATAGAGAGCGAAATATTAAAATGCCTAAAGTCTCTGAAAACAGTAAGTGCCCAGCAAATGACCATATCATAAACAAATATCTAAAACACAGCTCAGAGAAAATGTTGCCCATATATATATTGCCCTATTTAACTTAGTTTTAGACTCGGGAATTATACCTGACTCGTGGTTGGAAGGTATTATACGCCCTATATACAAGCGAAAAGGTGATCCCCACAACCCTGAAAATTACCGACCCATTACCATTTTAAGCTGCTTCGGCAAACTGTTTACAGCCATATCAAATAACAGACTAACCAATTTCTTAAATTACCATAATATTCTAGAAGAAAATCAAGCCGGTTTTTGGTCCGGATATTCCACGACAGACCATATCGTTAATCTTTATGCACTGGCCGAGACTCTTAAGTCCCAAAACAAAACAAAAATGTTCTGCTCGTTTATTGACTATAAGGCATTCGATGGCGTATGGAGAATAGGTCTTTGGATGAAACTGCTTGGAAATGGCATTAAAGGTAAAATAGGGTAATTTTTAACATGTATCAAATATAAATTATTGTGTAGTTCATGCTTGGGACACTCACCTTTCTTTCAGAGTTACTGCGGCGTCAGACAAGGTGAAAACTTATCTCCAGTATTATTTTGCTTATTCTTGAATGACCTGGAAGATCATTTGCGCACGTCACAATGTGTACCCCAGAAAACGGAACTGACACCTTTTTAAAGATCCTAGTCTTGCTTTATGCAGATGACACAGTGATTTTCAGAACGGATGCAGAATCTTTTCAAAATAACCTTAACGCGTCCTATAATAACTCTCAACAGTGGAAACTTAACATAAATTACAAAAATCCCTAAATATTCTCATATTTGGTAATCGCAATACTAGAAATTTAGAATTTAACCTCGGTAATAACAAAATTGAGATATAAGATAAATTCAAATACTTAGGAGTAGTATTTACAAAGCATTGAAGTTTTTACAAAGCTATGAAACACATTGTTGACCACGCTAAGAAAGCACTGCACCTTCTATATCGAAAAATAAATACTCTTCATTTACCCAGAGATCTACAAGTTCACCTTTTCGATCACACAATTTTACCTATCTTGCTTTACGGCTGCGAAGTTTGGGGATTTCAAAATACAAAATTGATTGACAGTGTTCACAATCAATTTCTTAGACATATTACCAAACTTCGTAATAGTACTCCAGAATATATGCTCTACGCGGAACTAGGTCGCTATCCCATTGATATTCAAATTAGGTCTCGTGCTTCTGGCTATCCCTTGTCAATGGAATTCATTCAAAAATATCCAGAAAGCTTTACGAAATAATGCTAGTAGGGTCAGATAATGGACAAAATTATAAATGGATAAATTATATAAAAAGTATACTTATATCTGTAGGAAAACCAGATCTCATTAACCAGCCCGTTGTTATTAATTCACTTAAAATAGTCCAAACCCTTAAGGATCTTTACGTCCAAGACTTGTACTCAAAACTCACCCAGTCATCAAAGAGTAGAAACTATGCATTATTTAAAGATAACCCAGGTGTAGAACCCTTTCTTACAATATTAACAAGAAATGCTTACATACCAATGTTAAAATTTAGAACTAGTAATTCCAAACTACCAGTTGAAACCGGTCTTTGGAGAAATGTGCCTCTTCATGACAGAAAATGCGAGTTGTGTAATAAGAACGATTTGGGCGACGAGTTTCATTGTGATTCACCTTTAGTTGAGTAGTGAGTTTCGAGTAAAAAAAGTGAGTTTCGAGTAAGAAAAGCGAGTTTCGAGTAAGAAAAGTGAGTTTCGAGTAAGAAAAATGAGTTTCGAGTTAAAAAAGTGAGTTTCGAGTAAGAAAAGTGAGTTTCGAGTTAAAAAAGTGAGTTTCGAGTAAGAAAAGTGAGTTACAGAATAATCATTCCAGAATTAATTCTGAACATGCATATGCTTAAACTGACGTCAGAGGTAACTAAAGTAAGATTCACAATGGGTCTACGAAAACTCATGCTCCCGTGAGGCGATTTGCGTTCTCGTCACATTGTTTACACCCACAAGGGCTCTAAGGGTTCCAAATTAAAGATGATATGCCAAAACCAATTTTGAATAGGGATTTCGCATTGGCAGGGGAGATAATATAAACGCTGTTTACTGCACACGGCGTATCCGATTCATATCAACTTGTCAAAAAAAAAAAAAATAAATAAATAAAAAAAAATACGTTATTTCCATCTTGTGCATAGTAATCCATTAATTAATTAGTTTTAATGTATTGTGGCTGCAGAACTTTATCTTTTACATCTGAACGGACAGTGCGCTCTCCTCTACATTCGCATATGTCTGATTACTGCAAAATCAGTGTAAAGTTGCAGTCGAAGTTCATAAATTTAGACTTACTTAGGCGTGAAAAAATAGCTGTGTTTCCGCTAACCTGATCGGGACCCTGTTTCAAACATCCATCTCAGCTATTACCATTATAAATGCAAAATACAAAAGTAAAGACCGACCCTCAACAAAATACCTGTATTTTCATAAAATTACAGGTCCGACCCTGTTCTTTTCTGGAGAAAAATAGAAAATATTTATATATAAAAGTTTCTCCTACCTACCGACCAATTTTTTTTCAGCATGTTAGCGGAAACACAGCTATTTTTACGCCTTATTTAGCGGAATGCACAAGCCATTTGTAACCACTGCCCCCGATCACCCCTAACTCACCAACGGGAATGGGAGGGGGATAGCGGGGATAGTATGCAGGGTAGCTCCCCGCAGTGCCAGGCTTGTTTTGTTGCACAAATATACCCCTAGCGGAATTTACTGACGGAAAGAGCGGTACTATGACTGTCAGCAGGTCCCCGCAGAGCAGGGCTTTCAGCAGGGTTGTAATGGATAACAAGAAAAGATAACACAAAATTTGTCATATCTGGGGAGTTACTGATGGAAATTGGGAATGTTATACAGAAATGAATTGAAGCAAAAGACATGTTTGTGAAAACAAAAAGATGTGAACAGAAGAGTAACTATAATGGAAGGTTTGCAAAACATTATGTAGAAGGTATACTCTGTAACGGGGCGAGCCCCAAATTATGTAACGGGACAAAATATTGAAGCCCTTTAACTTTTATGGCACGGATAGCCTTGCTCTAAGGGTGTTTCCTTCTGGCTTACAGGCCTGTATAACTTTTCTCTCAAAAATGGGCCAGGTCCCGTGTAACACACTATTTGCTCTCTGTCCGTCAGTGCCACTATTCCTGTGGCTTACTCCATCCCAGTCTGTATCCAAGGGCCAACATGGAAACTACATCGTCCTAACCCACATACGGGTTCTGGTACAGTAAGTAAAAACCCTACTTGAAAATATGAAGATGGATGGACGGGAGCAAGTATACATTTCCCTCGTGTTCTACTTTAAAGCTTGTCTTAATACTGGAGAACTTAAAAGAAAATTGCTCATGAAAACAGTTCGTTGGAACACTGATAAAAAAGGTGACACATTGACCATATCCTCTAGTACAAATCAGTATTTAATGAAAGAGAGAACAAAAGATAATTATTTCTTACGTAAACAGTTGCGGTACACTGTTGCACGTAGTACCGTTCTAGAGTTATTGATTTTTTTTAGTAGTCTCATGATTGCAAAAAGAACACAGCTCTTGTACAGAACTAATCTTTAAAAAGTATTGAGAATATAATGCCCTCTGACTTTTTTCAAAATTAAAACTTGGTGCTTCCAGAAAGTGTTATAATACTTTCAAATATAGAAAACTGAAAGAACTATAAGTCAACTTTACTTATTTGTTCAATACTATAATTCCTTCAAAGAAACAGTATTTCCATTTCAAATGATTTTTCTGAAAACTCTGCGTTTTAAGGCAGGTAATTACGATACATATACCTGATAAAATCCAGACCTATTGATAACAACCAATCTTGCTTGTAGAACTTTTACAACTGCAATTTTAATACTGTCACTATTGTGGCAAATTGAAAATATGCTCAATCTGTTGCTTCGTAAGTATTTCAAATGTTTATCAGTGATAATGTGCCATTCCGAGCATGATTTTTATGTCAATTTAGGTAAACAGTTATTTGTAAGCCATTAACAATTATATTTATAAAGTCATTTCTTGTTTCCCGTAAAACTCTCTGTTTAGTTTAACAACCAGTGTATAATTTTTAATTGGAAAACATTAATGACGTCATGAATTACGCAGGTCTGTTCTGCTTCTACGCTATATTCATACGCTGTGATATGGCTCCCTAGACTAGCCACAATTCTCTTTTTCTTCACATACGGATACTTACTATTTCAAAAGAAAAAAAACAGAGTTATTTGCTTTGAATAAAATAGATATAACCAGTGAAGAAATGCGTTATGCGGCTTCTTATTTCACATATCGCCTTCAACAAATCTTATGTAATTGCTATGATATAAATCTACGCTAGTAGATGGGTACTCCCAAATAAAAATTGTTTACTTTCTTTCCCCGGTTACAACCAATATAGACACTTCTTTCAAGAACTATTTCATGTCTTGCAATTTTTCATCAATACTACAGTATAGGACTCTAATGTTAATATACGAGACTCTAGTTAGTGTTAATTTTTTAATTGTAACTCCCAAAAAAGTTTATCATTCTCATTGTGTCCAGCTGAGTCTACATGCTTGTAGACACACGAGTCCCCTGTTGACAATACTTTGCGAAATTTCGAGTAAGAAAAGTAAGTTTCGAGTAAGAAAAGCGAGTTTCGAGTTAAAAAAGTGCGTTTCGAGTAAGAAAAGTGAGTTTCGAGTAAGAAAAGCGAGTTTCGAGTTAAAAAAGTGAGTTTCGTGTAAGGAAAGTGAGTTTCGAGTAGGAAAAGTGAGTTTCGAGTAAGAAAAGTGAGCTACGAGTTAAAAAAGTGAGTTCCGAGTAAGGAAAGTGAGTTTCGAGTAGGAAAAGTGAGTTTCGAGTAAGAAAAGTGAGTTTCGAGTTAAAAAAGTGAGTTTCGAGTAAGAAAAATGAGTTACAGAATAATCATTATAGAATAAATTCTGAACATGCATATGCGTCAAACTGACGTGAGAGGTAACTAAAGTAAGATTCACTATGGGTCCACTAAAACGCATGCTCCCGTGACACGATTTGCCTTCACGTCACATTGTTTACCTCCAGAAGGGCACTAAGGGCTCCCAAATAAAGATGGTATGCCCAAAACCAGTTTTGAATAGTGATTTCGCATTGGCAGGGGGAGATAATATAAACGCTGTTTACTGCACATGGCGTATGCGATTCATATCAGCTTGTCAAAAAAAAAAAAAAAAAAAAAACAAGAAAACAAAAGAAAAAACAAAAAAAGAAATAAAAAAAAACGTTATTTCTATCTTGTACATAGTAATCCATAAACTAAATAGTTTTACAACCGCGAGAGTAGCAGGTTGCACCCATTTTAACTTGAATTTGACTGACTCCTGGCATGGGATAGACAAGTAGGCGTGTCCACAAAACCTTACATTATCGTTAATGATTGGCCGAAATTTCAGATGTAGAACTACGGTAGGTAGGCTATTGTTGACAAGCAAGCCTTTAATTATTTACGGACTACCTTGTTAGTAGCATTGCATTTCCAGGTTTTCGCCAAATTGTAAAACGTAGGATATTAAATCAGGGAATGATACAGTTGACATTAAAGTTCATTACCAGTATCACGGGAACGAAAGATATGCATGCGTACGCATAATGTCCAGTTCTCTCTAGTGGATGGATTATGACTCCGTGTTATTCCTAAAATATGAAATCCGCAGTTACCTTAAGAATATATTTCCAACATGAAGTTACCAGCCTCCCCTCCATTTACCTACCTACATAGTAAATCTTACCTCGCATTTGTCTGTATAATTAAGTGACCCCAGTTACACGAGTGTGAAGCTTACCGAAGATGTAAGATGAAGAAAAGGAAGCTACCCGAAGCTGGAAGGCCGGCCTAGGTCTTCACTATCTGCCATTCAGTCGAAACATCGGTGTGTCGGCGGTATATTTTCATGCAGAGAAAAAAATAGTCATGATAATATAATATTCTTGAAGTTGAAGTTCCAGGCGTTTTTTTGTTGTTGTTGTTGTTGTTTTTTTTTTTTTTTTTTTTTTTTTTTTTTTTTTTTTTTTCTTGTATGGTAAGAAAAACTGTTGACACAGGAAGGCTGTCCAGTGTTTGACCCAGGAATAGTTATAGTACTGCACACTTCGCATATGCGCTCATGTGCAGCTTCACTACTCCTGAATCAATAATGTAGTCCCGGCCCTCGGGGAATAGCAGGGCTTTTAACTTTTCAGTTTTTAAAGCCCTGCTAAACGCCTTGTACTGCAGGGACAAATTTATGATAAAAGCCCTGCTAAACGGCTCTCCACCTCGGGGCCAAATTTGTTTCCTGGAACAGTCTGCTCTCTGTTGCAAAAATAAACCTGTACCTTTTTCATGGTAAAAGGTCTGGTTTACTCCATACAGCTATATTCAAAGGTAAAGTTTCATTGACAGTATGAGATTGGTGTGGCTCTAATTTATGCATGCAAAACATTTTGGCTGGAAATTAATACACCAGCACATCTACAGCACTGCCAGGGCTCATCGGGGGTTAAATGACGGTACTTGAGTCCCGCTATGTCCCCGCTATCCCCGGCCCCTTAGGGGCCGGAGATTCAAATGACTGGTGCATAAAAGTGGCCCATACAGTCGAAGCAAAGAATACAGCAGACGGTCGCAATTCCAAAAAAATATAGCACAGCTGATGTTGGAAGCTCGAATCGTAGCTCCCCACATAATGTTCATGGAGATTGATCATGAAATCATTTCTATAGTCGTTTTCCTCATTCCGCTTATTCAAGAGGGACAGTTATCAGTAAATATACTGGTGAAAGAATGCCCACAAGCACTGGCTAATCGCTTAGAGCACCTAGCCCTATCCAGAAAAGAACGAGTAGGTTAACCCATTTATACCGAGTGGATTCTTCTATTTCCACTCTTCCATTATAAGCGGTGTCTTGTTGTTTTTTTATTATAATCATGTTTCGTAGAAACTTCTGAACCTAAAGCAAAAAAGGTAGACCCTGATCAGACGCCGTGTTCTCCGGCGTCTAATCTGGGTGTAAGTAAGTAAGGAAGGAAGGAAGTAAAGACTTTATTTAACGAGGGTGACAACATTTAGCAAACAATGGCTCTAATCTTCCATGAGGCCCTCAAATATATGATACAAATATGTTACAATATTTTACAATTTTTACAGTATAAATGAAGCATAGGACATTGACTTTGCATCAATACGATCATAATAAAGCACCCACAATGGTCCCTAAATCCCCTTTTTAACAGTGTACATTGTTTGCTTTAATCGCTTAGAGGACTAGCCCTACCCAGGACAAGAACAAGTAGGTTAACCCATTTATGCCGAGTGGACTCGTCTATTTTCACTCTTCAGACCGGTCTATTTCCATTATAAGGGGTGCCTGGTTGTTTTTTTTTATTATTGTCATGCTTCGTAGAAATTTCTGAAGTTAAAGCAAATAATGTAGACCCTGATCAGATTGCGGCATCTGAGCTGGGTCTACACTATTTGCCAGAGCCCCTTTTATGGTACGCTAAGCTTAAATGGGTGAACTTATCATTATCAGCTTGACATGACCTTAACCGGGCCCTAAAACTCTAACTCAATTTGAACATCGGAAGTTCAGAGGAGCCTTTTTACATGACCTTAAAAAAAGTAAATCCCACAAGATCTAGATAAAATCGCATAAAGTCATGTCTTCACATTTCACAATGCCGGTATATTTGTTTTGCAATAAATTTTTTGGTTCAAATGGAAATTGCTTCGAAGCTATTGCGTAAAAACGAAGAAGGCGGAGTTTGTGATTGACAAGTACATTATCTGACAACTCCCATGATTCTCGCCGATGTACCTACTGGACCACATTAAAGGGGTCTTTGAAGCTATTTATGGCAAGTGGCTTCTTTATGTCTGGATTTAACTGACAGTTTTGATTGGGAAACTTGTTCAGCACATCTTTCATTCTTGACAGGTTTGTCATTCAGTGAAGCGACGAATGTAACCGTTTTGCTACATGCAACTTGCCGCTTTCGCATTCTCTTTTACATCTGAACGGACAGTGCACCCTCCTCCACATTCACATATGTCTGATCACTGCAAAATCAGTGTAACGATGTGATGTGAAGTTTGCCAGGGTCTTCATGGCATGGTCTCGTTCACGCGATGTAAAACATTTCAATGATGATTTAAGTCGGTGCATTAAAGTTTGATGTTATAACTTAGCAGTGTCCGGATTCCCGTGTCGTATTCTCCAGAACTGAACAATGGGAAGTTCATAAATTAAGATTGACTTATTTAGCGGAATGCACAAGCCATTTGTAACTTACTGCCCCCACCACCCATAACCCAGCTAGGGGGATGGGAGGGGGGGGGGTAGAGGGGATAATATGCGGGGCAGCTCCCCGCAGTGCCAGGCTTGTGTTGTACAAATATACCGCTGCGGAATTTACTGAAAAAAGCGGTACTATGGCTGTCAGCAGGTCCCCGCAGTGCAGGGCTAATGAATAAAAAGTTTATCATTCTCGTTGTGTCCAGCTGAGTCTACATGCTCTCTCAGACTTGCAGACGCAAGATTCCCCTGTTGACAATATTTTCCCAAAGTTCGATTAAGAAAAGTGAGTTTCGAGTAAGAAAAGTGAGTTTCGAGTAAGAAAAGCGAGTTTCGAGTAAGAAAAGTGGATTTCGAGTTAAAAATGAGTTTCGAGTAAGAAAAGCGAGTTTCGAGTAAGAAAAGTGAGTTTCGAGTAAGAAAAGCAAGTTTCGAGTAAGAAAAGTGAGTTTCGAGTTTAAAAAGTGAGTTTCGAGTAAGAAAAGTGGTAAGAAAAGTGAGTTTCGAGTAAGAAAAGTGAGTTACAGAATTATCATTACAGAATAAATTCTGAACATGCATATGCATCAAACTGACGTCAGAAGTAAGATTCACTATAGGTCCATAAAAACGCACGCTCCTTTGATGCGACTTGCGTTCACGTGACATTATTTACACCCATAAGGGCGCTAAGTGTTCCCAAATAAAGATGGTATGCCCAAAACCAATTTTGAATAGGGATTTTGCATTGACAGGGGAGATAATATAAATGCTGTTTACTGCACACTGCGTATGCGATTCAGGAAAGCAGATTACTTTTACTTCACCCAGGAAATCAGATTTTGTAGTATAGCGTTTTCACTTTTGCTCGGTATATTTGTAGTGTGTTTCGTATTTCGTGACTTGCATGCAACACTGGACTTAATTTGGACAAGAGCTTCAGCAGCAATTGCTATACGATATTGGCAAGGGTGGCAACAGTGCCGCACGCCAGTGCTTTCAAAATGGCATCTTAGTGTTTTAAGAAGCATTATTCATTTACTAACTATTTGCATCTTCCAGAATAGGAGAATGACGGAAGAATAATTCATGACCACTCTATAAATATTCCACGAAAAGATGTTGCAGGATCGAACCCGCTACCGAGTCCGGCCTGGGTAGGCTTACAATTTATTGTAGACCTTTTATATAAGTGTATCACTAGTACTCAGTGCCCATCCTTTCGCCAGTCTAGATAGAACCCGCGTCCAGTCGATCGTGCATCCGACTGAGCCGCTTGGCTGGCACTTGGGGCATGTAGTGATCTGTTTTGGTCAACACTATGGCACATATTTTCTTATCTTTAGTTAGTTCTGCATAATAAGCTGAGGAACAGCAATTTCTACAAAATTACATGTGCGCCCCAGCAAAGACTCAAATCAGCCTGCACATCTTATCAGTCTTGGTTGTCCGCATCAATTAGCTTTGGGTATTTAGCTTTCTATAGAGTGCACAGACGAGCGAGTGCACGGACGTGGAGTCTTTGCTGAGTGCACATGCATTTTGCTACAAAAATCCGCCTTTTCGTATGTGTTTATTTAACGTAGACGAGCATTAAGTTTTACCCATGTCCGTGTGTCCATTGGTCATGTCCCGTCCAGTCACCTACTCCTTAACCATGACATTTAATAAGGATACTTCGCATTTTATAAGGAAACTAAGGTCACAGGCGAAATTTAAAAACAAAAAATTGGAATGTTTCCTAAAATCCGACTGACCCTGTCTCAACACTCACCCCCCCCCCCCCCCCCCCCACACACACACACACACACACCGGCCTCCCCCGAAAACAATGGGGGGCGTGGTTCTACCAAAATGTTGACCTATTCATATACTGGCCTTTGATTTTTTTTATACCCATTTATTGTTGTGTTGGTAATTAGACAAAAAACACAGTCAATCCAATGAATACCAAGAGAACAAGCAGCCTCGAAAATTATCAGAGAGAAAAATATACGCATGGGATGTCAGAAAAGTGCTTTCATACACGAATCAAGAAAAATCGGGTCAGTTTATACTTTGTTGAAAAAAAAAGGGGGGCTAATCATATATACCTGGCAGCACTGAAAAAGGGGGCCATTCGGCACGCATATCCGTACTATGCCATATATAGGAAGTTACCCCTTCCCCACACCACCCCCCCCCCCCCCCCCCCCCTCCGCACCCTCCCCGCCGAGTCTATTTCCAACACATGAAAACTATTTAAAACGGAACAGCAAAAGACAATAATGCACTGTGTTAACACGGTTTCTCCAGCTGACTGCAGGTACTATTTTAAGCATGTTGGCTATCTTTAATTGTGTTAACTCTTATCATGCTATGGGCCAATTCAGCAAATGACAAACTGATGACAGTTTTCTATTTTTTCCTAGAAAAATAGATCCGACGCTGCATGCAAATAGTTTCCTCAGGAGACCATCTGCATGAAATGTCAAATTGTGTATACTAGGAAAAAAAGGAAGAAAAATGGCATCAATTTGTTGTCTGCTGAATTGGTTAACAGAGATACAGTGGCCACATGATGACGTGTGAGCAAAAATCTGACCTGCAAAAGAAAAACGGACATTACACGAATTACTCGCGACCCGATCGGCTGCGCAGGCTATTCAAAATAATAAAACTGCTAACATTGTGCGTAAAGAATGTCCGTCCTTGTAAGTATGCAATAGAAATAAAATAGACCCTATCGGACCGTGCAGACTTGTCTGGATCAGCTATTTTCTCATTTGCAATAAGGTACGCTACAATGTCCGTCCTTGTAAGTATTCACTATAAATAAAATAGACCCTATCGGACCGAGCACACTTGTCTGGATCAGCTATTTTCGCGTTTGCAATAAGGTACGCTTTTTACTACTCGGAACACAGTATGGGATAAACCGGTAGACTCGTGAACCGAAAAATAGTTACTTCTTGGGCAAGAAACGATGACCTAGATCAGTCTGCGCCTAAAAATGTTTCTAGGTTAACGCTGTCAAGCAAACTAGGTCCTGATCGGACAGCCAGCTGTCCTATCATAAATTTTGGCTACATTTTTGTAGCTGGAAAGGTACCTTTTTTGAATGACCGCCTTCCGTTACGCCGTTGGACAGCTGTCGTGTGTCACGTCCGCACCAAAGTGGAAATTCCTTCAACAAGTACCGTGTTTGCTTGAATAATAACGCTCAGTTTGATGCATTTACATGTTTAGAATTTATTCTGTAATCATTATTCTGGAACACTATTCTTACTCGAAACTCACTTTTTTAACTCGAAACTCACTTTTCTTACTCGAAACTCACTTTTTTTTAACTCGAAACTCGCTTTTCTTACTCGAAACTCGCTTTTTTAACTCGAAACTCACTTTTCTTACTCGAAACTCGCTAATCTTATTCGAAACTCGCTTTTTTAACTCGAAACTCGCTTTTCTTACTCGAAACTCACTACTCGAAAAATAGAAACCCTCAGTTTCATTATATACTTACATGCCCGTTTTTTTGTTTTTTTTTTTTTTTTGTTGTTGTTGTTTTTCTATTTCTTTTTTTTTTTTTTTCTTTTTTTTTGTTATGGCCAGAAAACAATTTATTAAGCCCTATTACTTTTCTAGACCGAATATAATCAAATACAAAGAATTAATGGCATCCAGAAACAAAAAAGGTACTCCTGAATTTATCTAAATTCATGAATTCATGAATATTATTATAAATAAATTCCAGTAAATACACAACAATAACTCTTTGATAATATGTATATAATATTGATACGAGTAGTAATAATAACGATTAATAAAAAATAATAATAATATACACTTTGCAGGTGCCTAACATTTGTATACTATGTGTTCTTTCCGCCGGCCCTGCCTGTGGTCTTCGGCACGCAGCTGGCTGACTGCACGAGCGGGTCTGGGGCCGCAGAACGTGGGGTGCGGGGATAGCAGACGTGAACGCCAATCTGCCGTTATATCTTTTACAATATGTTACTCCGAGCGCGGCGACTCCCACCTGGATGCGAAGTACGTACGCCCAACGGGGCTCGGATCGGCCCGCATCTGGACTGACGCTGATTCGACATAAAAACGTCGAGCCAGTGTAGATTCGGCAGTCAATCTGCGCCCTGTGCCCGCTGGGATGTCACAATAAGTACTTAACTATAAATCAAGAATATAATAAGGGGCCCCTGTGTTTCCATTCATTCATGGCAATCGTGCTTGCCCCCGAAGTGAATTCTGTACATGTAGATATGCAAGCATGTGACTGTTAAGGCGCAGGCACATTACTACGAGGCTCCTTGTATGCATCGACATTTAGCTTTGTAAACTCACCTTTTATGAAGTACTGTTGTAGATCTACGACAATTCTTTATTTTCTGTAGAGGCAAACATATCCTATTTTTCCCATCGTGTATAGTAAAATCCACACCCATTCATGTATGTGTGGTCCGGTAAAATCCGCATATTCACTTTCTCGTATTTACCGTCATAAAGCTCCACGTGAAAGTCTGGCCCACGCTTACGTCAGTCTTGTATATTGGCTAGAATAGATGGAATCAGAATAGTTGGTAGAAATGCATATGCATGTAGAAAGTTTCAGTTTAAGTTCATCGACAATGCGTCTATCGCAAAGGCCTGATTGTCCGGAACTGGAGAAACATACAATGGGAGTGTGTGATTGAATCGAGTCGCAAACAAATCCAATTGGGGAAACTGGGCATTTGTAAATTAGAATTCGCCACCGACTGATCCAAAGACCATTCTGTATTGAGAGGTCTGTCCAATCTCGACAGACAGATTACCAATATATTGAATTTGCCTGGAATATGACGAATTCTGAGTACAATATCGTGTTTCAGGTACCAATGGAGAATTTCCCATACCTCCAAGCATAGGTCTGGGGAATGTGTTCCTCATTGTTTGTTGATATAGGAGACCACTCTTGTATTGTCGGTCAAAATCAAGACACAAGAGTGATGTATGTACTATATGGTTTTCTTCCGCGCAAAACGAATTGCCATTATTTCCAGAATATTCATATGGAGCTGTGATTGGTCTTCCATCCAGCGACCATGAAAGGATAGTCTCTTCGGCTCGAGATGAGCTCCCCATCCATAATGACTGGCATCCGTAAAAAGGAATGCATTGGGATCTGGAGGATGAATGGGCGTTCCCTGAACGAAGCGATTGGTGAAAATTCACCATTTCAAATGAAATCAAATCATCCTGTTCATCGGAACCTGATGATCAAGAGGACGAATAAGAAAACGAAGTCTGCTGCTGCACTGAGTTTGCCCAAAAGAGAAAGGAAAGTTCGTGCCGAAACTTGGATCTGAGATAGAAATAGTTTGATAGAAGTAGGGATTCGGAGCGATCTGCTGGTACCCTGACTATGTTTTGTTGTGTCAGAAATTCCATCCCTATGAAGGTGAATTGCTGAGCTGGTATCAGATCTGACTTCTTTAGATTTGGAATGAACTCTAGACTTTTCACCGTTTGAAGGCAATATATTGTGTTAGATACTAGTCTGTTGCGAATTAGATCTCTCATAAGCCAATCCTCCAGGTACGGAAATAATGAGATGGCACGTTGATGCAAATGCGCCGCTATTGCGTCTATTAGTTTGGTGAAAATCCACGGACTGGGACATTCCGAAAGGTACGACCGTGAATTAGAAGACCTGATCTTCGAACAAGAACCGAATGTACTTCCTGGATTGAGGATGAATCGGAACGTGTAGATAAGCATCTGTCAGATCTATGGAGACAGCCCAGTTGACCAGTATCGACTGTCGTACTGGCTTGACTGTCTCCATCTTGAGTGGTTGTTTCTTTATGTACTGATTTAGTAGAGAAAGATCTATTACAGGACGTAACTTTCCATTCTTTTTCGGGACAAGAAACAGCCGGGAATAAAAACCAGAAGTTCCCGGATCTTGTACCCTTTACACTGCCCGTTTCTGGAGAAGTTCCGCTATTTCTTCTCGTAATAACGGGGAGGAAGATTAACTCAGACTTATCGGAACTGACGGAAGAGGGGGTTGAATTGAATGGTATCCTGAAACCGTCCCTTACAATAGAGAGTTGTGTTAATTCTCCCCATTGTTCCACCAAATGGGCCAATCTTCCTCCCGGTAAGATAGGCAGTGGAAAGGGTTGGCTTTCAGAACTTTGTGGAAGACGAGGCATGTTTAGAGGAGGAGAACTGCTTTGTGTTAGTACTCCTCTTAGAAAAGTCCTCCCTAGTACAGGACTGAGGTTGAGTTTTAGACCTGTACGGCTGGCTCTGTTTAGGTCTGTAAGACTTGCTCGGCTGTCTAGGTTTCTTAAACGATCCTGAAGCCGAATAAGCTGATTTTTGTTGTTATTGGATATTGGTAATAGTATTACTCGATGAATGTTTACTGTCATGTCAATGTACTTTTAATATTGGAATAATCCAGGGTCAAGGTGAAGCAGGTTGTTACGGGTATAAAAAATGCCACTCGGTACTTTCCGGTTCACCGACTCCGTTTGATTGAGCAACTTATACATTGATAGCGGCTTCTTGCATGTGTATTGGATCATAGCTCAAACGTTAAGTTCGTTGTCTAAAAAATCAAAAACTAAGTCGACGGTCGGCGGTTCGATCCCTGTAACAGTCTTTTTTTTTATCATAATAATATTTTATCTCTGCGTGTTTTATTATTATCATCATTATTATTATTATTCCTTTCTTTTTTCATCTTAATCACCGCGATGTGAAAATTCTTATGCTGTTTTAACACTAACCATGCTATGATCAGATTTAGCAGTCGACAAATTCATGTGATTTTTCTTCTTTTTCCCACAGAAAATAGGAATCAATCAAGGAGACAGTTTGCATGAAATGTCGAATTCTAATTTCTGGGGAAAAATAAAGAAAATATTTAAAAATATTGTCTGCTGAAATGTTTACCGAACATGCTAAACGTTAATACAAAAAAAAAAGTCTTTAACGCGTGTAATGATGAGCTCTTACTGCATTCGAATACTGAAGGTCAAGATCAACATGTGCATATGCTCAGTCTTATCTGGATCTTCTCTGGATCTATCCATTCATATATTCTATAGTATCCATTAATTTTGTAAGCGGACAAAGGTCCTGATTGGACTGAATGATGATAAAGTGTTCAGATAACGACGTAATATCTTGTTGTTTATTGCCAAAAAATAAACGAAAGAAGAGAGAAAAATAAGATGTTTACCCTAAACATTTTGGCACCTTATCATACTTGCCGCAAAAATTTAACAAGGTCTTTCAACTAGTTATCTAAAATTGCCAGATGAGAGACATTCAGTAATGACTCTAATCAGACAGGGTTCTGCTCTGGGTCCACACTGTTTGCTAAGACCGGGTAAATACAGTAAGTGCCAATTAGCCGGGGTCCTTTTCTCATATGAACAGCAAATGCAATAACGCCCATTTAGCCATTTTATTTTTTTTTTATCTTTATTTATCTATTTATTTTATTTTTTATTTATTTTTATTTTATTTTTTTTTTTTTTGTAATTGGGTATAAAAAAAAGTTAATAATTTTAAGCCACAATTGATATATCAAAATTCAAAAGCAAAATACAGAGAGAGTCTTCCACAAAGTTCTGAGAGAGAGAGAGAGAGAGAGAGAGAGAGAGAGAGAGAGAGAGAGAGAGAGAGAGGTTGCGCGGTGCCAATACAAAAAAGTTACTCTACTCAGTGATGTATCCACTAGAACACGCTGTCCGCTATTACAGAGTAGTGTGTATTTATTTGCTATCGTCGTGGCGCTGTCGCCGAACGCTTCATGGATAAGCCCGAAAAAGCCCGAGATGATATTTTTAGTCATGTTTACCTAAAAACGGATTTTGGATGAACGTGTCCATCCTTTGACCAGACAGTAAAGATTCATCGAGTTATAGAAGAAGAAGCTAAAAATCTTAGCTGTTGCGCTTCGTAATTAGACTTTGCTACTTCCTTAACTTTATTGTCAAACAATTGTCTAGAATTGATGGAGCATTTCTCAGTTCGTGACTGGAATTCTCCAACAATAGTTTCGATGTGGCTATAGCTGCGTCACGTCTAGCCTGAAACAATTCTGTGGCCAATATAGTTGACATGGCTGTAGCATGTTTAATTGATTTGGCCACAGCTTCCAAGAGTCTGGACAAGGCATTGACAGACATGGACTCTTGTTTGAGACACAAATAAGCCGGTACGTAAATTCATGGGATCGGATCGGATCGGGCGTAATAACTTGATCGGGCCCAGATTATGGTGAAATTTCCTTTTTTTTCTTGTCATTTTTCTTCTTCTTATTATTATTATTTTTTTTTTTTTGATGTTAATGATATAAAAGTGTCCCAACCATATTTTTTATGTCCCCCCACCATGGGGGGGTGGGGGGGTGGGGGGCGGGCGGGGGGAACATATTGTTTTTTAGTGCAATCCTGTCGGCGTCGGCGTCGGTGGCGGCGTCGGCGTTGGCGTCGGCGTCGGCGTAGCCACTTGCCTGTACTCTATCTTATTGAATGGACAGATTTTGGCCAAACTTACATATATATATCATTGGGAGGGGGGGGGGGGGGGGGGGGGGTGGGGGGGGGGGGGGAGGGGAATGCTGTTTAGATTTGGTGGCCTTGGCCCCAGGAGGGCTTAGATTGTTGGAAAATGGGGCGTAGCCTCTTGTCCGCCCTCTATCTCCTTATTGTTTGGACAGATTTTAGCCAAACTTACAAAAATATATCATTGGGAGGGGGAAAAATGCTGATTAGATTTTGGTGACCTTGACACCATTTTCAAGGTCACAGGAGGGCTTAAATTGTTGGAAAATGGCTTGTCCGCATCCTATCTCTTGAAGGAATGAAAATATTTTGACCAAACTTGCACATCTATATTACTGGGACATGTAAAAGAACTGGTAAGATTTTGGTGACCTTGACCCTATTTTCAAGGTCACAGGAGGGCTTTGATTGTTGGAAATTGGGGCGTAGCCTCTTGTCCGCAATCTATCTCCTTATTGAATGGACATATTTTAGCCAAACTTACACAAATATATCATTGGGAAAGGGAAAAATGCTGATTAGATTTTGGTGACCTTGAATAGATTTTAACCAAACTTGCACATCTATATTGCTGGGACATACAAAAGAACTGATTAGATTTTGGTGACCTTGACCCCATTTTCAAGGTCACCGGAGGGCTTAGATTGTTGGAAAATGGCTTGTCCGCACACTATCTCTTGTAGGAATGAATAGATTTTGACCAAACTTGCACATCTACAATGCTGGGACATGTAAAAGAACTGATTAGATTTTGGTGACCTTGACCCCATTTTCAAGGTCACGGGAGGGCTTAGATTTGCTGGGAAATGGTTTGTATGCACCCTATATCCTGAATGAATAAATGGATTTGACCAAACTTGTACAGCTATATTGTTGAGACATGGAAAAGAACTGATTAGATTTTGGTGACCTTGACCCCATTTTCAAGATCACAGTAAGGCTTAAATTGTTAGAAAATTGCTTTTCTACATCCTATCTCCTAAATAAATGAATGGATTTTGACCAAACTTCTACATCTTAATTGTTGAGACATGGTAAAGAACTGATTAGATTTTGACGACCTTGACCCCATTTTCAAGGTCACACTAAGGCTTAGATTGGTGGAAAATGGCTTGTCTGCACCTTGTCTCCTGGAGTAATGAATAGATTTCGACCAGACTTGCACAGCTATATTTTTGGGACATGCATCTGAACTGATTATATTTTGGTGACCTTCACCCCATTTTCAAGGTCAGAGGGCTTAGATTGTTGGTAAATGGTTTGTCTGCACCCTGTCTCCTAAAGGAATGGATTGATTTTGACCTAACTTGTACATCTATATTGTTGTGACAAGGAAAAGAACTGATTAGATTTTGGTGACCTTGACCCCATTTTCAATGTCACACTAGGGCTTAGATTGTTGGTAAATGCCTTGTCTGCACTGTATCTCTTGAAGGAATCGATGGATTTTAACTAAACTTGCACAGCTAAATTGTTGTGGCATGGAAAATAACTATTCTTATTTTGGTGATCTTGACCCCATTTTCAAGGTTGCAGGAGGGCTCAGATTGTTGGATAATGGCTTGTCTGCACGCTATCTGCTGAATAAATGGATGGATTTTGTCCAAACTTGCACAGCTATATTGTTGAGACAGAGACAAGAACTGATTAGATTTTTTGTGACCTTGATCCCATTTTCTAGGTTACACAAGGGCTATGATTTTAGAAAATGGCTTGTCAGCACCCTATCTCATTGAGGAATGGATGAATTTTGACCAAACTTACATATAGGTATATTGTGACCTTGAGTTTATTATAGGTACAATCTATTTTAACAATATGTCTGTTCAAACTGGTGGGGACAAACGTTTTTCCTCCGAAAACACTGTTCTAGTTTCATTTGTTATTAGTCTGAAAGCCAGAATGTACTTATAATGACAGAATGATATTAGCCCTGATTACCATTATTAGATTAATCACTGTAGACCTATTAATTTTAATGTGTTCGTCGTTATACTTGCAAGAAAAGTATTCACTAAATTTGACAAGATTCACTCAGATTGAAATTTGTAATATAAAATCACTTTCAGCATTCCTGGTTATTCAGTATCTTTGGTAAACTGGCTTCATTTGCGTTATATGGCGATAGCTACATTAAACATCTAAGAAGATTCTGCAATTATGAAATTATGATCTTAAGGTGCTTACACTAATATTATATTGTATTATTTATTTACTTATTTATTTATTTTTTCATTTATTTATTAGAAGTTATGTTTATTTATTAGAAGTTATGCAAAATGAAAATGCCAAGTTATAAGATTATTACTCGTATGTAGAAAATGTTTATTTTGGTGACCTTGACCCCATTTTCAAGGTCGCAGGGGGGCTCAGATTGTTGAATAATGGCTTGTCTGCACGCTATCTGCTGAATGAATGGATGGATTTTGACCAAATTTGCACAGCAATATTGTTGAGACAGAGACAAGAACTGATTAGACTTTTTGTTACCTTAACCCCATTTTCAAGGTTATACAAGGGCTTTGATTTTAGAAAATGGTTTGTCAGCACCCTGTCTCATTGAGGAATGGATGAATTTTGACCAAACTTACATATAGGTATATTGTGACCTTGGGTTTATTATAGATACAATCTATTTTAACAATATATCTGTTCAAACTGGTGGGGGGACATACGTTTCCTCCGAAAACACTGTTCTAGTTTCATTTGTTATAAGTCAGAAAGCCAGAATGTACTTATAATGACAGAATGATATTAGCCCTTATTACTATTATTAGATTACCATTATTAGATTAATCACTGTAGACCTATTAATTTTAATGTGTTCATCGTTATACTTGCAAGAAAAGTATTCACTAAATTTGACAAGAATCACTCAGATTGAAATTTGTAATATAAAATCACTTTCAGCATTCCTGGTTATTCAGTATCTTTGGTAAACTGGCTTCATTTGCGTTATATGGCGATAGCTACATTAAACATCTAAGAAGATTCTGTAATTATGAATTTATGATCTGAAGGTGCTTACACTAATATTATATTGTATTAGTTACTTATTTATTTATTTTTTCTTTTATTTATTAGAAGTTATGCTTATTTATTAGAAGTTATGCAAAATGAAAATGCCAAGTTATAAGATTATTATTTAGAAAATGTTTCTGAGATAGATAGATGGATGGATGGATGGATGGATGGATGGATGGACGGACGGACGGACGGACGGACGGACGGACGGACGGACAGACAGACAGACAGACAGACAGATAGATAGATAGATAGATAGATAGATAGATAGATAGATAGATGGTTTGTCGGTTATTCCCAAACACCTTTTTGATTGTCTTGCGTAACCATGTGCGTTTGATGGCTAATCCTTGCCTGACGCGATAATCAGATTGTTCAATTTATTGAGCAAAGTCGTATTGAGTTCGTATGTTTACATTACCCCACCCACTGTGGGTAATGGTTTCTTAATATCTCGCTAGGTCTCGTGACCACGCAGCTAAAAAAAAATCATCATATTCCATGAATTGGCCAAAGATTCTTTAACTACTTGTGATAATAAATATTTTCAGAGTTTTATTCAAAAAGGAACAGGAAAAATAAATCGTTTATTTGATTTTGCAGATGGTCTGCAGTTCGGTTAGGTGGCGTGGGTAAATGTTTTTCTGAAGTAACCAATCATTTATCAAGGTCCATACAAATGGATCAATCAAATCAAAACCAGCAATAACGGATCCGCGTGCCCGTGGAGCCGCCAGTTTAAAATTGTCGTTACAGTGAACACACCCGCTTCAAAAATTCTTACCCACCCAATCCTTGTAAATAGTAGTTGGTGACTCCGATCAGCCTGGACATCCGCCCAGTCTGATCTGAGTCTTCGCTGTGTATTATCTGGGCAGCCAAGGACCCATGAATACTCCATGCGGACAGTGAAGGCTGATCTTATTGTGCAGAAGTCTTCTGGCTTACAGGCCAAATAGTGTTGGTTTTCTTGTGACGAGGCACATATAATAATTTTTGACTAAATGAATTTTTATCTGTATTGAATATTGTGTATATTGCATTCTATTCAAATTCTAATCAAATTTGTGCTACTGTTATCAAATAATAAATGTTTGTTTTGTGCCCACTGAATGAAATAAAATTTGCTACATGTATACACACATTAAACTTGCTGTTTTACATTATTTTATCTCTACATCACAGGTGTTCACAGACTCAAGATTCTTTGATTTCTCTCTGCTATCCACACAACTGCAGACAGCTGCTATTAATTACGCCCTGTGGGGCAAATTCATATGATGCTGATAATAATAACCCTTGACCAATTAACTAATTATATCTCAGAGTCCAGATCTGGACCGAGACTGTACCTTAAATGTAAGACTGTGTTAATCCTTTGACTCGATAATTAAACAGTTATAATTCAATTAAAGGTGGTCATTCGAATTATTGTAGGTAAAAATGCCATCGGAAAAAATGCCATAGGAAAAAAATGCCAGAGGTAAAAATGTCAGAGGCTACCCAGAAAAAAATGCCATAGGTAATAATGCCATAGGAAAAAATGTCATAGGTATATACTTTCATGAGGCAAAAATGAAAGTTTAATATGGAATCTGAATTTTTTTCAGAAGAGGAAAGTTTTATTTGTTATAGCAAAGAATATTAAAATGTATTTATGTATCATTGAAAAATAAACCTCATTATAAATAAATAGAAACAATTAGTAAGAAATGTCAAATCCTGTTTTCTGGAAAAAAAGAAAATCGAAAAAAGGTCATCTGAATAGACCCAGAGTGTGGTAAAAGTTAGCATTTAAACTGCTATATTTAGATATAAGCAGATGATATTGTTTTTGATGTGAAAAGAGTTTAACTCACTTTAGCCAGAAGACCCCAAAAGGGTTATTGGAAAACAGTGCAGATCCAGGTCAGACACTGCAGAATGAGGCAACTGATCTGGGTAGTCATTGTTTGCAAAGTTCAGCCATTTTTCTCTAGGAGTATCTAAATCACATAGCCTGACATGCCTAAAATTGAATTAGACCCTTCCAACATATAGTGTGGGGGAGTTTATTTGGTCTAAAATGGGTTAAAAGAAGTTTCATTTGAACTAAATGACCTCATGTATTTTACCACATAGGGCCCGGACACATATTTCCATTCATTTTTGATGATAGGCTTGGATAAAGGTACAAAATATGTTGAGATATATGAAGTCATAATTGGGCAAAACGTGTGAGTTAATGCACATACATTGTACTCTTGTTGCACCTTTTCACCTTTTCCCATGATACAGTCAAATTGTGTTACATGAGAGACAAATAAAGAATTAAACTTGTATATATAGTTTTTATCTCTGACATTTTTACCTATGGCATTATTTCCTAAGGCAGTTTTACCAGGTAGCCTCTGGTATTTTTACCTCTGGCATTTCTTCCTCTGACATTTTGCATATAGCATTTTACCTCTGGCATTTTTACCACACACTCATTCGAATAGATAAAATAATCCAAAGACTTCAATGTCCAAAAACCGTGTAGACCCTGATTACACAATGTGTTATGTGACATCTGATCTGGGTCTGCACTGTAAGCAGAGGCCTCTCTGTCTAGAAACCTAGGGTAGAAACAGTAATAATCCAAGGAAAACGACATTTTATCCATATTTGCTAATTACCCAATAGGGTCTCTCCAAATAATAAAAACAGAATTTAATATTATGTGAAACAATTGTAGTTCCAGATCAGCATATGCATATATTTTTTTCGCTGATAGAATGTGCAAGCTCTATTCACGTGCAGTGTAGAATCTGATCATAAAGCGGACGTACAGACTAATATGGGTCTACAGTGGTCGCATAATTCATAAAGTCCATTTATATTAGAAAAGATTCAACATCATTGTTTCTCATTTTACTTGTAAACACCTCAAAGTTCTACAAAATATCAACAAGATGTTCTATTTTTATTTTTATTAGTACATTGCTTTATATTAAAAAGAATGTTCAAACGTATATAAACACGTTTAATAACATCATTGTGTATTTCAATGAAGGGTGAACCGGTTAAATTCAACCTTCTCCAGGGGCCTGTACCTCCTGGTTTCATTTATCTACTTGACATCATACAGCTGAGAACCAGAAGCCTCAGACCACTGGACAAGGTTATGGTTTGATCTATAACCACTGCAATAAAAAAAGTGGTCAAAACATCAAAGGAACATCAATATTTGAAAAGGACCATTACAACAATGATCTAAGCATCCGGGCAGACAAATCGGCATCTTTAATTGTATACCTAAAGAAACACTGGTTACTGTAGAATACATTAATAAACAGTGAAAATCCTGATCAGAATGTGCAGTTTGAATGCACTGTTTGATCTGGGTCTTTCGTGTTTGCATAATACATAATCTCCCTTTTCCATAATTTGACATAACTGTACTTTATCTGAGACAGGTCACTGTCAGATCAATAAAAGTTCTTAAGTTTGATTGATTAACTGAAAAATGATTGTAAGACAACATTTATGCATCAAGGACAAACTGATGATATCCTTAATTTTTCCAGAAAATAGGCTTTGACATATCATGCAAATTGTCTCCAAAAGAGACAGTTTGCATGAACTGTCAAACCAATATTTGGGGTAAAATATTTTAACCCTTAAACTTTACCACTCTCTGGGCTAATTCAGCAGACGATAAATTGGAAATATTTGTCTTATTTTACCCAGAAAATAGGATTTGACATTTTATGCAAATTGTTTCCACTTGTGTGTGGGGGGTGGGGGGGGGGGGGAGGTGATATTTGATCCCTTAAACCTCTACCACTCTCTGGGCTTATAATCTCCTACGTAGGTGTAAGTAAGTCCTACGTAGGAGTTATCATCACCTACGTAGGAGTTACAATCTCCAACGTAGGACTTATCATCTCCTATGTAGTAGTTACTATCTCCTACGTAGGACTTATTATCTCCTACGTAGGAGTTACTATCTCCTACGTAGGACTTATTATCCTCTACGTAGGAGTTACTGTCCTCTACGTAAGACTTATTATCTCCTACGTAGGAGTTACTATAGTTAATATTTTTAGCTCGCCTGTACGAAGTACAAGGAGAGCTATTGTAGTCACCCCGGTCGTCCACGTTTGCGTTTGCGTTTGCGTTCCCGTTCCCGTCACACTGCGTTAAAGTTTTTCAAATGCTTATATCTCAACAGTCACTCCTCACAGAGGCATCAAATTTGGAACTTAGGTACCTTGGAGGGTCTTCTGAGATTCCAAGAGAATAAACCCCTGGGTTCATGCCCCTGGGTGGGGCTAGGGGTCAGAATCTAGGACACCTTTGTAATACTGTGTTAAAGTTTTTCAAATTCTTATATCTTGACTTTCACTCCTCATAGAGCATTCATATTTAGAATTTGGGTACCTGGACGAGTCTTCTGAGATTCCAAAAGAACATACCCCTGGGTTCATACCTCAGGGTGGGCCTTGGGGTGGGGCTAGGGGTCAAAATCTAGGACACATTTGTAAAATCTTATATGCCTACAGATTATAGACACAACTGGTTATACATCAGCTAACTATGTGACATCGGTTTAAGTGTAAGAGAGTGAAGGTCATGGTGACCTACATTTTACGGTCCAGGTCACCTAGATTTCACGGTCCAGTGATTTTGCCTTATATCTTGAATACTATTTGTTGGATAAATGTCACACCTGGGATATTACTTCCATGTGACCCAATGAATGACCACTTACTATATCTAGGTCATTGTGACCTATATTTCATGGTTCAATGATTTTGCCTTATATCTTGAATACTATTTATTGGTTAAATGTCACACCTGGGATATTAGTTCCATGTGACCCAATGAATGACCACTTACTATATCTAGGTCATTGTGACCTATATTTCATGGTTCAGTGATTTTGCCTTATATCTTGAATACTATTTGTTGGATACCTGGGATATTAGTTCCATGTGACCCAATGAATGACCACTTACTATATCTAGGTCATTGTGACCTATATTTCATGGTTCAGTGATTTTGCCTTATATCTTGAATACTATTTGTTGGATAAATGTCACACCTGGGATATTACTTCCATGTGACCCAATGAATGACCACTTACTATATCTAGGTCATTGTGACCTATATTTCATGGTTCAGTGATTTTGCCTTATATCTTGAATACTATTTGTTGGATAAATGTCACACCTGGGATATTAGTTCCTTGTGACCCGATTATTGACGTCAAAATATATCTCTGTTGGTGTGACCTATATTTCATGGTTCAGTGATTTTGCCTTATATCTTGAATACTATTTGTTGATAAATGTCACACCTGGGATATTAGTTCCATGTGACCCAATGAATGATCACTTACTATATCTAGGTCAATATGACCTATATTTCATGCTTCAGTGATTTTGCCTTTTATTTTTATTACTATTTCATGGAGAATTGTCATACCTGGATTATTATATCTATGTGACAAAATGATTTACATACAAATACATCTAGGTCAGTGTGACCTATATTATATGGTTGAATGATTTCGCCATATAACTTGAAAATTATTTCATAGATTATTCCATTTTGATTTTCTTAATGATAAAAATGTTACAATATAAAATGTACCCAGCAGGCGAGCTACGCTGTCCTACGACAGCTCTTGTTTCACCTGGCACTAGGACGCTTCCATAATTATATGTGTGTTTGTGAAAATATTAATTATCAACTAATTATTTTTATTTGCGCTTTGTGTTCAGACCCTTTTAAAGCATTAAGTTTACAAGATTGATAGGAGTGCTTATAAACGGTAGTCTGTAAAACCTGGGCTGGTCTCATTGGGCTGGGCTCGAATTTAGGCTCAAATTTGGGCTGGGCTCGAATAGAAATAGGAGCATCTAAGGGGAAAGGTTAATTAGGGTGAGTACCCAGACATCATTTATCTCGTAAGGTCAGCTCATTGCACTTGAAACCTTTAGGTCAGTGGTGCTGTTTATATCTTAATGGGCTACTTTCCACCATATATCCCATGGGAGGTGGTGTCAAAAGTTAATGCTGACTAAAATAGGATGTATTGCAATGCTAGTCCTCCAAGTGTTTTTTTTTTTTTTTTTAAATTAAAGTTGCTTATCATATTGGTAGTAAGTATATTATAGCAGATCGAAGGCCAAAAGTCCTCTCCTTCTGAACTTTACTGGTAGGGTTGTGCACCCTTACCGTGAGGGGAAGTCATGTAGCACCTTTGGTTGAACCCTGTGGTTTAGGAGATAGCGTGATGGACGGACAGACGGACGGACTGGTAGAAAAAAATGAATGTCAATTTTACTACCCATAGATTTGTCTAAAAATTTCTGGCTGAATGGCAAACAGTACAGACCCTGATCAGACACCATGTTCTGCGGCGTCTAATCTGGGTCTTCAATGTTTTCTCAGGCCGGTCTGTCCGAATACTTAAGACAAATATGGTAGCTGTAGCTGAAAGCTGCTGTTCAATGTCCTTTCAGAAGCGTCCTATTTGCTATTGAACAGTGAATATTTATAAATGTTTGACAAATGGCTATGCCAACACTTTCACTAATTGGCAAAGGGACTAATTTACTGGCTTATATTTGGCCAGCAGAAGCCGAGGTGCCTATGCTGACAACATTATGAAGCCTTAGGAGCAGTGTTTTCTTTAAAAATGGGTTCTGATAAAATCAAGGAACTTATCTCTACTAGTATGGTTCTAGACTGGCATTAGTCTATTGAATTAAATAATGACTACATAAAAATGCATTATCTGTACCTATAGATTTAAATGAAACTAAACTTATCTCTCTGATACCAATTTAAAAAAAAAAAGGTGATGGCCATATTGTGAACGCTTCCGTCTATCCGTCCGTCCATCCTACCACATACACGAATGGGTATTTATGTGTTTGCAGATTATGGACATCTTCAATGTATTTGAATGGGATTTATTCCGATAATTACTTATAATTTGATCTTATGTGGCTAAAAAGTGATCTTATTTTCTAACCACACAGGTATGCCTTTTACTGATGGTAGCCACATAACTGACCATTTGTTACAATGTGCGTCCATCCGTCCGTTCATCACGCTATCTCCTCCTATATCACTGAGCGGAATTTGACCAAATTTGCTACTTCATGGCGTCCCTCCATCTCTCCGTATCTCCTACTAAACCAATGGGCGCAATTTAACCGAACTTGCTACAAGACATCCTTATGGTAAGCGTGTGCGAGAGCAAAATTATTTTCCATCCGTCCATCCGGCGTCCGTCCATCTGTCCGTTATCTCCTCCTTAACCACTGGGTGCACGTTCACCAAACTTGCTACATGACTTCCCCTCATGGTAAGAGTGTGCGAGAGTAAAATCATTTTTCCGTCCGTTTGTCCTTGTCCATTAGTTACAATGTCTGTCCGTCACACTATCTGGATCCTCCTAAACCGTTGGGCGGAATTTAACCAAACTTGCTATATGAATTTTCCTCATTGTAAGGATGTGCAAGAGCAATATTTTTCTGTCCAGCGTTCGTCCGTCTGGTGTCCGTACATCTGTCTGTCACACTATTTCCTCCCAAAACAGTGAGTGGAATTTAACCAAACTTGCAATTATTGAATAAGCCTTCCTTTCATGGTAAGAGTGTGTGAGAGCGAGTCCATCCATCTGCCATCTGTCCATCCGCCATGCTGTTAGCAATATTAGGTCGGATGCGGGGGAGTGGGCGGGGTTTGGTGGGGTGGGGGGGGGGGTGCGATGTCGCGCCATCGACTGTGCATTCTAGTTTTGATTATTCAGGATTATAAGAATTAAGTAGAATGTGCAGTCGATAACGCACCATCACAAATCCCCACGCTCATTGCCAATCTTGCTAATAGCATGACTGACTTCCTCTTGCACACCCTTATATGAGAGGAGGTCATGTAGCTAGTTTGGTTAAATTCCACCCAGTTGTTTACGAGGAGATAGCGTTACGGACAGATGGATGGACGGACGAACACCTGGAAAAATAATGTTTCTCTTGGACCTATTACCATGAGGGGAAGTGATGTAGCAAGTTTGGTTGAGTTCTGCCCAGTGGTTTAGAAGGAGATAGCGTGACGGACGGACAACAGACGCAAGGACTCACTGAAAAATAATGTTGCTCTCGCACACACTTACTATGAGGGGAAGTGATGTAGCAAATAACACCCATGGGTAGCATGACGGACAGATGAAAGCACGGACTGACGCACAAACGGAATAATAAAACCCATACTGTGAGGGGAAGTGATGCAGTAAGTTTGATTGAATTCCACCCTGTGGTTTTGAAGGAGATAGTGTGATGGGCAAATGGACAGATGACGGATGCACGAACGGGCGACTGAACAGATGGAAAAATATTGTTTCTCTTGCACACCCATACTATGAGGGGAAATGATGTAGCAAGTTTGGTAGAATTCCACCCAGTGGTTTAGGAAGAGATAGCATGACGGACGGACAGTCGGACATTCTCGCACGGACATAAGGATGTCCTGACATTCATACGGATGGACGGACAGATGGAGGCGTTCATAATATCCCCATCACAGTTTAAAAAATAAAAATAAAAATGGGGATAAATATTTAGTCACTGGTGACTGGAGCAAGTCTAGCATGGCTCCAGTGGCAATGATAAAGTGAGTAGTCCACAAAAAAAAAAAAAAAAAAAAAAAAAAAAAAGCTTCAAAGACATTTTTAAAGTGATTTGAAAGTTGACAGAATTAGAATCAACTGGCCTGTGCTTCAAATAAAACAAAACTGAGAAAACCTCTGCGAAAAATAAGACTGGATTTGGTATTCACCCAGACTCATAAGAACAGAGCAACGTTTGGGTCTGTAGTTACTCGTAAAGCGAATAAAAAATATTTGTTTCAAACTATGCAGATCTGAGGCTGATCCTAGTATTTCCTGAGCTCTCATTTGATTTCTTTATTTTGTTGTGCTCAGACTTGTCTGGTATTTTTTTTTTCCTCCAAAAAAAAAAAAAAAAAAAAAAATCCTCCCCAATCCTCCTCCCACCCGCATCCCCTCACCCCAACCGCTAAAAAAAAAAAAAAAAAAAAAAAAAGTTTTTCTTCATACTCGTTTAACATATAATATTGGCCATATTAACCCTATCCTGCTGAATAATTTAATTAGCCACACACGTTTTTGACTATCAGCCAATCAGATTACATCATATAATGTTTTCATTCAAATTCACAAACTGAATGATAAACAGTGTAGATCCTGATCAGATGGCTACTTCAGAAGCTATCTGATCTGGATCTGCACTGTTTGCAAAAGTAGGGGTTGTCGTGAACAGCAGGATAAGGGTTAAATCTTCTCTCTCTCTTTCTTCTGAAGCAGCAGTAGTCTTTACCAGGGTCATGACTCTTATCATCCATTATCAGCCCTCAAGGGAATTATGTGCATCAGCAGGTCTAGATACTGCAAACATCTGGTTTTATAACATCAGGCACTGAGGTTACAGACTTGGTCACTAACCTTTGACCTCATATAACCCTGTAATCAATCGAGCCCAGCCCAAAATCGAGCCCAGCCCAAAATTGAGCCCAGCCCAATTAGCCCAGCCCAGGTTTTACAGACTACCCTTATAAACATACATCTTGTCCGATTCTGTCTTCAGAACAGGTTTTTTTCCCCTAAATTCATTATAGTTCTATTATTACTGTAATATCTCATGGATACATGTGTTTCTCTCAGAGAACTGTCAGAAATTACTATGAACATTAGCAACCCAACCTGGATGCTCCAGGTCCGATCCTGTCTACTTCTCGTGGTATTTCTCGACCTACCGCTTCCTAAGATCATTAGTTTCAAATATTACTGTACAGGCTATCTATTACAAAATAAAACCTTTACACTAAAAGAAATTATTATAACCAGGCTAAAAAACGGTAAAATTCGGGTCCGATACGGTGATTACGCCCGATCCGGTAAGTTTACGTACCCTAAATAAGCTGCTGAAGAGAATAAATCAGTGTGCGAATTTACGTGCTGTCTTCTCCCAGTACTCTAAATTTTTAACTGGAAAGGAATTTCTTCATCTACTAGACATATCTACTAGCGAAGCGTCAGATTCTAGTTGAGGAACATCTTCTGTCGGAAAATACTGATTTTGGCTTTTGTAATATTTCATAGGAGCCAAGGATGAAACTAAATTTTGAGGACACAGCCAGTTTTTACCAAAGTTTTCCGAATCTAATCTATTCTGGATACACTTGGTAGTATTTTCCACCAGCTTTGACTGCGGAAGAACTAATAATGGAGTTGCATGTGACTCCATTAATTGCACAATTCCTGATAATGGTTTAGCAGGAATGTACTCTTCCGAGGGTTTCGACAGAACTCCTGCGGTAACAGTCTAAATACTTCATTAATTGCCTTGTCAAAGGACCAGGTTTCAGCCTCCGATTCAGAGCCTGAATCCTTTGACGTTTGTTGCACCACATTATCGGAATGTATGTTTGGTGTCTCGTCGATGGCCTTAACAGGTTGCACCGTAGACGATATGTCTGAGGAGACTGTCTTCGTCGGTTGCTGACAAGAGCCGACAAGAAGTGACAAGAGCCGACAAGAAGTGACAAGAAGGTCTTACACGCATTTACTGACATATATAATGTAATATATTACATATTACATCTTTTGCACCTGTTAGAATTCCTTATAACCCCACCTCCTCACCCATTTATGGATTTTTTTTATTCGTAAACTGTTACTCAACTGCTAGCATTTTAGATATATTTTAGATTTCTTTTGTCAGAAATAAATTCGGTTCTTACAGTATGAGATGAGAAAGTATGTATTTAAGAAGAAGAAGAAGAGAAAAAAAACTTTAATAAAATATAGATTCCTGGAACCCCGTTATACCCACTAACAAGGCATTGGTGCTTTTTCTTGTCGCTAAATTCTTTCAATCAAACCGGGCCGACAAAAGAAAATGATGTATATATTAAATAGTTCCTGATTGCTAATATATCTTTTTGATTTGTGAAATAATGGTAAAATGTCAGGGGAAACGACTTGCATGAAAATGAATCTAAGATAGCGTTATAGTTAGAGGCTAATGCCAAGAATGTCAGTGTAAAGAAGAATCAGATTTTCTTGTCGGTAATACATTTGGTGTTCCCACGGACAAAATAACACGATATGTATACTGAATAATTTCTGACGGTCTATTATATCTCATTGATTCATGAAATTCTGAAAATAAAAATATAATAGGAAACCACTTATATGAACATTCTTTGAAGAAAAAAATATGAAGGAACGGTTAGGACCTATATATGAGCATCAGGATTTCTTATCGGTAATTCTAATAGTGTAGGCGTTCCTGCCGACAAGAGCGTGATATTTGATAGATCTGAAGAAAAGCCTTTGGCTAAGTCTAAAAAGAAATTTTTTGTCTAAACCAATTTTTTGAAAATAAAATCAAAGAATAGTTAATAAGAAGTTGCTTTCTATTTCTCATAAGACGTAATTTGCCAGCCATTTTACTATCACACAAAATTTGGAGTGTCTTGTCTGTTTAAGAAAATTTAATAAAATAAGGATAATACAATATAGTGTGAGCCGTAACACGAGATAATGGTAATTTTCGTCCTCCGTAAACACATTCTTCATTGCGCATATACAGCCCAGTATCTTCCGCTAGGTTTTCAAATACTAAACTATCTGATTTGAGCATCCTGGGTACAGAACCGGACTACTTTCAAGATGGCAATTCAAAACATAATATAGGGCACAGTGAACCAATTGTGACAGGTCTGGTGATTGGTGCAAAAAAAAAAGTATAGGGAAGCCCGGGGTAGTTACTTTATGTAAGGCGACCTGTGATTGGTTAATAATAAAGATGAATTAAAACTCATCATTCTAATTTCGTATACGGGATTTGATGTTAGATCGAATAAAAAAAAAAAAATATTCACATAGGCCGCCATCTTGGTTGTGCCAAAAGACAGCTTGTTTTCGACTGGCCGCGAACGTCTAAGTAAACTGAACACAACCATGGGCAATCGGGAAAAATGCAATTTAAGTGGAGGTATGTGTGTCCCGGTATGATCTGCGGTTACCCTGTTCACCAACACAGTCACAAAAGTTTGCAATTTAAGTGGTGATATAAAAGAAAAGATCTGAAGAAAAGCCTTTGGCTAAGTCTAAAAAAACTTTTTTTTGTCTAAACCAGTTTTTTGAAAATAAAATCAAAGAATAGTTAATAAGAAGTTGCTTTCTATTTCTCATAAGATGTAATTTGCCAGCCATTTCACTATCACACAAAATTTGGAGTGTCTCGTCTGTTTAAGAAAATTTAATAAAATAAGGATAATACAATATAATGTGATTGTGTCCCTGTGTTACCTGCGGTTACCCATGTTACCCTGTTACCCAAAAATTACCCCGTGAAATTGTGTCCCTGTGTTACCTGCGGTTACCCATGTTACCCTGTTACCCAAACACAGTCACAAAAATTTGCAACTTAAGTAGAGATACTTGTGCCCCTGTGTTACCTGCGGTTACTCGTGTTATCCTATTACCCAAACACAGTCACTTGTGTCCCTGTGTTACCTGCGGTTACCCGTGTTACCCAAACACAGTCACTAAAATTTGCAATTTAAGTGGAGATACTTGTGTCACTGTGTTACCTGCGGTTACCCGTGATACCCAAATACAGTCACTGAAATTTGCAATTTAAGTGGAGATACTTGTGTCCTTGTGTTACCGGCGGTTACCCATGTGACCCAAACCCAGTCAAGTAATTTTGCGATTAAAGTGAAGATACTTGTGTCCCTATGTTACCTGCGGTTACCCGTGTTACCCTGTTACCAAAACACAGTCAAGTAATTCGCAATTTAAGTGGAGAACTTGTGGCCCTGTGTTACCTCCGGTTACCTTTGTTACCCTGTTACCCAAACACAGTCACTAAAATTTTCAATTTAAATTGAGGTATTTGTGTCCCTGTGTTACCTGCGGTTAGCCTGTTACCCAAACACAGTTGCTAAAATTTGCAATTTAAGTGGATGTATTTGTGTTATCCATGTTACCCTGTTACCCAAACACAGTCAAGTGATTTTGCGATTTAAGTGAAGATACTTGTGTCCCTGTGTTACCTGCGGTTACCCGTGTTACCCTGTTACCAAAACACAGTCAAGTAATTCGCAATTTAAGTGGAGATACTTGTGTCCCTGTGTTACCTGCGGTTACCTTTGTTACCCTGTTACCCAAACACAGTCACTCAAATTTGCAACTTAAATTGAGGTATTTGTGTCCCTGTGTTACCTGCGGTTTCCTTGTTACCCAAACACAGTCAAGTTAATTCGCAATTTAAGTGGCGATACTTGTGTCCCTGTGTTACCTGCGGTTACCCGTGTTACCCAGTCACTAAAATTTGCAATTTAAGATGAGGTATTTGTGTCCCTGTGTTACCTGTGGTTACCCGTGTTACCCTGATACCAAAACACTGTCATGTAAATTTGCAATTTAAGTGAAGATACTTGTGGCCCTGTGTTACCTGCGGTTACCCGTGTTACCCTGTTACCAAAACACAGTCAAGTAATTCGCAATTTAAGTGGAGATACTTGTGTCCCTATGTTACCTGCAGTTACCGGTGTTACCATGTTACCCAAACACAGTTCAGTAAATTTGCAATTGCAGCGGCGTCCCTGTGTTACCTGCAGTTACCGGTGTTACCATGTTACCCAAACACAGTTCAGTAAATTTGCAATTGCAGAGGAGACATTTTTGCCCCCGTGTTACCTGCGTTTACCCATGTTACCCAAACACAGTCAAGTAAATTTGCTATTTAAGTGGATGTATTTGTGTCCATGTGTTACCTGAGGTTACGCGTGTTACCCTGTAAGACACAGTCACAAAAATTGGCAATTTAGGTGGATATACTTATGTCCCTGTGTTACCTATAGTTACCCGTGTAACTCTTTTACCCAAACACAGTCAATAAAATTTGCAAATTAAGTAGATGTATTTGTGTGCCTGTGTTACCTGCGGTTACTCTGTTACCCAAACACAGTTCAGTAAATTTGCAATTTAAGTTGAGGTATTTGTGTCCCTGTGTTACCTGCAGTTACCGGTGTTACCCTGTTACCCAAACACAGTTCACTAAATTTGCACTTGAAAATGAGGCATTTGTGCCCCTGTGTTACCTGCGGTTACCCGTGTTACCCTGTTACCCAAACGAAGTCAAGTAAATTTACTATTTAAGTGGATGTATTTGTGTCCCTCTGTTACCTGTGTTTACCCTTGTTACCGTTACCCAAACACAGTCACAAAAATTGGCAATTTAAGTGATATTTGTGTCCCTATGTTACCTGTGGTTACCCGTGTTACCCTGTTACCTAAACACAGTCACTAAAATTTGCATTAAGTAGATATGTTTGTGTTCCTGTGTCACCTGCGGTTACTCATGTTTCCCTGTTACCCAAACATAGTTAAGTAAATTTGCAATTTAAGTGGATGTATTTGTGTCCCTGTGTTTCCTTTGGTTACCCGTGTTACCCTGTAACACAAATATTGTGAAGTAAATTTGCAATTTTAGTTTAGGTATTTGTGTCCCTGTGTTACCTGCAGTTACCGGTGTTACCCTGTTACCAAAACGCAGTTCAATACATTTGCAATTTAAGAGGAGGCATTTGTGGCCCCGTGTTACCTGCGGTTACCCGTGTTACCCTGTTACTTAAACGCAGTCAAGTAAATTTGCTATTTAAGTGTATGTATTTGTGTCCCTGTGTTACCTGCCGTTACCCGTGTTACCCTGTTACCCAAACAACTAAATTTGCTATTTAAGTGGATGTATTTGCAATTTAAGTGGAGATACTTGTGTCCCTGTGTTACATATGATTACCCGTGCTACCCTGTTACCCAAACACAGTCAATAAAATATGCAATTTAAGTGGAGATACTTGTGTCCTTGTAGTACCTACGGTAACCCGTGCTACCCTGTTACCAAAACACAGTCACTAAAATTTGCAATTTCAGTGGAAATACTTGTGTCCCTGTGTTACATATGATTACCCGTGTTACCCTGCTACTCTGTTACCCAAACACAGCCAATAAAATTTGCAATTTAAGTGGAGATACTTGTGTCCTTGTAGCACCTACGGTAACCCGTGTTACCCTGTTACCCAAACACAGTCACTAAAATTTGCAATTTATGTGGAGCTCCTTGTGACCTTGTGTTACCTGCGGTTAGCCGTGTTACCCTCTTACCCAAACACAGTCAAATAGATTTGCGATTTAAGTGGTGATACTTATGTCCCTGTGTTAACTGCGGTTACCCGTGTTACCCTGTTACCCAAACTCAGTCAACTAAATTTGCTATTTAAGTGGATGTATTTGTTTCCCTGTGTTACCTGCGGTTACAAGTGTTACCCTGTTACCAAAACACAGTCACAACAATTTGCAATTTAAGTTGAGATACTTGTGTCCCTGTGTTACTGGCGGTTTCACGTGTTACCCTGTTACCCAAATCCAGTCACTTATGTCCCTGTGTTACCTATGGTTACCCGTGTTACCCTGTTACCAAACCCAATCACTAAAATTTGCAATTTAAGTGGATGTATTTGTGTCCCTGTGTCACCTGCGGTAACCCGTGTTACCATGTTACCCAAAACAGTCATGTAAATTTGCAATTTAAGTTGAGGTATTTATGTCCCTGTGTTACCTGCAGTTACCAGTGTTACTCTGTTACCCAAACACAGTTCAGTAAATTTGCAATTCAAGAGGCATTTGTGTCCCCATGTTACCTGCGGTTACCCTGTTACCCAAACGCAGTCACCCATCGTCTCTTGTATCTACCATAATCATATATGGATAGTAGAGAAGAGGAAGATGATGATGACGTAGAACGTCTTCTTCTCCTCTTATGTGAGTGTTTGGATTTCTTACTTCTCTTTGATTTCTTACTTCTCTTATGAGAAGATAAAGAGGAAGATTTAGAGGAGGAAGAAGAAGATCTATATCTTCTCATCTTAGACGTGTGCTTTGTCATAGGCTGATCTCTCCTACTAAGTCTAGTCTGAGATGTTTGCCCATCAGGGGATTGCCAAGTGTTAGTAGGCGAATCAAACACTTAAATCTGACATGGCCTTAAAGTCTGGCTCCAATGGTAGCAATATCCTTTTCGAACTTCTTGAGTTCTGAGGCTCATTCTATAATGAAAGCTCAGAACTCTTCTGTGTCTGGCTGGACATCCGGTAATCAGGGCCAATCGATTGTTGCCTGATGACCTGGAAACTGACTAGTGCGTTGCCCGGAGACTGGTGCCTGGTGATTGAATGACCAGTCTCGTGCCCGGTGCCTGGTAATCACCGTTTGATGACCTTGATGACTGGTAAGGCCAAAAAAAAAAAAAAAAAAAATACTTGTGTTTCCAATTGCACGGCCAAAAACAAAAGGACCATGATGGTCCTATATCGCTCACCTGAGCAAACAGATTTGCATACTTACTGTTGAAGTTTCAGCCAAGTTCACTGCTCCAAGATTGTATAAATTTTATAGCCCTGCTCACATCACCCCACCCCCAGCGTCCATGTTTTTTTAATGCATCATGATGACGAGCTGAATCTTGAAAGCGGGTCACAAAAGGAACATTTCTGCCAAGTTATATTGAAATTGGGCCAGTGGTTTCTGATAAAAAGATGTTTCAAGTGTTTTATATAGCTATAAAGCCCTACCCCCTAACGGCCATGTTTTTGACGAATCATGATAGCTTGAACAAACTTGGTAGATGGTCACCAAAGGAACATTCCTGCCAAGTTATACTGAAATCGGGTCAGTGGTTTCTGACAAGAAGATTTTTAAAGTTTTCTATTTAGATATATAGGGAAAATAAGCCCCACCCCCTAGCTGCCATGTTTTTGACGAGTCATGATTGCTTGAACAATCTCGGTAGAGGGTCACCAAAGCAGCATTCCAGCCAAGTAATATTGAAATCAGTCAGGGGATACTTGACAAGAAGAATTTTAAAGTTTTCTATACAGATAAGTATGGAAGATAAGCCCCGCCCCCTGGGAGGGGGGGGGGGGGGGGGGGGGGGCGGCGGGGAGGGCATTTTTTTTTCTTTGACGTATCATGAAGGCTTGAATGAACAATCTTGGTAGAAGGTCACCAAAGCAAACTTCCTGCCAAGTTACATTGGACTCGATCCAACGGTTTCTTACGAGAAGATTTTTAAAGTTTTCTATATCGATATATAGGGAAAATAAGCCCCGCCCCCTAGCGGCCATGTTTTTGTCGAATCATGACGGCTTGAACAACCTTGGTAGACGGTCACCAAAGAAACATTCATGCCAAGTTATATTGAAATCGATCCAGTGGTTTCTGACAAGAAGATTTTTAAAGTTTTCTATATACATATATAGGGAAAATAAGCCCCGCCCCCTGGCAGCCATGTTTTTTGACGAATCACGATTACTTGAACAATCTTGGTAGAAGGTCACCAAGGAAACATTTCTGCCAAGTAATAATGAAATCGGTCTAGTGGTTTCTGACAAGAAGATTTTTAAAATTTTCTATATAGATGTATAGGGAAAATAAGCCCTGCCCCCTGGCGGCCATGTTTTTTGACGAATCATGACGGCTTGAACAATCTTGATAGAGGGTTGCATAAGAAACATTCTTCGAATGTTATATTGAAATCGGGTCAGTGGTTTCTGACAAGTACATTAAAGTTTTCAATAAAGAACATATGATCAATATGACCGTCTACCAAAGACGGTCACCAAAGAAACATTCCTGCCAAGTTGTATTGAAATCGGTCCAGTGGTTTCTGACAAGAAGATTTTTTAAAGTTTTCTATATACATATATAGGGAAAATAAGACCCGCCTCCTGGCAGCCATGTTTTTTGACGAATCACGATTACTTGAACAATCTTGGTAGAGGGTCATCAAGGAAACATTTCTGCCAAGTAATAATGAAATCGGTCTAGTGGTTTCTGACAAGATTTTTAAAATTTTCTATATACATGTATAGGGAAAATAAGCCCTGCCCCCTGGCGGCCATTTTTTTTGACGAATAATGACGGCTTGAACACTCTTGATAGAGGGTTGCATAAGAAACATTCCTGCAATGTTATATTGAAATCGGTCCAGTGGTTTCTGGCAAGAAGATCATTAAAGTTTTCTATATAGATATATAGGGAAAATAAGCCACGCCCCTCGCGGCCATGTTTATTGACAAATCATGACGGCTTGAACAATCTTGGTAAAGGGTCATTTAGGAAACATTTCTGCCAAGTTATATTGAAATCGGTCCTGTGGTTTCAGACAAGAAGATCTTTTTCAAGTTTCTATATACATATATAGGAAAAATAAGCCCCGCCCCCTAGCGGCCATGTTTTTGACAAATCATGACGGCCTGAACAATCTTGGTAGAGGGTCACCAAGGAAACATTTCTGCCAAGTTATATTGAAATCGGTCCAGTCGTTTCTGACAAGAAGATTTATAAAGTTTTCTATATATAGAGGGTTACAAAAGAAGCATTCCTGCCGTGTTATATTGAAATCGGTCCAGTGGTTTCTGACAAGAAGAGTTTTAATGTTTTCTATATAGATTTATAGGGAAAATAAGCCCCGCCCCCTGGCAGCCATTTTTTGACGAATCCAAATGGCTTGAACAATCTTGGTAGAGGATCACCAAAGGACATTTCTGCAAACTATATTAAAATCGGTCCAGTGGTTTCTGACAAGAAGACTTTTAAAGTTTTCTATATAGATATATAGGGAAAATAAGCCCCGCCCCCTGGCGGATATGTTTTTTGACGAATCCAAATGGCTTTAACAATCTTGGTAGAGGATCACCAAAGGAACATTTCTGCAAAATTATATTGAAATAGGTCCAGTGGTTTCTGACAAGAAGATTTTTAAAGTTTTCTATATAGATATATAGGGAAAATAAGCCCCGCCCCCTGGCGACCATGTTTTTTGACGAATCCAAATGGCTTGAACAATCTTGGTAGAGGATCACCAAAGGAACATTTCTGCAAAATCATATTGAAATCGGTTTGGTGGTTTCTGTTTTTAATTAAAAAAAATCTATTTTAGCTCCTGTGACCTAGATATGTAATGGACCGGAACCATTTGACCAATTTTGAAACAGGACCAACCAAGGATCATTCTTGTGAAGTTTGGTCAAAATCCAATCAGTGGCTTAGGAGATGTTGTTTAAAGATTGTGGACGGACGGACATACGGACGACGATGACGGACGGTGAGTGATCACAATAGCTCACCTTGAGCCTTCGGCTCGTGTGAGCTAAAAATAGGGTCGGGTAGGCTTTTCTTTTTTTCTTTTTTGATACACCCAGATTAGACTGTTCTAGATAGAGCATTCTGATCAGGGTTTATATTGTTTGTTAGTCTCCCTCTAATCTCTCTAAAGGTATAATAGCAAGAGGGCCCAGAGGGCCCTAATTCGCTCGCCTGAGTGTCATTGTCTCTAGTATATTCTAAATATAGTATATTTCTCTTCATAGGACTATGTTTGTTTAAAATTTGTTGAAAATGAATGTTTTCAGATGACAAGCTGGGGGTGCTGGACAGAAGCATGATCGCGTGGAGCCTTATTGTTGAATAGACATGTGAACTAGATGAAGCTATGTAACCAAATATCAAAGGCCAGGGCCTTCTAGTTTCAGACAAAAAAAAAGTTTTCCCTATATAAGTATATATAAAAAAGATGGCGGCTACCTTGGATTTCCAATAGGGACTATTTTAGCTATTTTTGATCTACAAGATGCTTCCTATCAAGTTTAAAGTCAATAAGCCTTTCGATTCAGGAGAAGAAGGGAATAATAGATTTTCAAGATGGCTGCCATGGCAGGCACCTTGGATTTTCAATCAGAAAGATTTTAGCTATTTTTGACCTATAAATCAACCCGATGCTTCCTACCAAGTTTAAAGTCAATTGGCTTTTTCAGTTTATGAGTAGAAGCGAAAAATAGATTTTCAAGATGGCCACCAAGGCAGCCATCTTGGATTTTGGATCGGGACGATTTTGGCTATTTTAGATCTACAAGTCATACCAATGCTTCCTGCCAAGTTTCGAGTCAAATGGCCTTTCAGTTCAGAAGAAGCGAAAAATTGATTTTCAAGATGGCCGCCATGGCAGCTATATTGGATTTCCGATCAGCACGATTTTAGCTATTTTTGATCTACAAGTCACCCAGATGCTTCCTACCTAGTTTAAAGTCAATAAGCCTTTCGGTTCTGGAGAAGAAGCGAAAAATTGGTTTTCAAGATGGCCGCCATGGCGGCCATTTTGGATTTCCAATCGGAACAATTTTAGTTATTTTTGATCTACAAGTCACCCCGATGCTTCCTAGCAAGTTTGGAGTCCATTGGCCTTTCAGTTCAGGAGAAGAACCAAAAAATTGATTTTCAAGATGGCTGTCATGGCGGCCATCTTGGATTTCCGATTGGAACGATTTTAGCTATTTTAGATCTATAAGTCACCCTGATGCTTCCTACCATGTTTGGAGTCAATTGGCTTTTGGGTTTAGGAGAAGAAGCAAAAAATAGATTTTCAAGATGGCTGCCATGGCGGCCAGCTTGGATTTCCGATCGGCATTTAGCTATTTTTGATCTACAAGTCACCCTGATGCTTCCTAGCAACTTTGGAGTCAATTGGGTTTTCGGTTCAGGAGAAGAAGCGAAAAATAGATTTTTAAGATGGCGGCCATGGCGGCCATCTTGGATTTCCGATCGGCACGATTTTAGCTATTTTTAATCTACAAGTCACCCTGATGCTTCCAAGCAAGTTTGGAGTCAATTGGCCTTTCAGTTCAGGAGAATTGGCGAAAAATAGATTTTCAAGATGGCGGCCATGGCAGCCATCTTGGATTTCCGATCAGCACGATTTTAGCTATTTTTGATCTACAAGTCACCCTGATGCTTCCTAGCAAGTTTGGAGTCAGCTAGCCTTTCAGTTCAGGAGAAGAAGCGAAAAATAGATTTTCAAGATGGCGGCCATCTTGGATTTCCGATCGGCACGATTTTAGCTATTTTTGATCTACAAGTCACCCCGATGCTTCCTAGCAACTTTGGAGTCAATTGGCCTTTCGGTTCAGGAGAAGAAGCGAAAAATAGATTTTCAAGATGGCGGCCATCTTGGATTTCCGATCGGCACGATTTTAGCTATTTTTGATCTACAAGTACCCCGATGCTTCCTAGCAATTTTGGAGTCAATTGGCCTTTCGGTTCAGGAGAAGAAGCGAAAAATAGATTTTCAAGATGGCAGCCATCTTGGATTTCCAATCAGCACGCTTTTAGCTATTTTTGATCTACAAGTCACCCTGATGCTTCCTAGCAAGTTTGGAGTCAAATGGCCTTTCAGTTCAGAAGAAGCGAAAAATAGATTTTCAAGATGGCTGCCATGGCGGCCACCTTGGATTTCCGATCGGCACGATTTTAGCTATTTTTGATCTACAAGTCACCCTGATGCTTCCTACCAAGTATCGAGTCAATTGGCCCAGGGGTGTAGGAGTAGGCTTTTAAAGCAATTGTTGACGCCGCACGACGGACGACGGACATTGACTGACCACAATAGCTCACCATGAGCACAGGTGAGCTAAAAAGATAAAGATGAAATCCCACGCTCTGCTTACTTGCATCTTCACCACTAAATAAACTATCTTGCAACTATGTCAAGGTGATTTCCGGACATGCTCAAATTTTGAATCAACACCAGTGAAGTGACAGATCTTCTCCAATTTAATAAGGATGACAGAAGCAAGCCATATCCTTAGGGATCGGCTTATTTTAAGCTCTGCTGTCTTTACAGTCACAACTTCACATATATTTTTGAAGTATAGTCAAGCAGTCGAGTATTAGTTTAGTCCGAATTAGAGATTTTTGCCTACTCACTTTCCCTTCCTCTGCCTGGCCAAAAGTGGACAATGTCGTCCCTTTTTATGGTTCTGGATGAAATCGCAGCCAAATGCTGCGGTCACACAGCTTACAGTAATACTGGAATACCCGTGAAAAATACAGGAATACCTGTGAAAGACACCTACTGAAGAAAGCAACACTGGCTTTAATTAAGAAACGCATATACTCGGAGGACGGTCTTGAAAAGCCCAGAGGCCAAAGAAGCTCACACGAAGACTGATCCGCAGGCTGATCTGAGTATTCACTGGTCGCACAGGTCTTATTGCCCTAAAAGTGTTTTCCAAATTTTCATGATTCCTGTTCCCCCAAATTAGTTTCATTCCCTTGTTCTCTGCGGCGTCTGATCTGGGTCTACACTGTTTGAACAGGCCTATCTGTCCCAATATTTAGGTTCTTTTATATTTTTAATGCGTGCCAATTTCGTATGCATTTTTGACGAGAAAAGATTCTATAAATTAAGTTTATTTTTTTCTCCCGAAGCGGTTTCCCGCCACGATTTCGCGTGACGTTACCGCTACGAGCAAGTGGTTTCTTCATGCGGGACAAGGGAATTAATGTTGCTTTGTGACTGTTGCATTTTCTGGGTATTTTAATAATCATATTGTTCTCATTATATAGATAATGTAAAGAATAACAGTGCTAAAGTTTGGTTTTACAACGTAAGTTACAGATTTGGAGTAACATAATTATCAAAGTGGATGGGGTAATTCAGTAAGAACCTAAAGTATCATACACTTAAAACGTTAAACTATAATACCCTTCCATTATCGTGTCGCGGGGTGATAACTCTGTCAAACATTGACGAAAGTTGTCCGTTAGCAATCCCAAACCAGATCTCCTTAATATCAATGCATGTACCAACATTTGGTTAAAATCACTTGACATTTACATAGGTTATCGTCCGGAAACGAAACTATAGGCGTGTCTCGGGCAGATAACTCCGTCAAAATTTGACGAAATTTGTTCATTAGGAATCCCAAACCAGATCGCTACAATATCAATGCACAAACCAAGTTTGGTGAAAATCCATTGATGTTTACTCAAGTTATCATCCAGAAACGAAATAAGGACGGACAGACAAAACGGACGGACGGACGTAGGACTGATGGACGGACGGACAGACACACGGATATGCAACGTGAAACCATAATACCCCGCCACTCTCGTGTGGCGGGGTATAAAAACTATGAACCTAAAGCTTATAAACTGTGTGTCTCTTTAAAAGGTTGCCACATCCAGTTGTACCAACTTCCATTAGTTAGTATCCTGTTTTACATCTTGCGAATGAAATTGGCCAACGGGTTTAAGAAGAGATGTCATTTAAAGATTTTTTTTTTTTTTATTTTTAGCTCTGGTGGCCATCTTGTTCATTGGAGCGGAATTGTTTTAGCTATTTTGGTAGAGAGTCACCCAGCAACATTCTTGTGCAGTTTGAGTTAGCAATATTCTTGCGAAGTTTGATTGAAATTAGCCAAATGTTTATGAGGACTTGTAATGTAAATATTTTTCTTTCTTTTATTTAGCTCTGGTGGCCATCTTATTCATTGGAGCGAAACCGTTTTAGCTTCTATAGTAGAGAGACACCTTGGCAACATTCTTGTGAGTTTGAATAAATTGGCCCAATGATATGGGAGTTGTCATTTAAAGTGGTTGTCTATTTTTAACTCTCGCAGCCGTCTTGTTCATTGGAGCAATAATGTTTCAACTATTTTGGTAGAGAGACACCTAGGCAAGATGCCTGTGAAGTTTGAAATTGGCTCAATGATACATGAGTTGTCATTTATAGGTTTTTTCTGCTTTTACCTTTCACAGCCATCTTGTTCAGTGGAGCAAAACCATTTTAGCTATTTTAGTAGTGAGTCACCTAAGCAACATTCCTGTAAAGTTCATCTGAAATTGGCTAATGGTGTAAGAGGAGTTATCATTATTTTTTTTTCTATTTTTAGCTCTGGCTGCCATTATGATAATTGGTGTGGAACAATTTTATCTATTTTCGTAGAGAGTCATACAGGCAATATTCCTGTGAAGTTTAACTGAAATTGGCCCAGGGGTGTAAAGAGAAGTTGTCATTTATGGCAAATTGTTGATGCAGCATGATGCAAGATGGATGACGCATGACGGACATTGACCCATCACAATTTAGCTCACAATGAGCATGTTATGCTCGGAAGAGCTAAAAATATATTATAAGCAATATATTAGGAGAAAATGAAGACTTTTTTCTAAGTAGCATAAAAAATAGTGTTACAGGCAACTCCTCTTTTGACAATTCTTCAGCCCATGTGACCTTGAAAATAAGGTCAAGGTATATCATAAACAGTCATCTCTTTGCTTTATCCCAATGTTGTATTCAGGTGTTTCGAAATAATTCACCGTTTAGTTCCGGAGAAAGGCTAGATTTTATTGAATTACAAGATGTAAAATTAACGAAAATTGAAAATTTTCATAAAAGAGATGCTGCAGATGCAACATTTTTCTTTAAAGGTCAGTTAGTGAGATAAGATATTACCTAAGGCATTTGCTAACAAACAGTGGAAGGTATAACGGGGTGTGATATATTTTTAAAGAGAAATGGTGTTTAAAATATGGTACCTTAGGTTCACTTTCATCATCACGTTACTCCAAAACTAGGGCTGACGTTGCAAAATCAGTAGTGTTTTAGTAAATGGGACATTATAGGTAACGTATCAGCAAAAAATGAAAACTTTCGTTACGGGGCAGGAAAAGAGTCTTATGGACCTCTTCCCCCCTTTATTTATCTTTCATTACGAAAACATGCATATTCAAATATACTGAAAATTTTTACCATCAAAAATCATGAAAATTTTAGATAAAAAATTCTGATATTTTTCACATTTCTGAACAAAACATGGATTGTGGGTACTCGTTAGACGGGGTGATTCTAACGAGTACCCACAATCTATGTTGTTGAGCAGAAATAAGAAAAATAATGTATACCCGTTTTACCATTTGCGAGAAATATGATGTTTTTTAGAACCTTTTCAGAAGTCACAGAATATGATTATTTTTTATCAGCAGTGTTTCTGTTGTACTAAAATACAAAAATAACTAGAGAAAAAATATTTACAAGATTTTTTTTTTAGGCCTGCACTGCCCTACTGACCCCAAGTATCTGTGGTTTAAGGGGGTCAAAAATATATAGGCATGTTTTGCTGATGCTAAACTTTTCCTTTTAAATTATTATCTATACTCAGTAAAAATGAAAACTTTACATGATATTATACCGATTTATACATGTTTGCCTAAATAATAGAAACTCTAGAAGTACATTAAATCATAAGCCGATCAATACACAAGACAATGGCAATAGTCTCGCTCTGGTGAATTGCGCACGAGGAACCCGAGCTTAGATTTCAGTTTTTCACCTCTCCCCACGCTGTGGTAAATTTCCATTCACTTCATGTACGCATTCTTACAGATAAACACTTACTGTGCAGCAGCGATAAGAAAAAAACAAATTTGTTTCATTCATCAACGTTGTACAGAAATGCCACGTCTTTCTGAAAATCAACGTAACCAGGCCATTACTATGCTTCAGGCTGTCGCAATGGTACATGACGTTGCACAACATTTTGGATGCTCTCGTCAGACTATCCATAACCTCATTACCATGTTTACAATCACTGGTTCCGTCCGCGATCGTCCGCGTCCTGGTCAACGTCGTGTGACAGTAACAACGGGACGACCGCTAAATTACGCTGACGCATTTGCGTAACCGATTTTTACCAGCAACGGCAACTGCTCGACAACTTGGGGTAAACGCCCAAACAATCCGAAACCGTCTTAGGCAAAACAACGTCCGATTCTCACTGCCCGCCACAGGGCCACAAGGCTGTTATGGGCTCAACGTCACCTGCACTTGACCCGTCGTCAGTGGCATAACGTGATTTTCAGTGATGAATCGCGGTTCAGCGTAAGCCGTGCTGACGGCAGAGTGCGTGTGTATCGACGCAGAAATGAAAGATATGCTCAATGCTGCGTCAGGGAATGGGATAGATTCGGGGAGGTATCATGGGCAACGTCAAGACAGATCTTGTGTTGTACAGGGTAATCAAAATGCTCAACGCTATGTTAACCTCCTGAATAATAACCTCCTTCCATTCATGCAGAATTTTGTACCTGGCTTAACTTTTCAACATGACAATGCCAGACCCCATACTACCCTCGTAACTGCAAACTTTCTGGCACAAAACAACGTGAACGTTTTACGTTGGCCGGCTTTATCCCCGGATATGAATCCTATCGAGCACATTTGGGATGAGCTTGGTCGAAGAGCTAGGACCAATCACCAGATAAACAATGTGCAAGACTTAACACGGGCTCTTCAGCTGGAATGGCAGGCACTTCCTAATGTTTTGATTAGACGTTACGTTAACTCCATAAGATGGAGAATCCGTGCATGCATTGCTAGCAATGGCGGCCACACACGCTACTGATAAATTGCTGCCAGGAAAAGCATAATTTCTTAAGAAAAAGTGAAATCAAAATGTTAAAAATAATTTTTCCCTTACATCTCTAAATTCTGATTTTTTTATTTGACCCCTGTGCCAAATTTCTTCAAATAAAAGCATGATTTTCAAAGCAAAATAAAAAAATAAAAACTGCAATATAAAGTGATTGAGCTTAAGAATCACATATCACCATAGATATCACATAACGCTTCCTAAATAATGAAATATCTCCTTTTGAAGACCACGTAAAGTTTTCAATTTTACACAGTATATAATAAAATACCTGCCATTATCATGATGCGGGCAGATAACCCTGTCGAAAATTGACGAAATTTGCCAATGAGCAATCCCAAAGCAGATTTCCACAATATCAATGTACATATCAAATTTGGTGAAAATCCTTTGAGATTTACTAAAGTTATTGTCCGGAAACCAAAATATGGATGTATTGTGGATAGATAACTCTGTCAAAAAATGGACAAAAATTTGCCCATTAGCAATCCCAAAGCAGATCTCCAAAATACCAATGCACATACCAAGTTTGGTGAAAATCCATTGATACTTAAGTTATCGTCCAGAAATGAAAATACTGACGTGTCGCGGGCAGATAACTCTGTCAAAAATTGATGAAATTTGCCCATCAGCAATCTCGAACTAGTTCTCCACAATATCAATGCACTCACCAAGTTTGGTGAAAATCAATTGATATTTACTAAAGTTATCATCCAGAAATATACGGATGCATCTCGGGCAGATAACTGTCAAAAATTGACAAAATTTGCCCATTAACAATCCCAAACCAGAGCTCCACAATATCAATGCACACACCAAGTTTGGTGAAAATCCATTGACATTACTCAAGTTATTGTCCGGAAACGAAAATACGGACGGGCGTACGACGGATGGGCGAGTTGATGGATGTATACTTCAGTGTCTGCCTACGTGCAAAGTACCCTTGTGTGTGGAAAATTAGACACACATGGGTACTTTGTACGTAATTTTCGACACACAAATCAGTCGGCTTGTGTGTCTACGGAATAAATCCCATTGAAATACTCTGACTTGGGGAGTTTATTATAGAAACTTCTACTATCTATCGAAGAGATTTAAAGTACATATATCGAGTCGAAATAATACTAGTCTTAATGTCTCTGATAACAAAAGCGAAGAGGTGCAGAGACAAAAATTAACTATTCTGCACATATTATTACGGGAATAGTGAGAACAGAATATACTATCATATATACATATATATGTGTGTGTGTGTGTGTGTGAGTGTGTGTTATGGATAAAACGTTAATCGTAACTAAATTACCCAAGCTGGATATTTAATAAATTTATAATAGACTATAAATTATACCAGATTATGGATGCATTATTTATCGTGACGGCAGATTATCCAAGGAGACTGGTTAAAATATAGAATAACTCTAAGGATTGTATGGAGTCGAAAAACAATCCATATTGTTATACATATAGAGAAATTAGTCGGACATTACGTAGGTTTAAGACAAATTTCTTATAAATATACCTTCCTGAACTATAGCGATTTTCGAGGCTGTATCGCCTTTCAGGAAAAAAGGGGACTCCCATAGTTCTATGCGTAGATTGGGAGTAACATTACATCACAAAGGTAGTCGATAACTTTAAAACACAAAGTGACTAATATTGTATGTTTTTTTTTTTTTTTTTTTTTTTTTTTTTGGGGGGGGGGGGGGGGGGGGTGGGGTGGGGGGGTGTGGGTGGGGGGAGTTTCCGGCAATTCTGTGCCGTAACTGATTAAACCAAAGATAAGACTCATTATTTCATTGTTTGAGGAAAGAAAATGAGCACTTTATCGAGAATGATGCGATGGAGATAAAATAGTAATTGGAACCTAATGGATATATTCTCCCTAAACGAAGCAATAAGAGTGTATCCATTGATATAAATTGTAAGATTGTCACTACTGCGATTTGACGATCCCAATAGCATATGAAAGATTCCCCCGTGACTAATCAGACATAATCGATTCGAGACTGGAATCTGAGTCACTTATTATATTGAAGTAATTATTAATACTTTTAATACTTCAATGTCTTATATATATCAGCCAGATTCTAAAATTTATAAAGAATCGTGAATAGGTCAAAATCTAATTATTAATCCAGAAATCAAGTGGAAACTTAGTATAAATGATGACAATATGGAGATAGATATTATCGTACTGTATATAATATCCCCAATTATTGTCAATTAATTCTTTAATGGTCCGTTAACTTAAATTCGTAACGATAACGTCCATTAAGAATATGTATAAATGCACTCATTAAGATACATTCCGAATTGTTGTAATGAAAAGCACTAGGAAGATCCTACAGCTAAACTAAAGTATGGAATTTCCTATTTTTTTTAAAGACAACCCAGTCTTATAACAGAATCGATTACGCTCTGACTTGGTTGTCTTCTGATATTTTAATTGGAGATATCCATCATTGGATACTGTACCATTATCTTTAGAGAACCACAAATCCAGGAGGGAGCGAGACTTTCCGGACTGTACCTTTTCCATTACTTGCTAACGTAGACGTTCGATTGTCCAAATAACGAGAAGGGGAAACTAGTTCATACGTACGATAATTGAGGAATATATGATGTATTTAGTCCTAATGATTATTGAATAATATAAAGGACGTATCATCATTTCGTAAGTATACGAATCTTCTCCCATTAGAATATCTGTTAACGTGCGAAGATAGACAATGGAAGAGTTGGTTTTATGACTTATAATTATCATTGATGTTTAGAGGAGGCAACACTAATCGTTGCATTAATACTCCCTTTATAAATTTCCTTTTGCATCAGACTTAAGGAATAATAAATGTTAGACCTGTACAATACGTCTGTTTAGGTCTGGAATTATCAGCCATATTATAGGTTTTTAAAACAATTCCGTGGCTGAAAAACCTAATTGTTATATTCGGAAGAAAACAAAATATATACTTCACAATCAGATTTTGTAACTTCTTGAATTAAAAACTAATTTGTTTATTAACCTTCTCCAAGAGTCTAGACAGAACATGACTGACATGGACTGTTATAAATAATTGTCGATGAAATAATTAGAATGGGAACTAAGGTCTAAAACTGATAGTTTCCCAAACGTAAGGAATATTTATCTCTACTAGACTTTCTATGCGAATAAGAATCTAGAAAGGAAAAATGTTATAATTATTTGCATTATACATCATAAAGTCAAAATTTGACACTTTGATGTGTATTTTTAACAAGTTTATCCTTATATTGTTTTGATATACTTGAATTATTAATATTGTTTTAGATAGGAAAGAACTAATTGAATTTACACAATCCATAAATAGTTCTATTCCTGACAGAAGAAAACAGTGAATATAATTAATCTTCTGACGTTTTTAATAATTACATTATCGAAGGATCAGGTATCTTTTCAAAGTATGATCCTTGATAATTACTCCAATTTATTGAATATAATTTAGGTGTTTTTTTTTTTGTGTGTGTTTTTTTTTACTCTATCAGGTTGCCGCGTTAACAACGTAAACAACCTGAGTAAGTTAGGTATTTTTAATCACTCTACCAGGTTGTAGCGTTATCTGAACGTAAACAACCTGGGTAGGTTAAATGTTTTTTCTACCACTCTATCAGGTTGTAGCGTTATCTGAACAAAAACAACCTGGGTAGGTTAAATGTTTTTCTACCACTCTATCAGGTTGTAGCGTTACCTGAACATAAACAACCTGGGTAGGTTAGATATTTTTCTACCACTCTATCAGGTTGTAGCGTTATCTGAACGTAAACAACCTAGATGTTAGATATTTTTCTACCAGATTGTATCGTTATACGAACGTTATCAACCTGGAGAGAATGTGCTTAGATTATGATACCGTAATGATTATAGGTATATAGCAAAGAAAAGAGGAGAATCGGCTAATCCTTTTCTTATAAATCATATTGTTTCTCTGTTTCTTTCGAAAGAGAACAAAGAAATTGAAGAAAAGGAGAAAGATGAATAAACGATACATCTTCTCTTCTTATTAATGTCAGACATATGGAATTCACCCCTGCAGTAAATCCTTATGGGATGATCCTTTCCAGTCCTGTTTAAAGAGGAACAGATCTATAATCTTTAATAAGTACTGTTATGGATACTGGACAACTCGGCCCCTGACCAACTCGGCCCCCACAAACTCGGCCCCTAACAAACTCGGTCCCTAATATTTATTAATGATTTTATCTTGAACATATTATGAATCTGCATATTTTAAATATAGTACATGTATCTATATATATTATCTTCAATGTTATTATGTTATTTTAAGTTAGCTCTTATCGAGTTCATAATTCATAGACTGCAATGAAGTACAGGCTGATCTGAGTCTTTGATTGGCACAATTATTATTTTTTTTTCATTTCCACAGCCAAATCTTTATTGTAAAGACATGCGCAGTTGCTTTAATGTGTCTTTGCAGGCTCAGATGAATGTATTTTCTTAAAACGTGCATTATTTTTTCTTTTCTTACATGTGCTGCATTGTCATGAAACGTATGCATTTTGTTCTCTTTTTTGTATGTGCTGCATTGTCATAAAACGTGTGCATTATTTGTTCTTCCTAAGCCTTGCAGTGTCATGAAACATGTGCATTATCTAAGCCAGCACATGGGCTAATGGTACTTATCGCATTTGCGAACAGTGAAGGCTCAGTCGCGCCGGTGCATTCACGCAGACTCACCAGAGTCTTTGCACATATATAGTATAGAATTAGACATAGGTTTAGAACAAGAATCAGACATCTAACTCCACTAGATGGCTGAAATTGTGCATTAGAAGAATGACTTTACGGAGGACGACAAGTACCATTATATCGTGTCACATCTCATTTGTTATTTTCTTACATGTGCTGCATTGTTGCAATAAAGTTATGGTTATTTCATTAACCCATCCTTTTGTAATAAACCCATTATTCGAGACAGGGTTTTTCTCTTCATACCATTACGGTAAATACAAAGTAAACAGCTACGCCCCACTATAGTCTCAGTCAATGAACAGATTGTCTCATCTATAGAAATATTATGCCTATATAGATTGTTGATCTAAAAAGTGAAGTTTCCTAATATAGAGGCCCTCCCCTGGGTGGGGTGGGGGTGAGGGTACATGTTCCCTTGTTCCCCTGAAATATTTTTGAATTTTCCCTTGTTCTCCAAAATCAAAATCTTAATGTTCTATGTTCCCTACTTCCCGAAATTACTTTGTTCTCCTGTTTCCTTCATTTTTAGACTTGTGTTCTCCTGTTCCCCTGAAATAAATGACATTTATTCCCCTGTTCCCCAGAACCCCTGGGAGGGCCTTAATATAATGTACAGTTGATTACAGACATTTGGACTATGGTCATGGCATGTTTTCGGGATGTCGAATGAAAAACAAACAAAACATTTTATATTTAAATACAGTGCAACTATCCACCTATCCACCAAATAAAACAACATTTTTAGGGACCGAGTTGGTCGGGGCCGAGTTTGTAGGGTCCGAGTTGGTTGGGGGCCGAGTTGGTAAGGGGCCCGAGTTTGCTAAGGGCCGAGTTTGTTAAGGGTCGAGTGTGTTAGGTGCCAAGATGTCCCGGAATCACTGTTATATGTTCGATAACAATATACTTCCAGATAATTCCTCAAAGAGCACTCTTTAATTACCGGTATTCATTGATTTCAGAAGTTAGTTCGTAACTGTTATTTCTGATTCAATGATAATTAGGAATATTTAGGATTATGATATTCATTCGATAATGAATGCACAGAATTGAATTCCTTTGAAATAATTGGCTACCCAGTGTTCAAAGCAATTGTTGCTGTTAGATGACTGGTGCCCTTTGATTTGCCTGGTGCCTGGTTGCCCTGTGACTGTGTCCATTGTATGGTAACTTTGTATTATAACCAGTGACTGGATGACTGGTGACTGGTACCCAGTAATCGGTACCTGGTATCAAATGACCGGTGACTGGTTACTGGTGCCTGGTTGACCGGTGATTTATTACATTACAATGCCTGGTTGACCAGTTGACTGGGGATAAGTTGCCCGGTGCCTGGTTGACTGGTGCCTGGTGAAGCTGACTGTTGCCTGGTGAAGAATGACTGGTGACTGGTGCCTGGTTGACTTATACCATGGGTGCCTTTAAATCCCTAATGTTGCCACCTTATGGGTCTTACCCAGCAGTATAGCCCTGAGGGGTGGTGTTCCCATAAAGAAAAGAGTTGTCGTTAAACCCAACACGGTTGACAACTTTTCTTTTCTTCTTCCCTATAGTAGATCTTCTCACAGAGTATAGTCTTCGTTTGACTGCAAGATCCAAAGTTCTAGTCCAGTTATTATATATCAAGACAGTAGATAACCTGGAACAAAAAGAACGAAATAAGTATTTAGAATCATGCATGACTTCCATACTAAACACAAACACGTGACGATAAATATGAAAGTCGCAAAAACATATTATGTAAATCGATGATCAAAATTCACAAGAAATTGAAAATCGCTTTAATGAAAATAATAGAGTCCTCCGTGGAAGGAATGATCAAGGAACATAATAAAGCAGGAATAAGAAAATAGACCGGAGAAAAGAAATGAAATTTAGAATTTTTTCACCCGTTAAAAATTCCTGTTTATTTTCTTTGTTCCAAAGAAATGAAACTGACACACAAAAGAGAGGGAAGAGTGAGCATCTCTTAAAGAGGCCTTCTGGATTAAGACTCATTAAGACGACTGAACTGTCATTTTTTCTGTGGAAGGTTTGACATACAGAATAGAATAGCACATTATCTTTTGGTTAATGTATTGTGCAGTTAAAATAACTTTTCAAAATTTTCCCGATACAAATGTATAGGGATGCAAAACTTATTTTCAACTAAGGCTTTTGCTACTTTGATCATATTTATTAAGTTTCTTCCAACAGTCTTTAACCCTTGTCCTGCTGAATTAAGATGCCACACCAATTTCTAATTTTCAGCCAATCAGATTACTTGATCCTGATTGTTGATATACATTCACATACTTTATGGCAAACAGTGCAGATCCAGATCAGTTGGCTTCTTCAGAAGCCAACTGATCTGCATCTACACTGTTTGCAAAGGCAGGACATAGCCGGATTCAGCAGGACTACGGTCAATACTATTTGAGTAGAACAGTTTCCAACATTTTCCAAAAAATAATGTTTATGGAATCAAATTTGACCTTGTCATAAAACATCAACACAGCAGAACATTTGGTAGACCTTACATGCTTGATAATATAGGAAACCATTCATCATCAAAGCTTCCATAGTTCTTGCAAAGAACATATTTAAATGCTTTTTATGGTATCTTAGAAGACTGCAACCATTTTAACAAGTTGTCATTTTCACCAGCCATGGAACTGCCATATAAATTTACAAAACTCTGCCCAGCAGCTTCAGAGGAGGTCATTTGAAAAAAGAATGGATGGACAACAATCAATGGATGGAAAATGATTATTATAGCTCATCCTGAGAAGAAAAATAATACCTACATGTATATCTTATTTGCCCTAAATATTGGACACTGTAATTCCTATTATGCTTGCCCTAACATTTTAACAAGTCCATTTTACTACGTGTAAATGTGGTTTAAAGACTGCTGGATGAGTGGCAAACAGAGTAGACCCTGAGCATACACCACATTCTGTGGCATCTGTTCAGGGTTTACACTGTTTGCTTGAGCCTGTCTGTCTCAATTTATAGGGTTTCACCACCTTTCACCACACTTTGATCCATAATAATACAACCTGTAAATGGGATGGAATGTTAAAAAACAACAATTTCTTGTAGCTTTGACATTATAATATCACTATTATCAAGCAAGTCAATTTTATGCATAAAAAGTAAACCATTCAAAAGCACAGAGTAAGCAATTAGCATTTGCTAAAATACGTGCCATACCGTATTTACACTAAATATCTCGAAACCTTACCATACTTATCCTCAAATTAGAAAAGGTCCATCTAACCACCTGGTGTTGTGTCAGAAACTTGCAATGGCAAACAGTGTAGAGCTTGCAACAGAACGGTGAACAGTGTAGAACCAGATCAAACTGCTCCTTCAGGCCACAGTTTGAACTGGGTCTGTACTGTTTGCTCAGGCCTCACAGAACATTCAGGGCAAATACAATATATACAAACCATATTTAATTACAGTCATCAAAACTGACTTTTTCACTCATTTGTCCTTCCTCTATCAACAAAATTGGGGCAGAAAAAAGTTACTCTCAAACAAGAGGCCCATGGGCCACAACTCACTCACCTGCATATATGCAAATGCCATGCAACAGTCTTCCAGTATTGCCACAGCAACTGGGATGCAAATTTTACTATACCATAAAAAGGTCAAAGGTCATCCTAGTCTCACCATTTTAACAAATTTGGCAGACCTTGAGTCCCCAATGCTATATACCAAGATTCAGCCTCAAAGCTTTCTTAGTACTGGAGAAGAAGATTTTTAAGGTTTTTTTTTTACCATATATGGGCATGGCAGCCACCTTGTTCAATGATGCAGAACCATTTGAACAAAGTGTCAACATCCCAATGACAAACGGTCCCATGTGAAATCTGGTGAAAATTGGTCAAGTAGTTTCAGAGAAGGAGACATTTAAAGATTTCATGGTTTTATACATGTATATAGCACAGGGGTAAGGGCAGCTAATCCCCAGGGGACAAAATTTTGATCCTAACTAAAACATTTTACTACTTTAATCATACATTGTAAGTTTCAGCCATCAGTCTTAAATACATATTGAAAAACATGATTTTTCAACTTCCCGCACACCCCCCCCCCCCCCCCCCCATACAAATCTATAGAGATGCAAATATGATCTTGCCATAAAAAGGTCAAAGGTCAACCTACAATCATCATTTGAACAAAATTGGTAAAGCTTGAGTCCTCAATGCTATATACCAAGATTCAGCCCAAAAGCTTTCTTGGGTCTGGAGAAGAAGATTTTTAAGTGTTTTTATCATATATGGGCATGGGGGCCATCTTGTTCAATGGCACGGAACCATTTGAACAAATTGGCAATACCCTTTTGACAGAAAGCCCCATGTGAAATCTGGTGAAAATTGCTCAAATGGTTTCAGAGAAAAAGACATTTAAAAATAACACAATTTTATACATGTATATAGCCCAGGGGCAAGGGCAGATAACCCCCAGGGGACAAAATTTTGATTATAACTAAAATGTTTTACTACTTTAATCACTCATTGTAAGTTTCAGCCATTAGTCTTTAATACATTTTGAGAAAATGACTTTTCAACATTTTCCCCATACAAATGCATGGGGATGCAAATTTGACCTGACCGTAAAAAGGTCAAAGGTCAAGCTAGGGTCATCATTTGAACAATGATGCTATATACCAAGATTCAGCCTGGAAGCTTTCTTGGTTCGTGAGAAGAAGACTTTTAAGTGTTTTTACCATATATGGGCATGGCGGCCATCTTGGTTAATGGACAATGACCATTTGTATAAATTTTCAACCCCCCTTCAACAGAAGGCTCCACATGAAGTTTGAAGAAAATTGGCCTAAGGGTTACAGAGGAGAAGTCGTTCAAAGGTGTGGACAGACGGACGACGACGGATGGCAAGTGATCACCATAGCTCAACTTGAGCCTTGCTCAAATGAGCTAAAAACTCAATATAAAACTCGATTAACATTCACACTTAATTACAATTATATATCAAAATAGTGAACATTAACATTTTCTAGGAATATTTCCTACTTTTAACCCTTGTCCTGCTGAACCCGGATATACCCTGCCTTTGCAAACAGTGTAGATTCAGATCAGTTGGCTTCTGAAGAAGCCATCTGATCTGGATCTGCACTGTTTGCCATTAAGTATGTGAATTGATAGCAACAATCCATATCAAGTAATCTGGTTGGCTGAAAATTAGAAGTGGGCGTGGCATCTTAATTTTTTTAAATCCATTTTCATCTACCTTTTGAATCCTTAACTGTTCAGTTACTCCTCCAAAAAATGTATCACTGCATGTGATTTTTCATGAGTATCAGATGAGATGCTTGAGATCTGGGAACATCCATGAGATGCATGACTGTTTGACAGCTGTATAGGTACTCAAACATAACAAACAAATCAATCACGGATTGGATGTTGCAAGATCCATTTTACTGGTGCCCAGAAATAGAGGCAGCCTTACTGTTGCCCAGATATACTCTCAACTTTATGGTTGCTCAGAAATACTCTTAAATTTATTGTTGCATGGAAATACTCTCAAAATTTGAAGTTGCTAAGAAATACTCTCAACTTTACAGTTGCTCAGAAATACTCACAATTTTACTGTTGCTCAGAAAAATTCTCTACTTTTCTTTATGGTTGCTCAGAAATACTCTCAACTTGAATGTTGCTCCGAAATACTCTCTAATTTACTATTGCTCAGAAATACTCCAAACTTTATCGTTGCCCGGAAATACTCTCAACTTTATTGTTGCTCAGAAATACTTTCAGCTTTACTGTTGCTCGGAAATACCCTCTAAGTTACTGTTCCTCAGAAATACTCTCAACTTTTATTGTTGCTCAACAAAATGTTATTTCTTTAAATATCATTTCAACTGTATATAATAGTCCATTTTGACTGACCCTTATCTGCAAACAAACATAAGAAGAACTGTTTGCAATCTAAGTCATCAAAACTATAACACTAACTAATTTGCAAATATTTTAAATGACCACACAGACTGACTATAATTTTGTACCATATGTAAACATTCAGAGACATGCCTTAGCAAACAGCACAGAGAGAGAGATCAGACTCCTCTAAAGAAAAGGTTTAAAGTGAATGAATACATTTGGTAGATTTTCCACTTTTTTATACAGGAGACAAGTTGCACGACTTCCTCCTTCTATACAGGGGTCTACTCTAAATGGAAATAATTTGCTTGCTCCCTTTTAGAGCAAAGTCTTTCTTTTTGGTGTAGACACCTTCTCAAAAGGGAGGCAAAAGCAATTCTGACAGTTGCCTTCCCGAAAAGTGCATTATAGTCCCCTTCATAAGGGTCTGTACTGTTTGCCATTCAGCTAGCATATTTTAAACACACCACGAGTTAATCAAAAGGACTTGTTCAAAGTTTAGGTTAAGTATGGTATGGAATTAAATTACTCAGATATTTATGGTAAATAAGGTATACTTGCACACATCATAAGTTATATTGAAAACAAAGAAAGTAAGACAATGACACCATTAACTACTAGCACATATTTTAAACTAGAGGCCCTTAGGGCCAAAAATTGTTCACTAGGACCAACTTGTCCAAAAGCTACCTTGAAGCCCCCATCAGAACAATATTTAGCTATTTTTTATCTAAAAGTCACCCTGATACTTTCTGTCAAGTGTTAACCCTTGTCCTGCTGAATAAATTAAGATGCCACTCCCATTTCTAATTTTCAGCCAATCAGGTTACTTGATCCTCATTGTTGCAATAAATTTGCATACTTGATGGCAAACAGTGCAGATCCAGATCAGTTGGCTTCTTCAGAAGCCAACTGATCTGGATCTACACTGTTTGCACAACAGGGTATATCCGGGTTCAGCAGGACAAGGGTTAAGTCAATTTGCCTTTCGATTCAGAAGAAGGTCAAAACTTATTTTCAAGATGATTGCTGTGAGGCCATCTTGGATTTCCAATCTGAACAATTTTAGCTAATTTTGATCTACAAGTCACCACAATCCCTTTTACGAAGTTTCCAGTCAATTGGACTTTCCGTGTCTGAGTAGAAGTTCAAAACAGATTTTCAAGATGGCGGACGTGGAAGCCAACATCGAATTCTGATAGAAACTATTTCAGCTTTTTTAATCTACAAGTCACCCAAATACTTCCTACCAAATTTTGCTTCAACTACATTTTGGTTCAGGAGAAGAAGTTCAAAATAGATTTTCAAGATGGCTGCAATGGTCGCCATCTTCGATTTTCAATCTGTACTATTTTATCTATTTTTAATCTAACAGTCACCTCGTGGCTTCAAATGAAGGTTTCAAATCAAATGGCCTTTGGGTTAAGAAGAATTACAAAATATATTTCCAGTGGCAGCCATCTCCTACTGGAACTATTAAGATATCTTTTATATACAAGTTACTCTGATACTTCCTACATGTACCAAGTTTTGAGTCAACTAGCCATTCCGTTCAGGAGAAGAGTTCAAAATATATTTTCAAGATGGTGATGTCCATGTTTCGAGTCAATTGGCATTTCCATTCTGAAGAAGTTCAAAATAGATTTTCAAGATGTGGCCATCTTGGATTTTGGATCAGAACAATTTAAGCATTTTTTTATCTACAAGTTGCAACAATACTTCCTACCAAGTTTCAAGTAAACTGGCCTTTTGGCTCAGGACAAGATGGTCAAACAAGATTTTCAAGATGGTGGCCATTCTGGATACTGCATCGGAACAATTTTCATTATTTTCTATCTACAAGTCACCCTGATATGTCTTACCAAGTTTTTTGAGTCAGTTGACCTTTGGGTTCCGGAGAAGCAGTTCAAAATAGATTTTCAAAATGACATTGGTAGTGGCCATCTTGGATTTTTGGATCTGAACAATTTAAGCAATTTGTTGCTCTGATACTTCCTACCAAGTTTCGAGCCAATAGACATTTTGATTCAGGAGAAGTTCAAAATAGATTTTCAAGATGGTGGCCATGGTGGCCATCTTGGATTTCTGACTGGAACAATTTTAATTATTTTTGATCTACGTCCTGATATTTCCTACCAAGTTTTGAGTCAACTGGCCTTTGAGTTCAGGAGAAGAAGTTCAAAATAGATTTTCAAGATGTCTGCGGCAGCCATTTTAGATTTCCAATCAGAACGATTTTAGCTATTTCTGATCTACAAGTTGCCCTGATACTTCCTACCAAATTTCAAGTCAACCGGCCTTTCAGTTCAAAAGAAGTTCAAAATAGATTTTCAAGATGGCCGCCATCCTGGATTTTGGATTGGCACAATTTTCGCTATTTTTTAACTACAAGTGGCCCCAATATTTTCTAGCAAGATTCTAGTCAATTGGCTTTCGGTTCAACAGAAGAAGTTCAAAATAGATTTTCAAGATGGCAGCCATGGCGGCTATCTTGGATTTCAGATCTGAACAATTTTAGCTATTTTTGTCTACAAGTCAACCTGAATCTTCCTACCAAGTTTCAAATCAACTGGCCTTTAGATTCAGGAAAAGAAGCTGAAAATAGATTTTTAAGATGGCAGCCATGGTGGCCATCTTGGATTTCTGATTGGAATGATTTTAGCTATTTTTGATCTACAAGTCACCCCAATGCTTCTTACAAAGTTTCAAGTCAATTTGCTTTTCGGTTCAGGAGAAAAAGTGAAAATAGATTTTCAAGGTGGCGGCCATCTTGGATTTCCTATCACTATGGCGGCCATCTTGGATTTCTGATCAGAATCATTTTATAGCCATTTATGTCCCCCCCCCCACCGCCGAAGGATGGGGGAACATATTGTTTTGTTTTTTTGGGACAGATCCCGTTGGCATCGGCGTAAACCTTCTTGTCCTCTCTCTAATTTGAATATCCTTTGGAATATTTTTAATATACTTGGTAGAAATGTAGAGCATGATAAGATGATGTGTAGCGTACAAGAAAGACAACTCTGGTTTTCTTACTTTTGGACTTATTTCCCTTTGTTTTGTTTGAAATAGTTTTCATGCCTGCTCTGTAATATTCAAAATATTTTGATGGTACTTGGTAGAAATGTAGAACAGGACGAGATGATGTGTTGCATACAAGAATGACAACACTGCCTTTCTTACTTTTGGCTTTATCTCCCTTTTGTTATATTTGACAGTGATTATGCATTGATTTTGTGCCCACTCTGTAAGTCGAATACCCTTCGTAATATTTTTATGATACTTGGTAGAAATGTAGAACAGGATGAGATGACGTCGTGTACAAGAATGACAACTCTGGCTTTCTTATTTCTGGAATTACCTCCCTTTGTTTTGTAAAATAGATATCGTGTCGCTCTGTAACTCGAATACCCTTCGGAATATTTTGACGGTACTTGATAGAAATGTAGAACAGGACGAGATGATGTGTCACGTACAAGAATGAAAACTCTGTCTTTCTTTCTTATGGCATTATCTCCCTTTATTATATTTGACAGTGATTATGCACTGATTATGTGACTGCTCTGTAAGTGGAATACCCTTTGGAATATTTTTATGATACTTTTCAACTTAATGTTGAGTTTGATTGGGACCCAGACCACCTGTTTTATCAACCATCAGTGGAAGGCCTGCCCATCCCAATCACCATTGATATGGTTAAGACGGCTATTTCACAGATGAAGGTGGGGCAAAGCACCGGGCCCATCAGACACAGTGAAGGAGATGATACGAGCAGCCGCTGACATGGGCGCTTCCATGATCTGTGACCTCACGGTTGCAATCATTCATGACGGCAAGATACCCTCTGACTGGGAGCAGAGTTTCATTGTCTGCCTCTACAAGGGAAAAGGGGATACATTGGAAAGGGGAACTACTGCAGTCTCAAGCTGACTGAGCAGGTCATGGAAGTCCTGGAGAGGATTGTGGATGGCCTCATCAGACAGTTGGTGTCAATTGACGATTCCCAGTTTGGCTTCGTCCCAGGCAGAGGCACAACAGATTCAATCTTTGTTGTCAGGCAGCTGCAAGAGAAGTATCTAGTTGCAAACAAGAGACTCTACATGGCTTTTGTAGACCTGGAGAAGGCATTTGATCGAGTACCTTGGAAGGTCATCTGGTGGGCACTGAGAAAACTTGGTGTGGAGGAGAGGATTGTGCGACTGGTGCAGGAGATGTATGCAAATGCGCGGAGCTGTGTCCATGTTGGTGAGAGGTACAGTGAAGTTTGAAGTGAAGGTCGGTGTTCACCAGGGCTCAGTACTCAGTCTGCTTCTCTTCATCATTGTGCTTGAAGCCTTATCACGCGAGTTCCACTCTGGGGTCCCCTGGGAGGACCTCTATGCTGATGACCTTGTTATCATCACTGAATCGCTCGAGGAATGTGTCAGGAGGCTCTTGACATGGAAAGAAGCAAAGATAGGACTGCGAGTAAATGCAGGAAAGACGAAGATCATGATCTGCGGTACGGGCCTGGACCTCCTGCAGAGTTCAGGCGAGTTTCCATGTGCCATCTGTCGCACTGGAGTGGGCAGCAACAGCATCTTCTGCAACGGCTGCAAGCACTGGGTGCACAAGAAATGCAGTGGGCTCAAGTGCTTGACAAAGGACCCTGACTACAGATGTACATGGTGCCAGGGAACTGCACACCCCTTGGACGGCAGACCACAGAGGAAGTCCAAGTCGGACCTGACAAGCTGGTGGTAGCTTCCTTTTGCTCCAGCAGCAGGTGGCTGTGAACTTTCAACCACAACACGTGTGAAAACCACCTGGAAGAAGTTCAAGGAGCTGCTACCAGTTCTCTCCTCACGCCACCTCTCTTTCAAGACACGTGGCCATGTGTCTTGTGTGCCGAGCGCAATGCTCCATGCCAGTGAGATTTGGCCATTGATCAGACAGATCTGCAATGTCACGCCGAAAGACGTTGTCACAACCAGGTCCAATGAGCTACTTGCGCAGCTTGGCATTGAGGATCTGGCCCTCATTCTGAAGGCTCCGCTGGTATGGACATGTGGAACGCTCTAATGGTGCAGTCATGACAGCCTTTCACATACAGGTTGAGGGCAAGTGTGGGCCTGGGAGGCCCAAGATGACATGGAAGCAGCTGACAGAGAGGGATTGCAGAAGTGGAAGCTCTCGGCTATCAGCCCTCATGATAGAAATAGGTGGAGATCTGGTGTGACATCTGTCATGCGTGCAGCAAGCCAGCTATCTGGAAGGGGGCCCACTAATGTGGATGTTGCCCCTGTACCTGCACGTTAATCAAAAATCCTATTATGATATGATGATATATGATACTTGGTAGAAATGTAGAACAGGATGAGACTATGTGTCATGTACAAGAATGACAACTTTGGGTTTCTTACTTTTGGAATTATCGCTCCTTCTTGTGTTTGAATTTGATTTCGTGTCCGCTCTGTAAAATGAATACCCTTTGAAATATTTTGATGATACTTGGTAGAAATGTAGAACAGGATGATATGCGGTGTTGCATACAAGAATGACAACTCTGGCCTTCTTTCTTTTGGAGTTATCTCACCTTCTTGTGTGTGAATTTGATTTCGTGTCAGCTCTGTAACTCCAATACCCTTTGGATTATTTTAATTTTACTTGGTAGAAATGTAGGACAGGATGACGACGTGTTGCTTACAAAAATGACAACTCTGGCCTTCTTACGTTTGTTTGTTTGTTTGTGTTGAGGTTTTACGGGCCAGTCAACCCAATGGGGTCATGTCGAGCGCGGTCAGTTTACCTAACCACACGTTTACTGGGTAGGCTTAGTCCTATTGTGCACATTCTTTCGCCAGAAACTGACAACTGCCCTTCTTGAATCAGCAGAAGACCTTCTTACATTTGGAGGTTTCTCACCTTCTTTTTATCCCTGCGATTTTCGAAGAAAAAGCGGGGATGCTATAGCCCCAGTCCGTCCGTCTCTCTGTAATGTCACACCATTGCTCCTAGAACATTTAAGCTAGATTCTCAAAACTTTCACAGGCGATAGCCCTATGGATGAGGACTGGAATAACACATTCATAATTTTGATGTGACCCCTTTAGGGAAGGGCCAGAAGGGTGTGGCGCCGAAGGGTCCAAAATTCATTTTATACAAACATAGCCATGTTGCATATCAAATCGTAAATTATGAAGAGTAGAATATAGTGGTGCAAAAATTTTGCCCCAGGGGCATGTCTGGGGGTTACTGGAGGTCAAAAAGTAGGATTTTGGGTCCTTTTTTTGATTGTCACCCAACTCCTCTTAGGCTTTATTTAGCTAGAACCTTGAAACTGTCACAGGTAATAGCCCTATGGATAAGAACTGGAGGAACACATTCAGAATTTTGATGTGACCCCAGGGGGCAGGGCCAGGGGGGTGTGGCCTCGAAGGGTCCAAAATCCATTTTGTACAAACATAGTCATGTTGCATATCAAATCAAAGGTTATGAAGAGTAGAATACAGTGGTGCAAAAAGTTTGCCCCGGGGGCATGTCTGGGGGTCACTAGAGGTCAAAAAGTAGGCTTCTAGGTCCTTTTTTTTAATTGTCACCCAACTCCTGTTAGGCTTTTTTAGCTAGAACCTTGAAACTGTCGCAGGTAATAGCCCTATAAATGAGGACTGGAGTAAATGCAGTTGGAATTTTGATGTGCAGGGAAATATGCGATGGCGCTGGCGCGAGGATATGCGATGGCGTGCCATCGACTTGCTCTAGTGTTTAATTTTGATTTCCTGTCTGTTCTGTAACTCGAATAACCTTCACAATATTTTGATGATAACTTGAATACCCTTCACAATATTTTGATGATACTTGGTAGAAATGTAGAACAGGACGAGACAACGTGTCGCTTACAAGAATGATTGATTGTGTTGGGGTTTAATGACATGTCAACCCTTGTGGGTCATTTTGTGTTGTCTCCCAGAGAAAGGGAGAAAAGAGATAATACAGATGAAATAGAAGGACATGGAAGAAAGAGGAAAATGAATGAAAGTGAAGAAATAAAAACATCCCTCCTCTACCCTTACCTGCTACAAGGATAACAGGCCTTGCCCAACTGTAAGCCAATATCAGCTGGACGCCCCAGTGACTTAAGTTACACAACACCTTCACCACACCAGACCATATGTTGTTTTTTTTTCTAAAAAACCTTTTCTAGTTTTGATCTACAAGTCACCAGAATGCTTCCTACCAAGTTTCAAGTCAACTGGCCTTTCGGTTCAGGAGAAGAAGCGATAAATAGATTTTCAAGATGGCCACCACAGCAACCATCCTGGATTTCCAATCAGAAGGATTCTAGCTATTTTTGATCTACAAGTCACCTTGATGATTCCTATTAAGTTTCAAGCCAATTGGCCTTTCGGTTCAGGAAAATAAGAGAAAAATAGATTTTCAAGATGACAGCCATCTTGGATTTCGGAGCGGAAAGATTTTAGCTATTTTTTATCTAAAAGTCACCCCAATGCTTCCTACCAAGTTTCAAGTCAATTGGCCTTTCGGTTCAGGAGAAGCAAAAAACAGATTTTCAAGATGGCTGCTATAGCGGCCATCTTGGATTTCCAATCAGAACTATTCTAGCTATTTTTGATCTACAAGTCACCCCGATGCTTCCTATTAAGTTTCAAGTCAACTGGCCTTTCAGTTCAGGAGAAGAAGAGAAAAATAGATTTTCAAGATGGCAGCCATGGTGGCCATCTTGGATTTTGGATCAGAATGATATTAACTTTTTTTTATCTACAAGTCACCCCAATTTTTCCTACCAAGTTTCGAGTCAGCTGGCCTTTCGGTTCAGGAGAAGAAGATTGAAAAAAGATTGATGGCGGCCATGGCACCCAAAACCAAGTTTCTAGTTAATCTGTTCAATGGTTCAGGTGTTGAAAATGTGAAAAGCTAAGGGACAAACAGATGGACAGACTGATGGACAGATAACCGACAACAGGCGATCGCATAAGCTGACCTGGAGTTTCGCTCCAAGTGAGCTAACAAGATACACATAATGATCAAATCAATTTCAAAAAGACAACACTAATCCATTAATTCTTACACACCATAGTTTCTGACAGACTCTAATTTACAAATTGATGCAAAAAAAAAAAAAAAAAAAAAAAAGGTATAAATCAAAACTGAAAAAAGAATGGCAAACCGTGTAGACCCTCATTAGATGGCTCATTATAAGTTGTTTCATCTGGATCTACACTGTTTGTGAAGGTATCTATTTTTCTTTGCATGACTAAGAGTTAACTTGGCTGCTTATGTTTTATCTGTGTTTTTTTTTTCCTCATTTTTTACATATAATATCTATTCTACATTCAGTAACAGGTGGCTGTCACATTTGAAGCCAGATAGAACAATTTGTAAAATTAGGCAGGATGCAATAATTTCTGCCAAGTCTGGTCAAAAATTGGTCCATTAGTTCCGTGCACTTTTTTTTTTATCATATTTTTAGTATCAGCCACCAACTTGAATAACATTCCTTTTTTTTTTCTATTTTTCTATCCACCTTTACAATGGTACTATCTATCACACTGCCATACACCAGGGATAAATATACTCCAGTAAGTCTCACGTGGGAATTTCTTCTCATGAAGTACTGAAGCTGTCTTAAGAACAAAACACTGCCTAAATGGTGACCTAGATTTACTTGGGTCATTTATACTTCAATATGAAGTCTCTTTTTCAGTTTATATATGAGGCAATATTGCAAAGATTTCACTGTACGACTGCAGAAAATACCAAGCACAATTATGAACTAGAAAAGGTTTTTTTAGGAAAAAACAAATGTCCCCACAATCCCGCCAGAGTTGTCATTTTTGTACGCAACACGTCATCTCATCCTGTTCTATAGTTGTACCAAGCATCATCAAAATATTCCGTAGGGTATTCGTGTTACAGAGCAGAGACAAGAAATCAAATTCAAACACAAGAAGGGGAGATAACTCCAAAAGTAAAAAAAGCCGAAGTTGTCATTCTTGTATGTGACGTCGTCTGGTCCTGTTCTTCATTACTACCAAGTATCATTAAAATATTCCAAAGAGTGTTTGACTTACATAGCGGACACTAAATCAATGCATAATCAGTGTCAAATATAACAAAGGGAGATAACAGCAAAAGTAAGGAAGGCAGAGTTGTCAGTCTTGTTTGTTTGTGTTGAGGTTTTATGGCCCAGTCAACCCAATGGGGTCATGTCGAGCGTGTTCAGTTTGTCTAACCACACGTTTACTGGACAGGCTTAGTCCTCTAAGCGGTTAACCAGTATTGTACACATTCTTTCGCGAGAAACTGACAACTGCCCTTCTTGAATCAGCAGAAGGAAGAGAATGTCAGTCTTGTAAGGAACACGTTGTCTTGTCCTATTCTACAGTTCTACCAGATACCATCAAAATATTCTGAAGGGTATTCCAGTTACAGAGCATACGAGAAATCTATTTCAAACAAAACAAAGGGAGATAACTCCAAAAGTAAGAAAGCCAAAGGAGTTGTCATTCTTGTATGCGACATGTCGTCTGGTCATGTTCTACATTTCTACCAAGTATCATAAAAAATATTCCAAAGGGTTTTTGACTTACAGAGCGGACACAAAATCAATGGATAATCACTGTCAGACATAACAAAGGGAGATAACACCAAAAGTAAGAAAGGCAGAGTTGTCATTCTTGTACACGACATGTCGTCTGGTCCTGTTGTACATTTCTACCAAGTATCGTAAAAATATTCCAAAATTGGTCTTTGACTTACAGAGCGGACATGAAACCAATGGATTATCACTGTCGAATATAACAAAGGGAGATAACAGCAACAGTAAGAAAGGCAGAGTTCTCATTCTTGTACATGACATGTCCTCTGGTCCTGTTCTACATTTCTACCAACTATCATCAAAATATTCCAAAGGGTATTCAAGTTACAGAGCGGACAAGAAGTTTTACGCCAACGGGATCCGTCCCAAAAACAATATGTTCCCCCACCCCGCTTTGGTAGGGGGGGGACACAATATGTCCCTCCCCATCCTTTGGTAGGGGGGGGACATAATACAGTATCTTTTTAACAACAAAAGCTGATAAAATTTGTAAATAATCTATCACATGCAGCCTTGTTAAATGATCAGCATAAGATTTTTTTTTATATTTTTTGCAATTTAAAGACGGCTATAAGGGAAACAATTTGTAAACAGATTTTTTTTTTTTTTTTTTTTTTTTCAGAAACAGAAATAAGGTAACTGCTTAAAAAAACAGTGCTTCCAAAAGGTAAGCCTGACTGGTTAACATAGCTCCTGATGAGGCACTTTTTTCAACCAAAAAGTACCAATATTCATATTTCTCCATGAAAACATACATTTAGGTACTCATTAGCACTTTGCAGTTGCATTTCTAATGAGTATCCACAACATATTTTTTTATGCAGAAAATATATTTGAATGGATACCCCTCTTATCTAGAGCTATGACTGAGGGGCAAACTGGATGTCAAAGTCATAATCCCTCAGATAAATGAGAGAGAAATCTAACTTAAGATGTTTGAAAAATGCAATGTGTCTACAGTTAATGTTGGCCCAAGGCCAAGCTTTTAGATGAAACAGTTTTTTTTTGTTTTTTGTTTTTTTTTATTCTATTATGTTTCTTACCCTTCTCTTTTTGCATTAGGGACTACATTTTGTTTAAGAAAAACTCTAAATAAAATGTAGTCCCTAATGCAACAAAGCCTGTCACTAGACAAGACAGCTTGCCTGAACTTGCATTTGTCTATCAGATCTTAAAAACTTTGATGCAAAACTCTAACATAAAATTTCTATGTGACCTTGACCTCTAGGTCATGAGCAGGGGTGTGGAAAGTGCTCAATCAAATTTTGGACCAACATATATATTTATACCAAATATATACAAAATCCATCTGAGGACTTAGAAAATAAGGTCTTAAAAGCTTTGATGTAATACTATAACATTTTTATAAAAGCCACCAATGCCAATGCCGGGGGTAGTGCAATAGCTCTTCCAGTACTTTTATAAAGGAGAGCTAAAAAGAGAAAGACACATGAAAATGAAATAATGGAACATATGCAGTATGCTCTTTGCATGTCTGTAAGTCCTGTTCTTGCTTGTGACAGCCCAATTTATACATTCAACTATTCAAATTAGATGGGACTGACCCACATGTTAATCCCAGTTTTGCTTGTAATTAACTCCTGTATTTTTTTTTTTTTTTTCTTGCAAAAGAAAGGTTGTGGTGACCTATCTTTGTGCATACTTTACTTCATGCAATCATAAACTTCAAGGCCTGAGGATCTTTAGAGCCGAGACATATTGGACACCAGGAGAATAAATAACAGGTGGTACAATTCCGCTAAAGTATGTCACAATGGCCAAATTTTGTGGCAGGTGACTTGGGGTGGTGGGATGCACACATGCATCAATCTCATCCTCCATAAGCAGGCTCAACAAAATGGACAACTAAGTCTCACACTCCGTAAGTGGGCTGACCAATAAGTATGCATCCAACTGTTACAATAACCTCACATCAAACTACACATCCAAAGCGACCATCTACTGAAACAATATCATATCCATCAAGCACAATAACTTCACATCAACAAGTAATAACCTCACATTTTTCAGGGTACCTTCACTTCCAAATGTCACTAACATAATCTAATATCTGCCACAACAATTTCACTGTTCAACTGTCATAATGACATGCATCAAAACTGTCACGATAACCTCACATCCATCTCAACAACAAATCCATCACATTAACCTCACATCCATCACAATAACTTCAAATCTGTCACTTTAACCAATAACCTCAAATCCGTCACTATAATCTCACATCCATCATATCCTAAAATCTGTTACTATAACCTCACATCCACCACAATAACCAAATCTGTCACCCTAACTACACCTCCAACACAATGACTCAAGTCTGTTACTAAAATCTTACTTCCACCATAATAACCTCAAATCTATCACTATAACCTCACAACCATCACAATGTCGAATCTGTCACTATAATCTCACAATAACGTCAACTCTGTCATAATCACCTCACATCCATCACAATAAATACATAAGGGAAATACTATCACAGACATTATGTAAGACCAAGTACAAAAACACCTTATCACCAGTAGTCATACAATTCAGTCAGAACAAGACCAAGTAGTTCTGGAGTTTGTAACTGAAGCTGACACGCAAGGAAAACAATTCTTAATCCTTAGAGTGCTAACCACAACTGCAGCAGACAACACTATGATTTTTTTCTTATAAAATAAGGCTTGAGACTTCATGCAAATCATCTGCTTAGCAGAGATTCACATAAATATTTTTCTGAAAAAATAATAAAAAGAAATTTAGAATGTCATTCATTACAATTTTGCTTGGCACTTTAAGGGCTAAGATATGAAAAAGTACAAAATCCTTTAGCTAGCATGACAAAGCTAATTAATATAATAAACAGGGAAAACATTGTCATAATAAAGAAATTGGATAATGTGCAATAGAAAAAATATCTATACGCCATATACAAACAGGAAAGCCCACTTGGACTACTTTTGCAAAGGGCCTTTTTTGTTTTTTTGTTAATACATTCTACAATATTCGGAGATTCTATAAATGAGCACGAAAGACCCTGATCAGACTGCCCAAAAGCATAGGCTGCTCTAGGTCAATGAATGTACATGTATATGATATGTGTGGTTTTTTTCTTTCACTACACATCAGCTGCATAATATAACAGTACATCTTTAAATTAGCTGATACCTGAGCTACTTTCACTGCAGCCTTACTTTTCTGGTATCAGAAAATACTATATCTAAATGAAACGCATCTGCTCCTATTATGGTATAAAATGCTACCTGAGAACTGGATCTCAAAGTATTACTGGAAAAAATATGTGAACAAAGCCGAGTTAGGTCAAGGGATGAAATTCTATTATCAGCTAAATACTGCTTATAGCGTAAAAAGCTTTATATATTATTATACAGTTATTTCACAGCCAGGAAACGACTGTTTTACAACCCACTTTTTACTATGCACTCCATCTGACAGAAGCCTACAAAAAATATACTTAGAACAATTAAAGCTATTTTACTGTTTTATTTTCTAAACAAATGGCCAAATCCTCATTAATGCTGGAGAATTTTGCATCAGAAACTTCTGCTATTTTCCAAAGCAAAATCAGAGAAGCTTGCAGCTAATCTGGTTCATTCCAGATGGCTTTTACGGTTTGAGAAGTGGGTCCAGTGTGAGCTGGAAGAGAGATCTAACCTAAAATAGCACCAAGGATAAAAACCACACTGTCCATGCAATAGCACCGTGCAATAGCATACAACTATTTCAGACCTTTTTGGGTGACCTGATGAATTATCGCCCAAGGCCGAGGGCAATAGTTCATCAGGTGTTCCAAAGCACCGAGGGGCTGATAGTTTTGACTGTTGCCCAGAAAGATATGATATAGATGTTTTATTACCCAACTCATATTTTAAAGGAACTGTTGCTAGGTAATTCACGTGACTGGAAGATAGTCCAAAATATGAGCTCTGGTGTTAGTTCTCTAGGAACCATCCCTGGCATTTAAGCAGCCAATCACACTACAATGATATAAATAATGTCAAAGTGTTCCACTTGTCATGTAAACCTGAATAAATGCCTTTTCAGGCCCCCTAGCAGGCTCTCTTAAAAATAAAGGGTTTTTATAAAGGCTATTTTTGGCCAAATAAAGGTATTTCAGGATATATTTTGTACAAAATAACTAGAGCTGGTGTTTGTATAACACTATGCCCCCAACACTGCCTGACTCGAACACTGCTTGACTCCAACACTGCTTGCCCATGACAGTAATAACAGTACAAATGTATCAGATTTCAGTGTTATTTTATTAACAGGGAAATAACTCTAAAATAGGTGATAATTCCTATAAGAAAAAAAATACGGGTCACCTATATTTTCATGAGGAATCCATACATGAAATTTCAAAACATTAGCATACATGGTTCTAAACTTATGCTATGCACAATAAAGCAACAAATGGCCAAAAATTACAAAGGGCCATGACTCAACAAAATTATATTAAACTGGCTGAAAATTTAATCAGGTGCTGCTCCTCAGTCACAATCACTATACCAAATATAAAGGCTCTAGCTCAAATACTTTTTGAGATAGTTTGCTAACGAGATTTCAATGTTATTTTATTACAAGGGAAATAACTCTAAAATGGGTGATAATTCGGATAAGAGAAATACGGGTCGCCTATTTTTTCATGAGGAATCCATATATGAAATTTCAAAACATTAGCATACATGGTTCTAAACTTATGCTAGGCACAATAAAGCAACTAGAGCTGGTGTTTGTAAAACACTATGCCCCCAACTGCCTGACTCTAACACTGCTTGACTCCAACACTGCTTGCCCATGACGGTAACAACAGTACAAATATACGAGATTTCAATGTGATTTTATTAAAAGAGAAATAACTCTAAAATGGGAAATAATGTGGATAGGAAAAAAAATATGGGTCACCTACTTTTTCATGAGGAATCCATATATGAAAATGCCCAAAATGACAAAGGGCCATAACTCAAGAAGTACTTTTCAGAATTTTATTCAAAAGTTAATCAGGTCATCTACTCATCGCTACCAATCTATTCCTTAAATTTCAAGGCTCTAGCTTCAATAGTTTTTGAGATATTTTGCTGACAAGATTCCATCCATATTTCTTCAAAGGGCCATAACTCAGGAAAGAGGCATAATCCTGACGGGGAACAAAATATGTGTCAGCTATTTTTTCATGAGGAATCCATACATGAAATTTCACAACCCTAGCATGCACAGTTCAAAACCTATGCTAAGCATCAAAAAGTGTGCAATGTAAAAATGCCCAAAATGACAAAGGGCCATAACTCAAGCAGTACTTTTCAGAATTTATTCAAAAGTTAATCAGGTCATCTACTTATCCCTACCAATTTATTCCTTAAATTTCAAGGCTCTAGCCTCAATAGTTTTTGAGATATTTTGCTGACAAGACTTCATCCATATTTTTGTCAAAGGGCTGTAACTCAGGTAAGAGGCATAATCCTAATAATAAAAAATATGTGTCAGCTATTTTTTCATGAGAAATCTAAATATGAAATTTCAAAACCTTAGCATGCACAGTTCAAAACTTATGCTATGCATCAAAAAGTGTGCAATGTAAATATGCCCAAAATGACAAGGGGCCATAACTCAAGAAGTACTTTTCAGAATTTATTCAAAAGTTAATCAGGTCATCTACTCATCGCTACCAACCTATTCCTCAAATTTCAAGGCTCTAGCTTCAATAGTTTTTGAGATAGCTTGCTGAAAAGATTCCATCCATATTTTTTCAAAGGGCCATATCTCAGGAAAGGGGCATAATCCTGATCAGAAAAAAATATGTGTCAGCTATTTTTTCATGGGGAATCCATATATGAAATTTCAAAACCCTGCATGCACAGTTCAAAACTTACGCTATGCATCAAAAAGTGTGCAATGTAAAAATGCTTAAAGTTTTAAAGGGTCATAACTCATGAAGTAATTTTCAGAATTTATTCAAAAGTTAATCAGGTCATCTACTCATCAATTACAATCTATTCACCATGTTTCAAGACTCCAGCTTCAATAGCTTTTGAGATATTTTGCTGACAATAATTCATCCATATTTTTTCAAAGGGCCGTAACTCAGGAAAGGGGCATAATCCTGACAAGAAAAAAAATATGTATCAGCTATTTTTTCATGAGGAATCCATATATGAAATTTCAAAACCCTAGCATGCACAGTTCAAAACTTATGCTATGCATCAAATAGTGTGCAATTGTAAAAATGCCCAGTTATAAAGGGCCATAACTCATGAAGTAATTTTCAGAATTTATTCAAAAGTTAATCAGGTCATCTACTCATCAATACAACCTATTTACCAGGTTTCAAGGCTCTAGCTTCAATAGCTTTTGAGATATTTTGCTGACAAGATTTCATCTATATTTTTTCAAAGGGCCATAACTCAGGAAAGGGGCATAATCCTGATGGGAAAAAAAATACGGTTCAGCTATTTTTTCAAGAAGAATCCATATATGAAATTTCAAAACCCTAGCATGCATGGTTCAGAAGTTATTCTATGCAACAAAAAGCGTAACGGACAGACGGATGCACGGACCGATAGATGCACGCACACACAAACGTCCCAGAAGCAATATGCCCCTCCAACTTCTTCCAAGTTGGTGGTATCAAAACTGGCCAAAAATTGCAAAGGGCCATAACTCCAACAAAATTTCATTAAACTGGCTGAAAATTTAATCAGTCACAATCACTATACCAAATATCAAGGCTCTAGCTCAAATACCTTTTTAGATATCTTGCTAACGAGATAATTGGGATAAGAAAAAAAATACGGGTCACCTATTTTTTCATGAGGAATCCATATATGAAATTTCAAAACATTAGCATACATGGTTCTAAACTTATGCTATGCACATGAAAGCAACAAATGGACAAAAATTGCAAAGGGGCATAACTCCAACAAAATTTCATTAAACTGGTTGAAAATTTAATCAGGTGATCTCCTCTTCAGTCCCAATTTGTAAAACAAATATCAAGGCTATAGCTCAAATACTTTTTGAGATAGCTTGCTAATGAAATTTCAATGTTATTTTATTAAAAGGGCAATAACTCTAAAATGGGAGATAATCTGGATAAGAAAAAAAATATGGGTCACCTATTTTTTCATGAGGAATCCATTTATGAAATTTCAAAACATTAGCATACATGGTTCTAAAGTTATGCTATGCACCAGAAGACATGACAAACGAACAAATGAACTAACGAATGAACAGACAAGCCAGAAGCAATATGCCCCCCCCCCCCCCCCCAACTTTTTTTCAAAGTTGGGAGCATAAAGAGCAATTAACAGTTAAATTTCTTGCCAGATTCCAAGCAAAAGAACCCTGCACCATCACCTCTCAAGCAAAACAGGGAGCAAAATTGCAGAGAAAATCTGGTATTTTTATCTTTAAATGGTAATGACACTATTAACTTGCATTTCTGTTTGGGACCATATGAATCTCAGTCACAGAAGTTCCATACATGCCATATCTCACACTGTGAGATAAAATAAAATCTCACAGAATTTGACCCATCTGGAAGGCAATTTCCATAAAAAATTCAAATCTCACAGTTTTCAGACCATTTTACAACAGATTTTATGAAGAAATAAACATAAATCACACACTGCTGTGGTTTTCCCAAGCTTCTTACATGAGTTTTCAGACCATTTTACAACAGATTTTATGAAGAAATAAACATAAATCACACACTGCTGTAGTTTTCCCAAGCTTCTTACATGAAAAGAAAGACTAGACTATATTGGAGGAGTTACAAAGTGATGTTTAAGAAAATCTCACAGAATTTTGTCAAATCTCCCTTAAAATTTTGCCTAAACTCACAGATTTTAGTCCACAGCTTATGCCATGTATGGAGAACAAATATGGGCCCTGCATTTTTATAAAATGACATCCCCTTTGACTTTTTGAGGATGGGGGAGGGTGGGCTCAAAATATTATACCATAACATACTGACCCGCCTCTGGCTTTGACCAGGCAATCACAAGAGATTGCTATAAATAATGAGAAATGTTTCCTCTTATCATGTTATTGTTTGTGTTGAGGTTTTACGGCCCAGTCAACCCAATGGGGTCATGTCAAGCCTGGTCAGTTTACCTAGCCACACATTTACTGGGAAGGCTTAGTCCTCTAAGCGGTTAACCAGTAATGTGCACATTCTTTCGCCAGAAACTGACAACTGCCCTTCTTGAATCAGCGGAAGGGAGAGAATGACCCTAGAAAATATTTCATGATCAAATCTCCACGAAAGAATGTTGCCGACCCAGCGGGGGTCAAACCTGCAACCTCCTGATCACCAGTCGTGCGCATCCAACTGAGCCACAGAGGCCAGCTCTTATCATATAAACCTGAAAAAATAGCCATCAGAAGAGATGGCAAATCCCCAGACCAAACTGCCATTTCTAAATTTGGAAATGTGACCAAAATAATAAAAGAACACAATAATACGGTAAATGTCCTAAAATTTCGAACAAAATTAAATAATTTCAGTTCTTGCTGTTCGAAATTTTAGAAATTATTATTTGCTAAAAAATTTACTTTTCGAAATTTTAGGACAGATTCACTTACAGCCAAAATTGACCTGGCTATAGGACGTTTTCGGACACCCGAAACGACCAAAAAGGACCTACACGACGAAAGGGTTTTCTTATTTGCTATGTATGATTGATAAACTGAATGTGAAATTGTATGAACTAGTAAAATAATTACCACACTGATGTTTGTTTTCAATTCCATTCGATTAATTCTATGTCCAATATTGTTTCTCGTAACAAAACAATTAATTGTCCGGTACACTAAATAATCGCCAGATACGTTTGTTCGGCACTCCGGGAATGTGCCACTTTCTTAAAATAGGCTGGCTTAGTCCACTGTCTTCTTACGTAACAGGCCTCTTCATTTTACCGCACTGATATACACAAGCTGACCAAAAATACTTCAAAAGGTTACCGCACGTTTGTTCTTGTTTGAGCCATTATAGAAACACAAAAGTCCCTTTCCTCGAAGGTGAAGTGTACAGAGTTTAGATGTGAACAGCACAGACTGATTGGAACTTCTGCCGTTTTGAAGCGCAGTATTTACACTGCTTCCTGACATAATGCATTCTGTCGGCGATATGCGTAGACACAGATCAGACCACCCCGATACATAGACTGCGCGGATGCGCATGTTGCTCTTGTCTATGCTGGTCTCAGATGTCATAAGGTTGTTTCTGTTGGAAAGGACTCATACATAAACGAACAGTGCGGACAACCAGATCTGAATGCAGCCTGATCAAGATCAAAGATTTCAGCTCTACACCAAACTGAACTACGTATGCCAAATCTGTGAACTGTCTATCATTTTTAGCAATATTTCTTTCTTTAAAAAAATGTACTGTCGTTTAGAATTCGGTGACGAAACTAATTGCAAGAATCATCTGTCATCAATAGTAATCCCTTCATTAGATCCCTGTTCAGGCGAAAATGTCCCTTTGTGTATATGTGTAAGTCAGATCAGAATGCGAGACGCAGTCTAGTGAAGGATGGTGTCCACTCCCCAGCTAGCATTCTACCTAAATCTACATCAGGCCGTCATCGGCCCGTCAGCTACCCTGACGGGCCGATGACAGCCCGATATAGATTTACGTAGAATGCTGACTGGGTCAATTCTCTGATTAGGTCATTGGTATAAAACACTGTTATACATGAATCGCAGTCTCCAGCAAGTGCACAGACTGATCACATTTGTAACAAATGATTAGGTTCATTTTGGCTTGTTGGGACCTATCATCTCTGTTAGGGCCATTACCTGTTCAAATAGGATGCACTGAGCATATCATGACAATCACGCGGTCAGACAGGAAATATTTTGCTGGAGGCGTTAATCCGCACGACGAAAACGTTTTCGGCGTGCTTAAAGGAAACCTTGGCACGCTAAACTTCAATATTAGAGGAGGTATTATCGAAGGACACAATGTACCGACGAGCAGGAACGACCCAGATCAGAATGCGCGGATGCACATGCTAATTTACAATTTCGCGTGTAGCGCCTTCTTACTATCGCATGTGCGTCACGCTTGCGGCGTCTGACCTGGGTCTACGCTGTTTGCACAGGCCTATCTGTTCCAATATTTAGGTTCTTTAAACTTTTAATACGTGCCAGTTTCGTATGCATTCCTGACGAGAAAAGGCTCTAAGTTTGGTTTTCTCCCGAAAAGGTTTCCCGCCACGATTTCACATGACGTACCTCTACAAGCACGTGGTTTCTTAATGCAGGGCAAGGGAAATGTTGCTTTGTGACTGTTCATTTTCTGGATATTTTAATAATTATAATGTTCTCAGTATATACATAATGTAAAAGAATAACGGTACTTATATTTATTTATACCCTGGTAAATGCGGAGTAAGGTCCTCACTCTTTACATTTTTACTTATTAAAGGGAGCTAATTGCATATGCCTCGATGATGAAATATTACGAGTCGGACCCAGCATTTTTTTTTTTTTTTTTTTTATGAATTGGGGGCGGATCCAGGATGATTTCTGAAGGGATTCGATTTGATCGAATTTCCGTACTTACTCTACGTATTCGGACAGACAGGCCTGAGCAAACAGTGTAGACCCAGATCAGACGCCGCAGAACGCATGTAAAACCTTCACTGAAACGGTGATGTATTTAACCAAAGATTTGTAATCACTCTAAGAACTGGAGTTTACATGCCTATTTGTTACCACAAACGGCAAAATCTGACTGCCCTTGCATCGATGATCTGAGTCTTCACTGGTCGCACGTCTTATTGTCCTAAAAGGGTTTTCCAAATTTCCATGTTCCCTGTTCCCCCTAACTAGTTCCATTCCCTCTTTGTCTGCGGCATCTGATCTGAGTCTACAGTTTGCATAGACTTATCTGTCCCAATACTTAGGTTCTATTTTTAATACCTGCCAGTTTCATATGCATTTCTGATGAAAAACTGCTCTATAATTTAACGAACATAAGTGTGTGTTTTCCCTCTAAGCGGTTTCTGCCACGATTTCTCGTGACGTTACCGTTACGAGCACGCGGTTTCTTCATCCGGGAAAAGGGAATGTGACTGTTGCATTTTCTGTATTTTCACATACATATTTTTTTGTAATCTATACTGGAGACTGTCCCAGAATTGCGTGTCGTCGCCCGGTGGCGTATCTGAGCAGACCCATGAAAATCTACGTAGGTAAAGAAATAAGACATACGTAGTGATGAGATACACGAACAAACAGCAAATAGTCAGATCATACAGCGCGGATCCATAGATTTATCCTGGCCTTCGTTGTCCAACCAGAATATTTATCATGTCTGCCACAAGGTAACAACAGTTCTAGATCGCCTGCGCATAATCTAACCCTTGTCATGCGGACATCCACGTGACTTTCGCGTAGAAATGGCTAACATTGTGATTGAAGTCTTTTTTTTTTTTTTTTTCTTGCGAATTTTCAGTCATTATCTCCTGGGTTTGTATAAAATTAAAATACGGTTCCCATGCCATTTATGTACATAAAATTCGTTACGACACTGCTGTGAGCATTTACGTTTTGCGGTGGGTTTCAACACTACTACTTTAGTTTCCGGTTCCGTAACGGAAAAAAAAAAGTTACCGAAATTAGAATGTGCCGATAAAAAATTACTTGAAGAAAGCTGTGTTCGAAATTTTAGAAATCCCCTTTTTGCAAAACCGCCACTGTTCGAGATTTTAGGACATTTCCAGAAATTATTTTGGCCAAAAATATTAGGTGTTCGAAATTTTAGATTGTTCGAAATTTTAGGACATTTACCGTAGGTGTACTGCAAATGATTTTATTTTTGCATGTTCTTTTTCTTTTTGTCAAAAATCATCTATTAATGACTTCTGATGTGATGATTTTTACAGGATACACAATATTTGCAAATACTTTGAATTTGTGAGTAACATATTCAGAAACTAGAGCTGGTGTTTGTAAAACACTATGCCCCCAACTGCCTGACTCTAACACTGCTTGACTCCAACACTGCTTGCCTATGACAGTAACAACAGTACAAATATAAGAGATTTCAATGTTATTTTATTAAAAGGGTAATAACTCTAAAATGGGAGAATATTTGGATAAGAAAAAAATACAGGTCACCTATTTTTTCATGAGGAATCCATATATGAAATTTCAAAACATTAGCATACATGGTTCTAAACTTATGCTACGCACAATAATGCAGCAACATTAAATGGCCAGAAATTGCAAAGGGCTATAACTCCAACAACATTTCATTTAATTGGTTTAAAATTTAATCAGGTGATCTCCTCCTCAGTCCCAATCAGTATACCAAATATCAAGGCTCCAGCTCAAATACTTTTTGAGATATCTTGCTAATGAGATTTCAATGTTAGTTTATTACTAGAATTCCGAGAATCAGATGTGTCGCCTGCTTAAAGCGCCAACCATTTGATATGAAAAAGGAAAAAAAACAATGGCCAGTTTGGACCCCAGGGGCTTGATTGGCAGGATTTATGCATTGCTACATACAAGCTGTGGGCCTCAACTCATAAGTATTTTTCAGAATTTATACAAGAGTTAATCAGGTCAGCTACTGATCAATACCAATCTATTCACCAGGTTTCAAGACTCTAGTTTCAATAATTTTTTTGAGATATTTTGCTGACAAGATTTCATCAATACTTTTTCGAAGGGCCATAACTCAGGAAAGGGGCATAATCTTGATGGGAAAAAAATAGCCATCAGAGGAGATGGCAAATCCCCCGACCAAACCGCCATTTCTAAATTTAGTGTATTTCAATCGATAGCATGGATATATTGAACAAGACCAAAGTAAAAAGATGCAAAGATAGTATGAAATGTGACCAAAATAATAAGTGAAAACAAAAATAGGTGTACTGTGAATGATTTTATTTTTGAGTGTTCTTTTACTTTTTTTTTTTTTTATTTTTGTCAAAATCATCTATTAATTACTTCTGATGTGATAATTTGTACAGGATACACAATATTAGCAAATACTTTGAATTTGTGAGTGTACATATTCAGAAATAATAGCAAAAATAAATGCCTTGTAAAGGTAAAGGAACTTGCTGTATGTTTATTGGGGTAAAAAATCAAGAGTAAAAGTTGTCCTTCTTGACCTGATATATGTCCCTACCAAAAAGTTATCTCAAACAGTGTGTGAGTTATGGCCTGCACAAGATTTTGGCAAATAGTAAGTATTATAGTAAGTAATATTTAAGTAAATAATGAAGAAAGTGAGAGTACTCTTGAACACTATATGCCTACTGGTCCTTATCTATGCCTCTACCAATTATTATCAAAATATTTCAAACCACATATTCAAGGATTTAGCTTAGAAATTCATTCAGGGGAGGTAACTAGAAAACAACCACAGTAGAGGTTGTCTCTCTTGCATGTGACACACCTACTGTTCGATACCAATGCCTCTACCAAATATTATCAAAATATGTTAAGGGTATCAAATTTATGGAACCCACAAGATTTTGACTTCATGGGAGATAACTACATAATGAAGAAGAAAGTGAGAGTCATCTCTCTTGCATGCAACACACCTACTGGTCCTCCATCTCTACCAAATATTATCATATTATCTCAAACATTATGGGAGTTATGGCCTGCACAAGATTCCGGCTTCACGGGAGATAACTACATAAGAAAGAAAGTGAGAGTTGTCTCTCTTGCATGTGACATGCCTCCTCTTCATTTCTACCATACATTATCAAAATATGTCTAAGAGTATCAAAGTTATGGAGTGCACAAGATTTTGGCTTCAGGGGAGGTAACTACATAATGAAGAAAGTGAGAGTTGTCTCTCTTGCATGTGACACGCCTACTGGTCCTCCTCTTCATTTCTACCAAACATTATCAAAATATGTCTTAGAGTATCAAAGTTATTGAGGGCACAAGATTTTAGCTTCAGGGGAGGTAACTACATAACGAAGAAGAAAGTGAGAGTTGTCTCTCTTGCATGTGACATGCCTACTCCTCTTAATCTCTACCAAATATTATCATATTATCTCAAACAGTATGAGAGTTATGGCTGCACAAGATTTTGGCTTCAGGGGAGACAAATACATAATGAAGAAAGTGAGAGTTGTCTCTCTTGCATGGATATGCCTACTGGTCTTTTTCTTCATCCCTACCAAATATTATCAAATTATCTCAAACAGTATGGGAATTATGGCCTGCACAAGATTTTGGATTCAGGGGAGATAACTATATAACGAAGATAGTGAGAGTTATCTCTCTTGCATGCAAAATGCCTATTGGTCCTCCTCTACATTCCTACAAAATATTATCAAAATATGTCTAAGGGTATCGAAGTTATGGAGCGCACAAGGATGCGTCTACAGACAGACGGACAGACGCCATGCTGATCGCTATATATCCCCAAACCTATCGGTCAGGGGATAAAAATACGTGTCAGCTATGTTTTCATGAGAAATCCATAAATGAAATTTTAAAACCCTAGCATGCACGGTTCAGAAGTTATGCTATGCATCAAAAAGCGTAACGGATGGATGCAAGCATGCACACACAAATGTCCCTGAAGCAATATGCCCCTCCAACTTCTTTGAAGTTGGGGGCATAATGATAGCAAAAATAAATGCCCTGTAAAGGTAAAGGTACTTGCTGTATTTTTATTGGGGTTTATTGGGGTAAAAAATCAACAGAGCAAAATTTGTCCTTCTCACATGCGACATGCCTACTTCACCTGATATATGTCCCTACCAAAAATTATTAAGTTATCTCAAACAGTATGGGAGTAATGGCCTGCACAAGATTTTGGCATCGGGGAAGACTAGGTACATAATGGAAAATGTGAGAGTAATCTTGAATATGACATGCCTTCTGGTCCTAATCTATGCCTCTACCAAATATTATCAAAATATTTCAAAGCACATACACAAGGATTTGGTTCAGAAATTCACTCAGGGGAGGTAACTAGAAAACAACCACAGCAGTGGCAATACGCCTACTGGTCATTATCTATGCCTCTACAAAATATTATCAAAATATTTCAAACCATTAAGAAGTCATTGAGTGCACAAGAATTTGGCTTAGAATTTATTTAGTGGAGTGTAGAAGAAAAAGAACAAAGCTAGAGTTGTCTTTCTTGCATGTGGCACTGTTACTTAACCTGATATATGTCCCACCAAAATATTATCAAATTATCTCTGACAGCATGGGAGTTATAGCCTGCAGAAGAGTTCAGCTCCAGGGGAGATAAGTACATAACAAAAAGTGAGAGTTGTCTCTCTTGTACATAACATGCCTGCTGGTCCTTATCTATGCCTCTATCAAATATCAAAATATTTCACACAGTGCTCCAGATTGCGTCCGTACAGCCGTAAATTACGGATCCTTTTGTACCAAATATGGGACAATTTGAACTAGAGGCCCAAGTGGGCCAGATATCGCTCACGTGAGTTTGGTTGATCATGACATGTTACATTGTGCCATGGTGGCCATCTTGGCTATTAGATGCCTTTAGCAATCCAGAATCTGATGTTGTTTGATGTTTGTTTGTGTTGAGGTTTTATGGCCCAGTCAATCCAATGGGGTCATGTCGAGCGCGGTCAGTTTACCTAACTACAGGGCAGGCTTAGTCCTCTAAGCGGTTAACCAGTATTGTGCACATTCTTTCGCCAGAAACTGACAACTGCCCTTCTTGAATCAGCGGAAGGGAGAGAATGACTGTAGAAAATATTTCATGATCAATCTCCATGAAAGAATGTTGCTGACCTCGGCTGGGGTTGAACCCGCGACCTCCTGGTCTCCAGTCGGACGGCGCATCCAACTGAGCCACCGAGGCCGGCATGTTGTTTGAAGAGTTTCAAGATATCAGACGGAACCATTTTAGCAATTCTAAATCTCCATGCGATCCCAATGCCTTCCACCAAGTTTCCATTCCATCAGACACGGTTGAAGAGCAGATAACAATTGAAGACTTTCAAGATGGCCACCATGGCAGCCATCATGGATCTGATTCTCATGGAAATGTCGAAAATGTGAAAAGTTGCTGACAGACATACAGATGAGGGACGAACCATGGTCAACAGACCACGGCATAAGCTGACAATTGAAGATCTTCAAGATGGCTGCTGTGGAGGCCATTGTGGATACCTTAACAAAATGATTTAGCAATTCTGAATCTCCATGATGCCCCAATGCCTCCCACCGTGGCGGCCATTCTGGATGTTGGAATCGAAAGCAGTTCTGAATGTCCATGTTTCTCCAATGCCTCCTATCAAGTTTCAGCTCAATCTGACTTACCGTTTGGGAGCAGATGTGGTTACAAGATTTTCAAGAGGGCCATCATGGTGGCCATCTTGGATATTGGAACGGAACGAATTTAGCAATTCTAAATCTCCAAGTCACCCCAATGCCTCCCAACAAGTTTAGGCTCAATCCAACTTACCGTTCCGGAGCAGACATGGTTTGAAGAGTTTCAAGATGGCCACCGTGGCAGCAATCTTGGATATCAGAACAGAATGATTTTAGCCATTCTGAATCTCTATGTTGCTCCGATGCCTCCCATCAAGTTTCAACTCAATCGGACTTATGGTTTGGGAGGAGATGTCCTTCAAAAATTTTCAAGATGGCTGACATGGCAGCCATCTTGGATATTGGAATGGAATGATTTTAGCAATTCTAAACCTCCATGTGGCCCCAGTGCCATCCACCAAGTTTGGGCTCAATCTGACTTAGGGTTTGGGAACAGATGTAGTTTCAAGATTTTTAAGATGGCCACCCAGGTGGCTATCTTGGATAGCTGAATGGAACAAGTTTAGCTCTCTATGTCGCTCCAATGCTTCCCATCAAGTTTTGGCTCAATCCAACTTGCGGTTTGGGAGGAGATGTCGTTTGAAGAATTTCAAGATGACTGCCATGGCGGCCATCTTGGATATCTGAACAGAACAATTTTAGCAATTCTGAATCGCTATGTCGCTCCAATGTCTCCCATCATGTTTCAACTCAATTGGACTTATGGTTTGGGAAATGTTGTTTGAAGAATTTCAAGATGGCCAACATGGTGGCCATCTTGGATATTCGAACGGTACAATTTTAGAAATTCTGAATCTATATGTCGCTCCAATGCCTCCCATCAAGTTTCGGCTTAATCTGACTTATGTTTGGGAGATGTCGTTTGAAGAATTTCAAGATGGCCGCCGTGGCGGCCATCTTGGATATCGGAATGGAACGATTTTAGCAATTCTGAATCTCTATATCACTGTGATGCCTCCCATTAAATTTCTACTCAATCCGACTTACTGTTTGGGAGGAGACATCGTTTGAAGAATTTCAAGATGGCCACCATTGTGGCCAATTTGGACATCAGAATGGAATGATTTTAGCAATTCTGAATCTCTATGTCGCTCTGATGCCTCCCATCAAGTTTTGGCTCAATCCGACTTACTGTTTGGGAGGAGACATCGTTTGAAGAATTTCAAGATGGCTGCCATAAAGCATATGGTGGCCAACTTGGATATCAGAATGGAACGATTTTAGTAATTCTGAATCTCTAGTCGTTTGAAGAATTTCAAGATGGCCACCATGGCAGGTGGCCATGGCAGCCATCTTGAATATCGGAACGGAACAACTGTAGCAATTCTGAATCTCTTTGTCGCTCGAATGCCTTCCATCAAGTTTTGGCTCATCCCACTTAACGGTTTGGGAGGAGAAGTCATTTGAATAATTTCAAGATGGCCGCCATGGCAGTCACCTTGGATATCGGAACAGAACGATTTTAGCAATTCTGAATCTCTATGTCCTTCCGATGCCTCCCATCAAGTTTCAGCTCAATCTGACTTATGGTTTGGGAGATGTAGTTTGAAGAACTTCAAGATGACCTCCATGGTGGCCATCTTGGATATCGGAATGGAAAGATTTTAGCAATTCTGAAACTCTGTGTCACTGATGCCTTCCATCAAGTTTGGGCTCAATCCAACTTACTGTTTAGGAGGAGTTTTGGATTGAAGAATTTCAAGATGGCCACCATGGAACATCGGAACAGAATAATTTTAGCAATTCTGAATCTCCATGTTGCCATAATGCCTCACACTAAGTTTCAGCTCAATCCAACATATGGTTCTGGAGGAGATGTCAAAAATGTGAAAAGCTGATGACGGACGATGGACAACAGGCCATGGCATAAGCTGACCTGGAGCAAAGCTCCAAGTGAGCTAAAAATAGCCAGTCCTGAATACCAATGTATTTTTACCAATATGGTGCGGCTTTCCTTGTAACCTGTAAGAGTGCAATGTTGTGTCTATTTTTAGATAAACTAGCCTGAGTCAGAAGAGGTTCAATGCCTTATATAATCAGCGTATTATCCGTAAATACCCAAATATGTTTAATGAAGAATACACTTAAAATCAATTTGCAGCATATAAAAACAAAAACAGTCTGGTTGTATGCAAATGGATTTCGGCTAACTGAGCAGCAACATCTGGATCATCAAACACCGACTGATGTCGGGGGAGATGTGGTTCTGCTGAGTACTGAGACACGTCTGTTTACCAAGGACATTACCGATTTAACCCATTCGGAGAGGGTATCAACCTCCACGTCCTCTTTCTTGGCCCAGCATTGTGCATACTCTTCAACAGTGAGAATGCCTGAAAGTTCAGTCTATGTAATGCATAAAATAAGAAATATTACGAGATATTATGCACCCAGGGAATACTCAGGCTGGATATTGACAGTCTGATCAGTCCACGCTGTCCATGTGAAGAAGCCCTGGATCCTGGACTATCCATAAAGATTCAGAGTGCACAGAAGCAAAGACTGATCTGACTTCATTGGACCCACATAATAAGGTACACCTTTTTACATTATGGACAGTGAAGACTCTGATCAGACTGCACAGATGCACAGGTTGATCCGAGTCTCTGCTGGCCGCACAGGTCGTTTTCTAGGAATTGCTGTGCATTGGCTCCTATATTGTAAAGTCCCTTATCTATACATTATTTGTGGATGGAAAGCCCTGGGCAGACTGTTAAATATGCTCAGATTATCCAAATTCTCCACTCTTCATTTATGACAATGTTTTTTATACAAGAGCCTTCAATTCTTCACATTTAATGAGACCAGATATGCTTGGTAGATTTTCCATCATCTTAAAAGGGAGACAACTTTTGTGACTTCCTGTTTGCCTTCCTGCAAACCAAGTCCCTTCTAAAAAAGGAGTCTACTCTAAAAGGAAAAAAAAATGTTCCCAAAATGAGCATATTCTTTCCTTTAAGAGGCAACCTCTTTTCAAAAGGAGGCAACCCAACCCCCCCCCCCCCCCCAACCCCCACCCGTAAGTGTATCCATTCCCCTTTAGAATTGCATTCAAATCTACAGTAACCAAAACACATACTATAAATCAATCACAATTATGCCATTATATAAAACAATGTAGATAAGATTTATTGTTTAGCTCTAAGGTATGAACACATGTGTGTTAATAAATTTACATGACTAAATAACAAATAATGCAGTCTGTTCTTACAAAACCAAATACCATATCTGACTTAATTAACGCACTGTGCGCTTAGGTTTTTCAAAATTACTGTCAGACATATTAGTAGTAAAATATCCTCCCAATAAGGACACACTAAAAGCAATTTTTTTTCTCATAATCATTGTAAAAACATACAATGTGTATACTCATCAGAATCACCTTTTATACAGAACTGGACAAAGGTACTGAAGTGGCAATCTTAAGAAATTGCTTGACTGCGTGCTTACATGTATAAGGGTATGTGTTACAATATAAAGAATGATACCTCCAGATAAGGTGGTTGTTTCAACCAAAGGGTACTGATATTTTTTTCTCATATCTCCACAAAAACATATGTTGCAGTGCTCATTAGAAGTGCCTCATCGAGGAGCTTCTAATGATCACCACAACACATGTTTTCATGGAGAAGTAAGAAAAATATTATGTGGCTAACACCTCTTACCCGGGGCTAAACGAATACTATCTAGACCTAGGAATTAATACTGTAATTCTTCGCTTCTATACTGGTCACCAGGAGCTCATTCATACTCTAATATCTGCTTATGATAGAACAACAAATACCTGAAAATATAGATTACATATAATACTCTACATTAAAACCATTTCCATCTCCCTAAGCATTTGGTTTAACAAATTCAACCGTGGCTCTTGCTGAACCCTGATATGCCTTGTCTTTGCAAACATTGTGCATCCACATCAGCTGCCTTCTTCAGAAGCCAGCTCATCCAGATCTCTACTGTTTGTCATGAAGTATAGGAATTTTTATCAACAAACTGGATCAAGTAATCTGGCTGAAGATTAGAAGGGGTGTGGCATCTTAAGTTTTATTCAGCATGTAAAGGGTTAAGCAAACAGTATAAACAGAATACAGTGATCTAATTGGTCTACATAATTTCTCTACATTCTATGCATACAGAGAAAGAATAACAATCTTGGATGAAAATGCCGAGATCCCTATGATACACTAACATTGATTACAACTAGAATTCCAAGAATCGGATGTGTTGCCTGCTAAAAGCGCCAACCATTTGATATGAAAAAGGAAAAAAACAGTGGTCCTTATTATCGCTCCTATCCCTAAAGGTGACTAAGAAGAAAAAGGGCCATAACTTGCCCAAAATTTTGAGGATGATTACCAATATCAAACTTGACCTGCATTTTACAGTAATATATCCTTCTGCAAACTTTCTATAAAATCAATGCATCCCTGCAAAAGTTATTGAGTGGAAACCAATAACAACACAACAACAGAAACTAAGTCGAAAAAGGGTCATAACTCAGCCAAAATCGACGGATAATTACCAATATTGAACTTGACCTGTATTTTATAATGATATAATGTTCTGCAAAAGTTGAATGTAATCAATACATCCCTTCAAAAGTTATTGAATGGAAACAAAAAGTGTGACAATGACACCGCCGCCGCCGACGATGCCAACGAGGCAGACGGACAACATGATCCCTATGTGTCTGCCATGCTATCAGGCAACACAAAAACCCTACTAGGTGTAGAATAACAAACCTGACTGGTATGTTTGATAAAGGGTTTCTGTTTTATTTTGACACGAAACATGACAAAGTTCTCCAATTTACATACATGAATCTTCATACCCATGTTCATCCATTTTCAAAATGGGGGTGAGGCATGCACTGTAACAACATTTTGAACTTCATTTGGACCATGAATTTGTCAAAAATGGGATGATTTTCGTAATTTTCCAAACAGTGGCCCAACAAGATATTTCAATAACATGGCCAGAAGATACAAACCTAAGATGAAAAAGAACAACACAGAACAAGAGGCCCATACTGCTGTAAGTTAATCAGGTCATTTACTCATCATTCCCTGTCAAGTTTCAAGGCAATGGTTTAAACAGTTTTCGAGATATCTTGCTTACAAGGTGATGAAATTGTCAAAGGGCATTAAGAAAAATTTTTTTTTAGATTTTAGCAATTTTTGGTAAAAGGGGATAAGAGGAACATTTCTGTGAAACCATTTTGAAATTTAAGAAGACAATTTCAGCACCTTGTGAGCAAGATATCTCGAAAACTGTTTAAACCATTGCCTTGAAACTTGACAGGGAATGATGAGTAAATGACCTGATTAACTTACAGCAGTATGGGCCTCTTGTTCTGTGTTGTTCTTTTTCATCTTAGGTTTGTATCTTCTGGCCATGTTATTGAAATATCTTGTTGGGCCACTGTTTGGAAAATTACGAAAATCATCCCATTTTTGACAAATTCATGGTGCAAATATTTTGAAATTGAGCCATTGGCCAAGGATGAGATGTCGTTTGAAGTCTTTTCTATTTTTAGCTCTAGCAGCCATCTTGTTCAATGGAGCAGAACAATTGCAGCCATCTTGGATTTCCGACTGACACAATTTTAGCCGGTTTTGATCCAGAAGTCATCTTGTTGTTACAGAGCAAGTTTCGGCTCAAAGCGACCAAAGGTTTGGAAATAGATGTTGAAAATTGATTTTCAAGACGGTGGCTGTGGCGGCTATCTTGGATTTTCCATCTTCTCAGATTTAGCTATTTTGTATCTGCTAGGCACCCTAATGCTCATCATCAAGTTTCAATTCAGCTGGATTATACAGGCCATGTCCAAAATATGAATTCTCAACATTTTTCCCATATAAATGTATAGGGCCCATACAAATGCATGGGGAAGCAAATATGACCTTGCCGTAAAAGGTCAAAGGTCAATGTAGGACCATAATTTTAGAAATTTTGGTAGACCTCCAGTTCACGATGATTTGTGCAAAGATTAGGCCCAAGGGTTCTTTTAGTTATGGAGAAGAAGATTTTTGAAGGTTTTTACCATATATGGGGATGGTGGCCATCTTGGTCAATGGACTGTGACCATTTTAGCAATCTTTCATTCCCCTGCCCCAAGGAGGCTCCATATGAAATTTGAGCAACATAGGACTGGCGACTGGAGAAGTTGTTTGTAGTTCTCAACATTTTTCCCATACAAATGTATGGAGCCCATACAAATGCACAGGCAGGGTTCATACAGGCAAGTCCAAGTCAAATTCAAGGACTTTTCAAGGACCAACCTCAGAGTTTTCAAGGACTACGATACTTACACAAATTTGTAAATTCTGCACGGTCATCCACTGGTTCCAAACGAAGTGAAAAATTTTGGGTTAAAAAACTGATAATTTCTGCCAAATAATGTCACAATTCTGTTAAAACCAAAAGTATTAAGTTGTGGTGTGGTTGCAGTTTCTGTTTTAACCTGCGAGAACTTTATAAATGTCCGCGACATCCCTTTTTCTTGTTCTTTATGCCCCTCCTGCACCTGTGACCGCAATGCACTTTCACCCATCTGTATCGATGTCCTTATTACAGACCAACAGTGCACCTTGTGTTTACTGTTTGTTTCCTTTACCCAAGGATATCGTTTTGGCTACTCTCTGCTATAAACACACTTTCCCATTACGCAGAAATAAATTTAGATTCCAAGAAAAACACACACTACAGAACAGCAGACGCCATTTTTGTTTGGTTAGTCTGGTTATTGGAATTGACCTTTTACAGTGATAAAAGTTGTCAAAATCGCCAAATACCAGTCTGCAAGGGAGACAATCCAAACATCAAGTACGAAACATTCGAACCTATGTGTATTCGAACTTCCGTTTTCGTGCCGAGCATATTCAACCACTTTAATTATGGCACTCCTGCAATGCTATAGTTGATCGAAACTTGCCGATTTTTTGCTAGAACTTTATTTTTGATTCTCACAGATATTTAAAATTGTCTAGAATACAAGAAAATGTGAAATTCAAGTACTTTTCAAGGTCTATGGACAGTTTTCAAGGGCTTTTCAAGATGAATTTTGTTTTCAAGGACTTTTCAAGGCTGCCCTTCATTTTCAAGTACTTTTCAAGCCTGTGCGAACCCTGACAGGGAAGCAAACTTGACCTCGCCTTAAAAAGGTCAAATGTCAATGTACGACCATCATTTTAGCAACTTTGGTAGATCTCCCGTCCCCAATGATTTGTGCAACGATTCAGCCCCAAGGCATCCTCAGTTCTGGAGAAGATTTTTATAGGTTTTTACCATATATGAGCATGGCGGCCATCTTGGTCAATGGACCATGACCATTTTAGCAATCTTTCTTTCCCCCAACCTAAGGAGGCTCCATATGAAATTTGAGCAAAATTGGCTCAGCGGCTTCAGCGGTCATTTGAAAATGTTAACAGATGGACGGACGACAGACAAAAAGTGATCACTATAGCTCATCTTGAGCATAGCTCTCTGGTGAGCTAAAAAAAGTTTATATGCAGGTCTCAGCCTTTCAGGTGAGACAAAAAATTGTGAAATCCAGATGGATGGATGTGGAGGGAAGGAGTGGTGAGAGTATAACTTACCCTTCACTGTTCAGTACATCCTGTGGCATGGCCTTTGTGATGAGGTGGTCGTCACATTTGAACCACTGGTTCTTGTGTTGTCGTATAAAGCATGTATAGTGACCACATTCTATGGTACCACTGTGATTAACAACAGCAAAAAGTGAGTACCTGTAACAGACAATATATAATGTTCTCTACTATGCTTTTGACATATTTTCAGTTGTTTTTTGAATGGTACAAGACGTAAATTTGCAAACTTCTGTCATGATTCAATGCAAATCCTTTTGTCCTAACTATCTGTGCACCAAGGGTTTTATTCTATTCATTGGTTTTTAAAACAAAAGGCCCATGGGACTAGGTTCTCTCACCTGAGTAAAACAGCAATTGCATATCTGCAGATAGCATGCAAAATTCTTCCAGTATTGCCACAGCAATGAGGACACAAATCTGTCTATGCCGTAAAAAGGTCAAAGGCCATCCTAGAATCATCATTTGAATAAATTTGGTAGACCTGGTGATGGATTGTGACCTCAATATAATATGCGCTGCTGCACACCATGGTTTCAGTACCTATATAATATCACATTCATTAAATAAACAAGAGGCCCATGGGCCACAACGATCACCTGAGTTAACTGCTGTAAGTTCATCAGGTCATTTACTCATCATTCCCTGTAAAGTTTCAAGGCAATGGCTTAAACAGTTTTTGAGATATCTTGCTTACAAGTTTAAAATGCTGAAATTTTCAAAGGGCCATAAATCAAAAAGATATTTTGCTTACAAGCTTTTCCTATGCAAAAATGCCTGAGTCCATAAAGGGGCATAATTTGGTCAATTTTTCATAAAATTATACCAAAATTTGATCAGGTCATCTTCACATTAGTTCCAAACTGCCTGCAAAATTTCAAGAGCCTAGCCCAAGTGATTCCTGAGATATTATGCTCACAAGCTTTTCCTATGCCACAATGCCTAAGTCCACAAAGGGGCATAATTTGGTCCATTTTTCCTTTAAACTGCTATATACTAAATATCTAAGCTCTGGGCCTCTTGGTTTCAGAGAAGAAGATTTTTTAAGTTTTTCCCATTTTAAGTCTATGGGAGCTAATGAGCCCCAGGGTGTGGATAATTTGGACCCTAGGGGCATGGTTGGCAGGATTCATGTAGGTGACCACTTAACATTGCTACATACTAAATATCTAAGCTCTGGGCCTTATGGTTTCAGAAAAGATTTTTGAAGTTTTTCCCTTTATAAGTCTATGGGAGCTAATGAGCCCCAGGGCATGGCCAATTTGGACCCCAGGGGCATGGTTGGCAGGCTTTATGTAGGTGACTACATCGTTGCTACATACTAAATATCTAAGCTCTGAGCCTTATGGTTTTGAGAGAAGATTTTTATAGTTTTTCCAATTATAAGTCTATGGGAGCTAATGAGCCCCAGGGCGTGGCTAATCTGGACCCTAGAGGCATGGTTGGCAGGATTTATGTAGGTGACCACTTAATATTGCTACATACTTAATATCTAAGCTCTGGGCCTTATGGTTTCAGAGAATAAGATTTTTTAAGTGTTTTTTTTTCCATTATAAGTCTATGGGAGCTAATGAGCCCCAGGGCATGGCCAATTACAACCCTAGGGGTATGGTTGGCAGGATTTATGTAGGTGACCACTTAACGTTGCTGCATACTAAATATCTAAGCTCTGGGCCTTATGGTTTCAGAGAAGAAGATTTTTTAAGTAATTCCCGTTATAAGTCTATGGAAGCTAATGAGCCAGGGGCATGGCCAATTTGGACGCTAGGGGTATGGTTGCCAGGATTTATGTAGGCGACCACTTATCGTTGCTTCATACTAAATATCTAAACTCTGGGCCTTATGGTTTCAATGAAGAGATTTTTGAAGTTTTTTTTTCATTATAAGTCTCTGGGAGCTAATGAGCCCCGTGGGCATGGCCAATTTGGACCCTAGGGGCATAGCTGGCAGGATTTATGAAGGTGACCACTTAATGTTGCTAAATACTAAATATCTAAGCTCTGGGCCTAATGGTTTCAGAGAAGAAGATTTTTTGTTTTTCCCATGTAAGTCTATGAGAACTAATGAGCCCCGGGGCGTGTCCAATTTGGACCCCAGGGGCATGGTTGGCAGGATTTATGTAGGTGACCACTTAACGTTGCTACATACTAAATATCTAAGCTCTGGGCCTCACGGTTTCAGAGAGACTTTTTTATGTTTTTCCAATTATAAGTCTACGGGAGCTATATGTTGCCATGGAAACCAGAATTCCAATCCGATCAACCCCAAAATCTTATGAAGCCTTTCCCCCCACCTGATAATGCTTCACATGAAATTTGATTATGATTGGCCATCTGGTATAAGAGATATACTTATTTGAATTTGTGGACGGACGACGACGGAGCATTGGCATACTAATAGCTCACCTGCCTTTGGCTCAGGTGAGCTAATAAGCTGTGGGTCTCATGGTTTCAGTGAAGAAGATTTTTTAAGTTTTTCCCATTATAAGTCTATGGAGCTAATGACCCCCCTGGGCATGGCCAGTCTGGACCCCAGGGGCTTGATTGGCAGGATTTATGCAGGACACCACTAAACATCACTACATACTTAAGCTGTTAGCTCTCTCATGGTTTCAGAGAAGATTTTTGAAGGTTTTTTAGCTATATAGCTCTATATAAACATATGACCCCCTGAGGCATGGTCCGTTTGGAGCCCAGGGGATTGATTGGCAGGATTTATGTAGGAGACCACTTAACATTGCTACATACTAAATATATAAGCTGTGGGCCTCATGGTTTCAGAGAAGAAAAGTTTTTGAGTTTCTTCCATTATAAGCCTACAGGAGTTAATGACCCCCAGGGCATAGTCAATTAGGACCCCAAGGTCATGGTTGGCAGGATTTATGTAGGAGACCACTAAACATTGCTACAGACTAAAACTGTTAACTCTGGGCCTCATGGTTACAGAGAAGATTTTTAATGGTACTTTAGCTATAATGGTTCTATTTAAACATATGACCCTCTTGGGTAGTGGCCAATTTGGACCCAGGGGCCTGATTGGCAGAATTTATGTAGGGGACCATTTAACATTGCTACATACTGAATATATAAGCTATGGGCCTCATGGTTTCAGAGAAGAAGATATTTTAAGTTTTTCCCATTATAAGTCTATGGGAGCTAATGACCCCTGGGGCAGTTTGGACACCAGGGGCTTGACTGGTAGGATTTATGTAGGAGTACTAAACATCGCTTTATACTTATGCTGTTAGCTCTCGGCCTCATGTTTCAGAGAAGAAGATTTTTGAAGGTTTTTTTAGCTATATAGCTCTATCTAAACATATGACCGCCTTGGGCATGGCCGGTTTGGAGCCAAGGGGCTTCATTGGCAGGATTTATGTAGGGGACCACTAAACATTGCTACATACTAAATATATAAGCTGTTGGCCTCATGGTTTCAGAGAAGAAGACTTTTTAAGTTTTTCCCATTATAAGTCTATGGGAGCTAATGACCCCTGGGATGTGGCCGGTTTGGGCCCCAGGGGCTTGATTGGCAGGATTTATGTGGGCCTCATGGTTTCAGAGAAGAAGATATTTTAAGTTTCTTCCATTATATGTCTATAGGAGCTAACGAACCCCAGGGCTTAGCCAATTTGGACCCCAAGGGCATGGCTGGCAGGATTTATGTAGAAGACCATTAGACATTCCTACAGATTAAGCTGTTAGCTCTGGGCCTCATGATAACAGAGAAGGAGATTTTCAAAGATACTTTAGCTATATGGTTCTATATAAACATATGACCCTTTTGGGGTGTGGCCAGTTTGGACCCAGGGGCTTGATTGGCAGGATTTATGTAGGGGACCATTTAACATTGCTACATACTAAATATATAAGCTGTGGGCCTCATGGTTTCAGAGAAGAAGATTATTTTAAGTTTTTCCCATTATAAGTCTATGGGAGCTAATGACCCCCGGGGCATGGCCAGTTTGGATCCAAGAAGCTTGATTGGCAGGATTAATGTAGGAGATCACTACATTTTGCTATATACTTATGCTGTGAGCTCTCAGCCTCATGGTTTCAGAGAAGAAGATTTTTGAAGGTTTTTTTAGCTATATAGCTCTATATAAATATATGACCTCCCTGGGGCATGGCAATTTTGGAGCCCAGGGGCTTCACTGGCAGGACTTATGTAAGGGACTACTAAACATTGCTATATACTAAATATATATGGTTTCAGAGAAGAAGATTTTTTAAGTTTTTCCCATTATAAGTCTATGGGAGCTAATGACCTCCGGGGTGTGGCCGGTTTGGGCCCCAGGGGCTTGATTGGCAGGATTTATGTAGGAGACCCCTTAACATTGCTACATACTATATCTGTTAGCTTTGGACCTCATGGTTACTGAGAAGAAGACTTTAAAAGGACCTTTAGCTACTTAGCTCTATATAAACATATGACCCCCTCGGGGTGTGGCCAGTTTGGACTCAGGGGCTTGATTGGCAGGATTAATGTAGGGGACAACTTAACATTGCTACATACTAAATATTTAAGCTCTCGGTCTCATGAATTCAGAGAAGAAGATTTTTTAAGCTTTTCCCATTATAAGTCTCTGGGAGCTAATGACCTCCAGGGTTTGGCCAATTTTCGACCTCGGGGGCATGGTTGGCAGGATTTATGTAGGAGACCACTTAACATCACTTCATACTTAAACAATTAGCTCTCAGCCTCATGGTTTCAGAGAAGAAGATTTTTGAAGGTTCTTTAGCTATATAGCTCTATGTAAACATATGACCCCCTCAGGCGTAGCCAATTTGGACCCAGGGGGCTTGATTGGCATGACATGTAGGGGACCATTAAACATTGCTACACACTAAATATATAAGCTGTGGGCCTCATGGTTAAAGAGAAGATTTTTTTTTCCCATTATAAGTCGAATGGGAGGTAATGACCCTGGGGCGTGGCCAGTTTGGGCCCCAGGGGCTTGATTGGCAGGATTTGTGTAGGGGACCACTAAACATTGCTATATACTAAATATATATGCCGTGGGCCTCATGGTTTCTGAGAAGAAGATTTTTAAAGTTTTCCCCATTATAAGTCTATGGGAGCTATATATGGACATGGTGGCCATGACCACGTACATTTTTTCAATCCCACTTTAACACAAGGCTCCACATGAAGTTTGAAGAAATTTGGCCCAGAGGAGAAGTCGTTCAAAGGTGTGAAGGGACAGACGGATGGACAGACGACAGACCAGGAGTGATCACAATAGCTAATCCTGAGCCTTTGGCTCAGTTAGCTGAAAAAGATCATGTCTAAGAACCTTTAAAGAGTTATAACGATGAAAACTGTAGGAGGATTTAGGTAAAAAAAGATATAGCTGAACAATCTTTAAAGAGTAATGATAACCGGTACCCAATATCAGTTGGACACCCCTGATGAAGTTACATGACATCTTTGCCACACCCGACCACCCCCAACAAGGGCAGTAACCCTGCTGAAAATTGACGGATTTAAGTTATAATCTGTAGCAAGATATTGTCAATATCATTTGATATATGAAGTTTCAACCAAAACCATTGATTTCTTCTCATAATAATGTGTGGAAACCATTTTTGTCATTAAGCAAGGGCAGTAACTCTGTCAAAAGGTCTTTCCTTTTAGAGTAGATCCCATTTTTTAAACGGGGTTTGACGTGTGGCAAATGAAACAGGAAGTCACAAAAGTTTTCTCCCTTGTGAAAAATAGCCGCAAATCTACCAGGTGCATTAAGTCCCCTTCACTAAACTAGATGGAAACACTTCATCAAAGAACACTTACTTGTTTTTACATGAAAGACCAATGGTAGCATCATGAACAGTATGGTATCTGTAATATCCATTACTGTCTCGAGATGATGACATGAATGGGGTCATGTCAAGCTCCTCTGGGAAAGACACATATGTTGAGATCTTCTTGTGGTAACCCGTAGAATGCTCAAACCGCTGCAAAATCCAACACTTTTTAAATACCTTATTGACCCCAAACACCGGGAGTTTTTAACTCCTTGCCATACTTGTCCTATAACTTGAACAAGATTAGTTAATTTTACTATCTGCTGATGTGTGTAAAAATTGCTGAATGAGTGTCAATGCCGTGTTCTGCAGCATCTGATCTAGGTGTACACAGTTTGCTCTGGCTTGTCTGTCACAATATTTAACACACTACTTAGAGCATTTTGTCAAATGTTCAATTGACTGATTGATTGAGTTGGGGTTTAATGACACGTCAACCCTTGTGGGTCATTTTGTGTCGTCTCCCAGAGAAAGGGAGAAGAGAGATATGAGACAGTAGAGGAGATGAAAGAGAAGGACAGGGGAGAAAGCAAAATGGAAGTGAAGAAACAGAAGAAATAAAAACATTCCCCCTCTACCCTTACCTGCTGCAAGGATAGCAGGCCTTGCCCAACTGTAAGCCAATATCAATTGGACACCCTGGTGACGCAAGATACACAACCCCTTTGCCTCACCCAACCACCCACCAAATGGTCAGTTGCAACACTAAAATATATATGTATATATATTCATCATAAGCGAAGTTTCATATATCTGTTAGTATTAAAGTTATAGCTCTGAATCTACAACTGTTTTAATCATAGGCAACCAAAATGAAGTTTTTTATAAGTAAAACATAGTTTAACTAGTAATATTTAACTTATAGATAATGTACTATTCTATTCTGTATTGAATTTGTTTGTGTTGAGGTTTTACGGCCCAGTCAACCCAATGGGGTCATGTCGAGCACGGCTACTAGGCTTTACGACAAACGGGATGACTTCAATTTTCCCATTGTTAACTTTTCATTCCTGAGCAGTAATATCCCTTCTGCACCAGCATACGGCATTTACGTTTCACAGTTAATCCGTTATGCCAGAGCCTGTTCAAATAAATTATCAGGACTTCATGGAGTGTGGTAAAGTGCTCACTACAAAGTTGTTGAGCCAGGGGTATCAAAAAACCAAACTGGTAGCAACACTTAAGAAGTTCTATGGGAGACATCATGATCTGGTCAATCCCTACAATGTGGCAGTTTCCAGAATTGTTTCTGATGTTTTTGCCACTGACGTGCCATAAGTAGACTTCCCAAATCCCGGACATACGCTTCTACCGATATTTCCTTCGTTCAGGCCTATGGGCATGGTGGGCGAAGCTTGCTTACCAAGTAATGCTTACTATCCGCGGAAGCCTGATTATACCCTTTATTCTGGGCTCCATGTCTGTTGGTCTGAACATTCTGATTTGTCATTCATTTAGGGATTTATGAGTTTGGATTATGACTTAGGTACCATGACCGCAACTACTTATTATAAAAACTTCATTTTAACTGCATGATACTCTAACCTATAGATAATGTGCTAGAATTGTAAGGTTTTTTTTTTTTTTATTGTGTTGAGGTTTAATAACACGTCAACCCTTGTAGGTCATTTTGTGTGGTCTCCCAGAGAAAGAGAGAAAAGAGATAGAAGAGATGACAGAGAGGAACAGGGGAGAAAGAGGAACAGGAATGAAAGTGAAGAAACAGAAGAAATAAAAACATTCCCCCTCTACCTTTACCTGCTACAAGAATAGCAGGCCTTGCCCAACTGTAAGCCAATATCAGCTGGACGCCCTAGTGACGTAAGATACATGACACCTTCACACCACCCGACCACCCTGACTAGAATTTTAAGATTAGGAGGGAGGAGCTCCCCTAATTCTAACACTATTATATATATTAGATTCCCTTAACTTCTAGATTAAGATTCAGGAAACTCTAAGGAATCAGATACATTCTATAATATATACCAAGAATGATCTAGATTCAATTATAACATATCTCTAAGGTGTTAATACCTTTTTATATGAATGATGGACTCTGGAGGCTGCCAGTTTTCTCAAGTATCAGAGGCCCACACCACTTTTTTGGGCAACAACAGTTGGGCCCAAATAAAGCAAATTGATAAGTTGCAGAGACATATCCTTCAAGTAAAATTTTTTGCGCAGCTGGAAGAAAGATTACAGACTACCGTTTTGATAATAAAAAAAAAATGCCCAGTAAAAGATAGCCGTCTATCTTCGTGAGCCATAATTATTTAACAAGAAAATGTCTCCTCAATGAGCTTCCTCTCATGTCTTTGGCTTGGCCCGCCGTGGTTCAACTATTGGTTTTCATTTACTCTGGCATACAGCAAAATTAGCCATGAGTACTCGTCTTTGTTTATCATTGTGATAATTTTGATTTTTATGCTTTTGCTTTGATGCATTGACTGAGTTGGGAGCCTTCATGCGAACCAAATTTTTATGTATTTCTGTATTAAGAGTAGCATCGGGAACCAGGGTGAAGTTGGCTAGCTGTAAAAGTGCTTTACACCCCCCGGTGGTTTATTCTACTGACCGTTCTAAACGGTGGTCCCGGTGTTAGTCTTACACTTTGTTGCTTTGTGGTTTATTCTACGAGGCAATTTGTTTTATGTCTTACCTTGTGTTATTTTGTTCTTGTGTTTTTCAGTTTTTTTAGCATTGCGATTACCTTGCTTTTTTTCCCTGTAGGTGAACAACACATCTCGAGATTTTAAAATAAATCTTAGAGATGTAATGATTACCTTTAAGTAGTAAGTAGTCTAGTCCTATTTAGCTAATATAGGAATAATTAAAGATCTGGGTAAATGGACAGATCTGATTCTTTGCCAAATACTCAGTTTATAAAATCAATGAGAGCAAAAAGTCTGATTGATTAAATTTATATGATTTGCCTATTGTCAAGTTTTTGACTTTGGTAACGTCTCTTAGTCATGGCAACAGTTAATAGAAAAGGTTGTTTATCTCTCTGCATGAAGATGGACAGCCTCATGTAAATTTGATATGGGACTTTTACCAGGCATGAATTTGAAAGCATTTCTTAACCCTGGCAAAAGTTAATACAATAGGCCCACGGGCCACGGTTCGCTTACCTGAGTGAAAGTCACTTCCATACTTTCAATATAAATGTATATGGCCCACACAAATAGGGAAGCAAATTTGACCTTGGAGGCTAAAAGGTCAAATGTCAACATAGAATCATCATTTGAGCAATTTTGGTAGATCTCCTGTCCCCCATAATTTGTGCAAAGATTAGGACCCAAGGCTTATTTGGTTATGGAGAAGAAGATTTTTAAAGGTTTTTACCATATATGGGCATGGCAGCCATTTTGATCAATGGACCATACCCATTTTAGCAATCTTTCATTCTCCTGCCCATGGAGGCTCCGCATGAAATTTGAGCAACACTGGCCCAGAGGCTTCAGAGGAAAAGCCATTTGAAATTATCAACATTTTTTCCATACAAATGTATGGGGCCCATATAAATGCATACAGAAGCAAACTTGACCTCGCCGTAAAAAGGTTAAATGTCAATGTATGACAATTATTTTAGCAACTTTGGTAGACCACCCGTTCCAGATGATATATACAAAGATTCAGCCACAAGCCATCCTCGGTTTTGGAGAATAAGATTTTTAAATGTTTTTTCCCATGCAAATGCATAAGGAAGCAAAATTGACCTTGCTGTAAAAAGGTCAAATGTCAATGTATGACCGTTATTTTAGTAACTTTGGTAGACCCCTGTCCCCGATGATTTATGCAAACATTCAGCCCCAAAGCATCCTCGGTTCTAGAGAAGAAGATTTATAAAGGTTTTTACCATATATGGGCATGGCGCCCATCTTGGTCAACGAACCGTGACCATTTTAGCAATCTTTTGTTCCCCCTATCCAAGGAGGCTCTATATGAAATTTGAGCAAAATTGGCCCAGAGGCTCCAGAGGAGAAGTTGTTTGAAATTCTGAACATTTTTCCCATACAAATGCATAAGGAAGCAAAACTGACCTTAACTTAAAAAAGGTCAAATGTCAATGTACAACCATTATTTTAGCAATTTTGGTAGCCCTCCTGTTCCCGAAGATATATGCAAAGATTCAGCCAAAAGGCATGCTCGGTTTTGGAGAAGAAGATTTTTGAAGGTTTTTCCCATACAAATGCATAGGGAAGCAAACTTGACCTTGCCGTAAAAAGGTCAAACGTCAACGTACGACAATTTTTTTAGCAATGTTGGTAGACCTCCCATCCCCGATGATTCCCGCAAAGGTTCAGCCCTAAGGCATTCTCGGTTCTGGAGGAGAAGATTTTTAAAGGTTTTTACCATATATGGGCGTGGCGGCCATCTTGGTCAACGGACCGCCACCATTTTAGCAATTTTTCGTTCCCCCACCCTAAGAAGGCTCCATATGAAATTTGAGCAAAATTGGCCCAAAGGCTCCACAGGAGAAGTTGTTTGAAATTCTGAACATTTTTCCCATACAAATGCATAAGGAAGAAAAATTGACCTTACCATAAAAAGGTCAAATGTCAATGTACAACCATTATTTTAGCAATTTTGGTAGCTCTCCTGTTCCCGAAGATATATGCAAAGATTCAGCCATAAGGCATGCTTGGTTTTGGAGAAGAAGATTTTTAAAGGTTTTTCCCATACAAATGCATAGGGAAGCAAACTTGACCTTGCCGTAAAAAGGTCAAACGTCAACGTACGACAATTCTTTTAGCAATTTTGGTAGACCTCCCATCCCCGATGATTCCTGCAAAGGTTCAGCCCCAAGGCATTCTCGGTTCTGGAGGAGAAGATTTTTAAAGGTTTTTACCATATATGGGTGTGGCGGCCATCTTGGTCAACGGACCGCGACCATTTTAGCAATTTTTCGTTCCCCAACCCTAAGGAGACTCCATATGAAATTTGAGCAAAATTGGCTCAGCGGTTTTAGAGGAGAAGTCATTTGAAAATGTTAACGGACGGACGCACGGACGGACGGACGGACGGACGGACGGACGACGGACGGAAAGTGATCACAATAGCTCATCCTGAGCAGAGCTCAGGTGAGCTAAAAAGGAAAGGCTGATTACATCATAACGTACAGTCTGAGAGCCTCATAATTTTAAAACTCTTTAAAGGAAAGATCTTTATACTGTTAGATGCAATTAAAAGATCTAATTAATTCTGAAACAACTAGTTTGCTTCTATTACCAGATTTAAACTAAAGGCCCAAGTGGGCCAGAAATCGCTCACCTGGATTACGCTGATCATGATATGTTACACAGTGCCATGGTGGCCATCTTGGCTATCAGATCAGATTGCCTTTAGAATCTGATCTTGTTTGAAGAGTTTCAAGATTGCCACCATAGCCACTGTCTTGGATACTGGAAATGAACGATTCAGCAATTCTGAATCTCATGTCATCCCAATGCCTTCCATCAAGTTTTGACTCTCTCCGACTTACTGTTTGGGAGGAGATGTGGTTTGAAGAATTTCAAGATGGCGGCCATCTTGGACATTGGAACAGAACGATTTTAGCAATTCTGAATTTCCATAATACCCTTATGCCTCCCATCATGTTCAAACTCAATCAGACTTACCGTTCGGTAGCAGATGTGATTTGAAGATTTTAAATGGCTGCCATGGTGGCCATCTTGGATATCAGAACAGAATCATTTTAGCAATTCTAAATCTTCATGCTGCCCCGATGCCTTCCACCAAGTTTCCGCTCCATCCGACTTACTGTTCGGGAGCAGATAAAAATTGGAGACTTTGAAGATGGCCGGAGGAGAGGCTGTTTGAAGATTTTCAAGATGGCTGACATGGTGGCCATCTTGGATATTAGAACGGAATGATTTTAGCAATTCTAAATCTCCATGTGGTCCCAATGCCTCCCACCAAGTTTGGGCTCAATCTGACTTAGGGTTCGGGAGCAGATGTGGTTTCAAGATTTTCAAGATGGCTGCCCAGGCGGCCATCTTGGATAGCCAAACAGAACAATTTAAGCAATTATGAATCTCTATGTCGCTCCAATGCTTCCCATTAAGTTTCAGCTCAATCCAACTTATGGTTTGGGAGGAGATGTTGTTTGAAGACTTTCAAGATGGGCGCCATAGCCGCCATCTTGGATATTGGAACAGAACAATTTTAGCAATTCTGAGTCTCTATGTTGCTCTATGGTTTGGGAGTAGATGTTGTTTGAAGAATTTCAAGACGGCCGCGATGGCAGACATCTTGGATATCAGAATGAACGATTTTAGCAATTCTGAATCTCTATAACACTCCAATGGCTCCCATCAAGTTTCGGCTCAATCTGATTTATGGTTTGGAAGGAGATGTCATTTGAAGAATTTCAAGATGGCACCCATGGCGGCCATCTAGAATATCAGACTGGAACGATTTTAGCAATTCTGAATCTCTCTGTCGCTGTGATGCTTCCCATCAAGTTTTGGCTCAATCCAATTTACTGTTTGGGAGGAGATGTTGTTTGTAGAGTTTCAAGATGGCTGCCATGGCAATTCTGAATCTCTATGTCACTCAAATGCCTCCCATCAAGTTTCGGCTTAATCTGATTTATGGTTTGGGAGGAAATGTTGTTTGAAGAATTTCGAGATGGCCATCATCTGAACAGAACAATTTTAGCAAAGCTGAATCTCTGTGTCACTTTCATGCCTCCAATCAAATTTTGGCTCAATCTCACTTGCCGTTTGGGAGGAGATGTCATTTGAGGAATTTTAATATGGCTGCCATGGCGGCCATCTTGGATATCGGAATGAAACGATTTTAGCAATTCTGAATCACTGGGTCATTGTGATGCCTCCTATCAAGTTTCAGCTCAATCGGACTTCTGGTTTGGGAGGAGATGTCGTTTGAAGAATTTCATCTGGCTGCCATCTTGGATATTGGACCAGAATGATTTTAGCAATTCTGAATCTCCATTTTGCCACAATGGCCCCCACTAAGTTTCACCTCAATCCAACTTATGGTTCTGGAGGAGATGCTGAAAATGTGAAAAGCTAACAACGGACGACAGACGGACGACGGACGGACAACAGACAACACACCATGGCATAAGCTGACCTGGAGCAAAGCTCCAGGTGAGCTAAATATTACACATCATGGATTTATATTCCTTGATGATATTGATTAGTTTCATTTTCTCAAACATTGAATGTATATTGATAAATTCGACTATGACTGAAGGAGAAGTCAACAACAAACTGACCTTCCTTCTATGATAGTAACTGGATATATGAACCATTTTGTACCATAAATTTTTCTGAGCAAATGTGTTATGGTCTTGAGACAAGTCTGCAATATTTGCGAAATTTAACTCAATTATTTGTTTGATAACTTCCCACATGAGACGAGATTTGCGAGGTTTTATTATTGAAATTTTTCCACTGATTTAGAAAGTATAAATGTTGTGTCAGAATTACACTATAAGTTTTAATATTTCTGATAACCAATGACATTCAGGTTCAGAGAAGTAGAAAAAACTATTCTACACCTATATTAACAGATTTAGTGAGAACAGTATGATGATATCATAATTTATAGTGTATATGTATAAACTTACAGAATATTCCAGTTATGGACAAATCATTTATCGTCAAGGCTCGATTATACAAAACTGGATAGACTTTAGAAATTTATGATTGTATCAAATCATAAACAAACTTATAGTAGAATATTCCAGTTTATGCATAAATCATTTATTGTCAAAACTAGATTATCCAAAACTAGACAGATATATAGTATAATTTTAGTGATTGTATCGAATCGTAAACAATCCATATTGTTATATAAGAACCATTTAGTATTGCGAGGTTTATCTAATCTCAAGAAAAAGGTTCATAATTATATCTCCCTGAAATATAACAACTTTTGAGACTTATACGTTTCAGATACCAATAAGGTCTCCCATACTTCTATGCACAGATTGGGAGAAGAAATACCAAACAGTTCGATGACATATTGGACCACTTTTGTGTTGTCGATAAATCTTTTAACAAAAGAGTGAAGAATGTATTGTATGGCATTTTTTGTTTTTCTTTGTTCGCGAAAAATAGCCAATTTTAGAATAAAATGTGGGTCTGGAATTAATCTTTTGTCCAGAGAACATAAAGGATAAATCTCATTATTCTTCTGTCCAGAGATGGAAATGAGAACCTAATCCATAATGACTGTAATCGATGAAAAATAAAAAAGTTAACTGGGACTTAATGGATGTATCCTCCTTAAACGAAGCGATTGGAATGTCGCCACTTTCACAAAATTGGATGATTGTCATGATCGAGACTTGCTAATCCGAATAAATTATGTGACATTCCCAAAGTGAATAGCAGACATAGTCAATTGATCCGAAACTTAATTCTGTGTAAATATTTATTGTCGAAGTATGTATCAATACTACTTAATAATATTTCGATGAATATATATAGTCTAGATTTTTTTAACCTATAAAAAAAAATTGTGAATAGGTCTAAAATCTAACCTATTTGATTTTTTGGAATCAATTCTAAACTTAACTTGATTGAAGACAATATAGTAAAAGATATTATTCTACCCTGTATAATATCTCTTAATTGTCTAATAACATAATTTTGAGATGGCCCCTTAACTAGGCTAGTAGCAATAACGTCCATCTGTTTATTACATGTATCAATGAACGAATTTAGGTGCATTCTGAAGATAGTACAGTGAATTGGAAGAGCCGACTGTCAAGCATAAAGCAAGGAATTTCCTTTATTATGGATGACTTAATCGTCTAAAGAACATCCATTAGAAAATTAGAGACAGTCCATTCATAACTGACCGCTCCGAGTTTAGTGATATAAAAAATCGGCTACCCAGTATTCAGTGCCTAACGTTTGCTGTCTGGTACCCGATGCCTGGTTACTGATGATCGTTGAAGAAGTCAATAGTCTCATGACCAGTGCCTGGTTGACCGGTAACTGGTGCTTGGTATGTTTACCAGTCCATGACTGGTACCTGGATGATGGTGACTGGTGCCCGGTGCCTAGTGTATTTACCAGTCAATGACCAGTGCCTGGATGACCAGTGACTGGTGCCCAGTGCCTGGTTGCCCATGCCGGGTGTATTTACCAGTCAATGACCAGTGCCTGGATGACTGGTGATTGGGTGCCCGGTATATTCACCAGTCAATGATTGGTGCCTGGATGCCTGGTGACTGGTGCCTGGTTGCCTGGTAAGCTGACTGTTGCCTGGTGCCTGGTGACCGGTGACTGGTGGACTTACACCTGGCGGACTGCCTATAGCATCCGTGGAGTTACCACAAAGATGGGGCTTACCCCTGGCAGTAAAGCATACAGGGTGGTGATCCCATCATAAGAAAGTTGTCATCAGATAAATCTGACTACACAACTTCTTCTTGTCAGGTTTCTCTTCATGATAGATCTTTAGAAAACAGAATAAAGTCTTCGCTTATCTGCAAGATCCTAAGTATTCTAGTGTAGTTATTACAGATCAAACAAGTAAAATACCTGGAACATGAAGAACAAAAGAAGCATTTTGAATGATCATCCCATGACGTTTTAAAATGACCATGAACACCGCAAACGATCGACAAGAAAAGTCGTGAAAATGTATGCGGTAGCTCAACTATCAATAATAACAAGAAATCGAAAATCTATTTAATGAAAAAGACAGAGTCTTCCGTGAGATAGAGAGCAAAATTAGACTGTTGACTTTCTTTGTTCCACAGAAAAGAAACTGACAGGTGATCAAAATTGCGGGAAGAATGACGTCACTCAGGTGACTGTCTAAGGGACCTTCTAGATTAAGATTCTTAAGACTGTCTTTTTTTCTGTGCAAGGTTTGAAATACAGGTTACGAGGGTCCTGCAAAAAGTTTTGTCACTGGGTTGGGATTACTTCAGTGCTATGTTTTATCAAACATATTTTTATTACAAACCTTCAAAGTATTCCCCCTTTACTGAAACACATTTTTGTAACCTTTTTACCCAGTCGCGAAAAGCAGATAAATAGTCTTCTTTTGGTATCTGTTGGAGGCACTGATAAATAGCGCTGCCAAGAGAACTTCCAGACGTATATTTATTTCCAGAAAGCATTTTCTTAAGCCTTGGAAATAAAGTCACAGGGACTCAGGTCAGGTGAATAAGGTGGATGGCTTAAAACTTTCACCTTTACAGAGACCAAACAAGACTTAACAACCTCACACTTATGAGAGGAGGCGTTGTCATGTAAAAGGTGGACTCCTGACCATCCTTTGCTTAGTTGTTTCTTATTGTAAAACTCTTTCAGTTCTTCAGTACAGAATTCTTGTAGAATCGGCCAGTGACTGTATGACCAGATGGACAAGGCACTTGAACGACTGGCTCACTTGAATTAAAGGTAATTGTGTACAACATCTTTTTCGAACTTATGGTTCTCTTGGCAATACATGGGCGTTTTTGATCTTTTCACTTCCATTGCTTATTATCAGCCCTTCTTTGTGGCTCAAACATGTGCACCCAGGTTTCATCACCTGTTAGCAAGTTAGAAATAACCCGACTATTACAGCCTTTGTATGTTTTCAAAAGTTTCCGTGCACATTTAAGGCGTTGTGTCTTTTGCTCCTCAGTGAGCAAATGAGGTACCCACCTAGCGCAAACCTTTCTCTGGTCCAAACGTTTTTCAGAATTGTTTGCACACTGCATTCTGGTATGCCAGTACAACTAGCTATATCTTTGACAGACAGTCGTGCATCCTGTTTGACCACAATCCTTACAGCAGCGATGTTAGCCTTGGTAACAGAGGTTTTAGGCCTTCCAGAATGGGTATCATCTTCAACAGAAAATTTCCCAGCTTTAAAAGCTTTAACCCACCTAAACACTGCGCATTGAAATGGTCTGAGGTCCATATATACCACACAATTCATTAAATATCTCTTTTGAATCTATATTAAGCCTAATGCGGCATTTAATATAGCTATGAATTTCAGTCTTCTGGTCCATGTTCCAATGTAATAAGTAAATTGGTCAGTGTATATGACTGCATCTATTTCAATTTGAAATTACTTGGTCAGTTGGAAAGCAATTTGCACGAAATAAACGGGTATCGTTAGCTATTCAACACACCATTCAAGTGCAGAGAAGCATTTTAAAATATACCTGGGATAAAACAAAGGAAGCCTATTAGTGACAGAACTTTTGGCACGACCCTCTTAGAATAGCACATTATCTACAGGTTAATGTATTATGCAGTTAAAAAGCAATAACTTATGTATTACTGAGGGCATTCTGTTCAAACTTTAAGTGCATCACTAGACTATATATTTCCTGAAATTTCATTCATCTGTTACTAAATTATGGTTCTAGACCTACAACTTTGTTGAATTATAAGCAATCAAATGCCAATGGTTTACGTACTACTGACAAAATTTCACATGCATCATCACACCATGGTGGTACACATTTATTATAAGTTTCAAGAAAGTTCCTTTATCAGCTACTACTTCATCAGTTCAGATGGATGGACATGTAGAAAAATGGGCAGAAAATGCAATTATCAAGGGTATTAAGGACATAAGGTGAAGAAATGCATAAACATATTGCTGTTACAAGCTGTGCAGCTATTACAGTTCACAAGAACTCACTAATACATACCTTTAAATGAAAGCACGCCACAATTGGTAATTTCTTCATTGTCAGCTGTTTTGTTGATTCTTGGTAGCTGTGACAATTGCTACATTTAATCTTTGCTGAACTGCCTAAATGTTCAGGCTTTGTAAATCTACAAGGAAAAAAAAAACTTTTAAAGTGTAGCAGCAGCCAATTCAAATATTCATTAGGGTAGAGTGAAAAAGACCAAGGCGCCATATATCCAATCTTTTTCTACCCCCATCGTTTCATCCACCACTAAATCTACAAGGTCATTTTTTTGGTGAAGAAAATGACGTGTTATTTCCAGAAACACTGAATATTCCTCAAGCAGTGTCTTCCTTTAAACTGTTACACAAGTGACATACTTTGACGTAAAACTAAAAAACTCCCATTATTCTTAAGAATTCCGAATTTCTATGTCACCCCGATGCCTCCCATCAAGTTTCGGCTCAATCAGGCCATGGCAGCCATCTTGGATATTGGAACAGAACAATATTAGCAATTCTGAATTTCCATAACTTCCCTGAATGCCTCCCATCAAGTTTAAGCTCAATCAGACTTAATGCTCAGGAGCAGATGTGATTTGAAGATTTTCAAGATGGCTGCCATGGTGGCCATCTTGGCTACCAGAACAGAACCATTCTACCAGTTCTAAATCTCCATGCTGCCCCAATGCCTTCCACCATCGGACTTACGGTTCGGGAGCAGATAAAAATTAAAGACTTTCAAGATTACCATCATGGATATGATTCTGATGGAGATGTTGAAAATGTGAAAAAATACTGACGAACATACGGATGAGAAACAGACCATGGTCAATAGACCACGGCATAAGTGACCTGGAGCAGCTCCAGGTGAGCTAACAATTGAAGATCTTCAAGATGGCTGCCACATCGTATATATCGTAACAAAATGATTTTAGCTCTTCTGCATCTCCATTTCATCCCAATGCTTCCCACCAAGTTTTGGCTCAATCTGACTTACCATTCGGGAGCAAATGAGGTTTGAAGATTTTCCAGATGGCCACCTTAGGGGTCATCTTAGAAATTGGAAAAGAACAATTTTAGCAATTCTGAACCTCTATGTCGCTCCAATGCCTCCCATTAAGTTTGGGCTCAATTCGCATTTAGGTTTGAGAGGCAATGTTGTCTGAAGAATTTCTAGATCGCCATCTTGGATGTTAGAATGGAACAAATTTAGCAGTTCTGAATTTCCATGTCTCCCCAATGCATCCCACCAAGTTTCAGCTTAATCCAAATTACCCTTCAGGAGCAGATGCCATTTCAAGATTTTCAAACTGGCCACCATTGCAGCTGTCTGAGGTATTGGAATGGAAAGAATTTAGCAATTCTAATTCTCCATGTCACCTCAATGCCTCCGACCAAGTTTGGGCTCAATCCGACTTATCGTTTGGAAGCAGACGTGATTTGAAGATTTTTCAAGATGGCCACTGTGGCAGTCATCTTGGATATTGGAATGGACCGATTTTAGCAATTCTGAATCTCTATGTTGTTTTAATGCCTTCCATCAAGTTTCAGCTCTATCCGACTTACAGTTTGGGAGGAGATGACGTTTGAAGATTTTCAAGATGACCGACATGGCTGCCATCTTGGATATTGGAACGGAATGATTTTAGCAGTTCTAAATGTCCACCAATGCCTCCCAACAAGTTTGGGTTCAATCTGACTTAGGATATGGGAGCAGATATAGTTTAAAGATTTTCAAGATGGCCACCCAGGCAGCCATCTTGGACAGGCGAATGGAACAATTTTAGCAATTCTAAATCTCTATGTCACTCCGATGCTTCCCATCAAGTTTCGGCTCAATCCAACTTACCGTTTGGGAGGAGATGTCGTTTGAAGAATTTCAAGATGTCCGCCATGGCGGCTATCTTGGACAGACAGAACAATTGTAGCAATTCTGAATCTCTATGTTGCTCTGATGCTTCCCGTCACATTTCAACTCAATCCGACTTACTGTTTGGGAGGAGATGTCATTTGAAGAATTACAAGATGGCCGCCTTCTGAATCTCTATGTCGCTCTGATGCCTCCCGTCAAGTTTCGGGTCAATCCGACTTACTAGTGAGGATGATTAAGGGTAGTATGGGTGAGGCTGGGTAGGTGTAAGGTGGATCAATGAGTACCAGTGAGGATGATCAAGGGTAGTATGGATGAGGTTGGGAAGGGGTAAGGTGGCTCAATGAGTACCAGTGAGGGTGATCAAGGGTAGTATGGATGAGGTTGGGAAGGGGTAAGGTGGCTCAATGAGTACCAGTGAGGGTGATCAAGGGTGGTATGGATGAGGTTGGGTAGGGGTAAGGTGGCTCAATGAGTACCAGTGAGGATGATCAAGGGTAGTATGGGTGAGGTTGGGTAGGGGTTAGGTGGCTCAATGAGTACCAGTGAGGATGATCAAGGGTAGTATGGGTGAGGTTGGGTAGGGGTAAGGTGGCTCAATGAGTACCAGTGAGGATGATCAAGGGTAGTATGGGTGAGGTCTGGTAGGGGTAAGGTGGCTCAATGAGTACCAGTGAGGATGATTATAGTATAGGTGTGGCTGGGTAGAAACCTAGACCACAAGGGGAACATCCCAGGCAAGTTTATAAACAAGAATTCCGCGGAAGGCGTTGTCGCACCTGCTGGGGCAAAAGTCACAGGAACCACAATCAGAACGTGGTTATTAAATAAATTTATTTCATTCTTAGCAGTGCTTAGTTGGAAAATGGGTTGAAAAAAATGTAGACAAAGTTCCTAGTGGGGCACATATATTCCACGCCAGTGCCATTCCCTCTAATGGCTATACCTTCAGCACTTTTCTTATTATACACCCCAATGATAATGGAAGCTCAATGTAAAATGTGTAAAAGTCATTGGGGCATGAAATATAGGTCAAGGTCACCGGGTCAAGGTACCTGTCAAGTCAGTACATCAAGGAGAAGCACTATGCAAGATATGGTGGGTGTAGGCCTTATAGTTGAGGAGTTATCAAACATCAACGTAAAATGTGTCAAATATAGGTCAAGGTCACCGGGTCAAGGTACCTACCAAACCAGTACAAGGAGGTGAATCACTATGCAAAGTTTAGTGGTTGTAGGTCTTATATTTGAGGAGATATCGAACATCAACGTAAACTGTGTCAAAGTCACTGGAGTGCAAAATATAGGTCAAGGTCACCGGGTCAAGGTACCTGCCAAATCAGTACATCTAGAAGAAGCACTATACAAGGTTTGGTGGTTGAAGGCCTTACAGTTGAGGACATGGAAGGGTGACGTAAAAGGTGTAAAAGTCAATGGAGCGCGAAATATAGGTCAAGGTCACCCAGTCAAGGTACCTGCAGAGTCTGTACATTGAGGAAAAGCACTTTGCAAGGTTTGGTGGTTGTAGGCCTTATAGTTGAGGAGATATTGAATGTCGACGTAAAATGTGTAAAAGGCACTAGAGTGCAAAATATAGGTCAAGGTCACCGGATCAAGATACCTGCCGAGTCAGTACATATAGGAGAAGTACTATGCAAGGTTTGGTGGTTAGAGGTCTAACACTTGAGGAGATCTGGAATGTTGACATAAGTTATGTCAAATTGTTTGTTTGTTTGTTTGTGTTGAGGTTTTACGGCCCAGTCAACCCAATGGGGTCATGTCGAGCGCGGTCAGTTTACCTAACCACACGTTTACTGGGCAGGCTTAGTCCTCTAAGCAGTTAACCAGTATTGTGCACATTCTTTCGCCAGAAACTGACAACTGCCTTTCTTGAATCAGCGGAAGGGAGAGAATGACCATAGAAAATATTTCATGATCAATCTCCACGAAAGAATGTTGCCGACCTCGGCGGGGGTTGAACCCGCGACCTCCTGGTCTCCAGTCGGACGGCGCATCCAACTGAGCCACTGAGGAAGTTATGTCAAAGTCACTGCAGCCAAAATATAGGTCAAGGTCACCAGGTCAAGGTATCTGCCGAGTCAGTACATTGAGAAGAAGCACTTTGCAAGGTTTGATGGTTGTAGGCCTTATTGTTTGTGTTTGTGTTGAGGTTTTACCGCCCAGTCAACCCAATGGGGTCATGTGAAGCGCGGTCAGTTTACCTAACCACACGTTTAATGGGCAGGCTTAGTCCTCTAAGTGGTTAACCAGTATTGTGCACATTCTTTCGCCAGAAACTGACAACTGCCCTTCTTGAATCAGCGGAAGGGAGAGAATGAGCGTAGAAAATATTTCATGATCAACTCCACGAAAGAATGTCGCCAACCTCGGCGGGGGTTGAACCTGTGACCTCCTGGTCTCCAGTCGGACGTGCATCCAACTGAGCCACCGAGGCCGGCTGTTGTAGGCTTTGACATAAATGTCGAACTTCAACATTAATGTTGACAGACGAACAGATGGACAAACAGACAGACGAACTGAAAAAAGATGCCTATGTCGCAAAGTCAGGAGGTCAGGCAAGGTTTGATGATTGTTTAGTTTTGTAATTGATTAGTATCCTAGCTCCGACATAAATGTCGAACTTCCACATAAATGTTGACAGACAGATGGACGGACAAACGGACGGACGAACAGAAAAGCGGATGCCTATGTTGCAAAGTCAGGAGGTCAGAGAGATGTTTCATGTAAGGTTTGATGGCTGTTTAGTCTTGTAGTTGATTAGAATACTAACTTCGACATAAATGTCGAACTTCGACATAAATGTTGACAGACGGACGGACGGAAAAGCGGACACCTATATCGAACGCTGCTACAAGCAGGTGCGACAACAAGAAAAACGCCTAACAGCATTATGGATGGGTTTTTCAAAAAGGTTAATCCAAATGATAAACCTGCCCAATCAGACTTGGCTATTTTAAAGGTCTCTGAGGAAATGCGATAAGGAGAAACTGTTTACGGACGCACGTACACCAGAAAGTTCCCCTGTGAGATAAGATCTACCTCTGATAAAGCTAACAAGAGCTCCGCCAAGCGGGGCATTATATGCCCGTGGCAAGTAATAAGATGTAGCACATAAACTGGCTCCTGTATAATTCAGTGCTCTGGATATAAACTGTAAGTGGAATTACAAAAAAAAAATTTAAAAATTTTCATTGGGGCATAGCTCTGCTGATATTTGGTGAACTGTAACCTAAGAGTCCAAGCTGGCCCAGAAATTAAGGGAGAAGTGACTTCTCCCTCCTGGGAAAGTAGGGAGAAGTTTGCTGCTTCTAGGGAGAAGTGCTTTCAGACAGAGGACACAAGCCAGAAGCATGGTTATATTATAAGCTCATATGAGCCTTTGGCTGATTTGTTTTTCGTATACTTCAATATCGGACTAAAACAATAACTAAACAAGAGGCCCATGGGCCACGACTCGCTCACCTGAGTGACATAACCACTGCAGATATGCAGATGTTATGCAACATTTTTCCAATCCTATCATCGCAACCAATGAAAAGATCATCATTTGAGTAGTTCTTAGTTTTGAAGAAGAATATATGGGCCTGACAGTCAATGGAGCATAATCATTTGAATAAACTATCAATCACATTTCAACAGTAGGATCAATGCGAAATTTGGTGGAAATTGGCTAAGTGGTTTCTGAAGACTCATGATTTTATACATGTAAACAGCACAGTGGCAGGGAAATATAATAAATATAAACAAGATGACGGCCATCTTAGATTTCCAATCAGAACAATTTTTGGTCAAATGTCAATATACCTCCCGTCCCCGATGGCTTATGCAAAGATTCAGCCCCAAGGCATCCTCGGTTCTGGAGAAGAAGATTTTTAAAGGTTTTTAACATATATGGGCATGACGGCCATCTTGGTCAATGGACTGTGACCATTTTAGCAATCTTTCATTCCCCCAACCTAAGGAGGCTCCATATGAAATTTGAGCAAAATTGGCCCAGAGGCTCCAGAGGAGAAGTCGTTTGAAATTCTGAACATTTTTCCCATACAAAGGCATAAGGAAGCAAAATTGACCTTACCATAAAAAGGTCAAATGTCAATGTACGACCATTATTTTAGCAACTTTGGTAGACGTTTCTGATGATATATGTAAAGGTTCAGCCATAAGGCATCCTCGGTTTTGGAGAACAAGATTTTTAAAGGTTTTTCCCATACAAATGCATAGGGAAGCAAACATGACCTTGCCGTAAAAAAGTCAAATGTCAATATACGACCTTTATTTTAGCAATTTTGGTAGACCTCCCGTCCCCGATGACTTATGCAAAGATTCAGCCCCAAGGCATCCTCAGTTCTGGAGAAGAAGATTTTTAAAGGTTTTTACCATATATGGGCATGGCGGCCACCTTGGTCAACGAGCCACGACCATTTTAGCAATCTTTCATTCCCCCAACCTAAGGAGGCTCCATATGAAATTTGAGCAAAATTGGCCCAGAGGCTCAAGAGGAGAAGTCGTTTGAAATTCTGAACATTTTTTTCCCATACAAATGCATAAGGAAGCAAAATTGACCTTACCGTAAAAAGGTCAAATGTCAATGTACAACCATTATTTTAGCAACTTTGGTAGACCTCCTGTTTCTGATGAAATATGTAAAGGTTCAGCCATAAGGCATCCTCGGTTTTGGAGAACAAGATTTTTAAAGGTTTTTCCCATACAAATGCATAGGGAAGCAAACTTGACCTTGCCGTAAAAAGGTCAAATGTCAATATATAACCTTTATTTTAGCAATTTTGGTAGACCTCCCGTCCCCGATGACTTATGCAAAGATTCAGCTCCAAGGCATCCTCAGTTCTGGAGAAGAAGATTTTTAAAGGCTTTTACCATATATGGGCATGGCGGCCATCTTGGTCAACGAGCCGCAACCATTTTAGCAATCTTTCATTCCCCCAACCTAAGGAGGCTCCATATGAAATCTGAGCAAAATTGGCCCAGAGGAGAAGTCGTTTGAAATTCTGAACATTTTTCCCCATACAAATGCATAAGGAAGCAAAATTGACCTTACCGTAAAAAGGTCAAATGTCAATGTACGACCATTATTTTAGCAACTTTGGTAGACCTCCTGTTTCTGATGATATATGTAAAGGTTCAGCCATAAGGCATCCTCGGCTTTGGAGAACAAGATTTTTAAAGGTTTTTCCCATACAAATGCATAGGGAAGCAAACTTGACCTTGCCGTAAAAAGGTCAAATGTCAATATACGACCTTTATTTTAGCAATTTTGGTAGACATCCCGTCCCCGATGACTTATGCAAAGATTCAGCCCCAAGGCATCCTCCGTTCTGGAGAAGAAGATTTTTAAAGGTTTTTACCATATATGGGCATGGCGGCCATCTTGGTCAATGGACTGTGACCATTTTAGCAATTTTTCGTTCCCCCAACCTAAGGAGGCTCCATATGAAATTTGAGCAAAATTGGCTCAGGGGCTTCAGAGGAGAGGTCGTTTGAAAATGTTAACGGACGGACGACGGACGAAAAGTGATCACAATAGCTCATCCTGAGCATAGCTCAGGTGAGCTAACAAAAATAAACAACCAAAAAAAAAAAAAAAAATGCTGCAATAAATTTTTTTGTAAACCTTTAACTTGTTTTATACTGATTTTATTTTTGTTCTTCAAGGGAGCCAACTCAGAAGAGTACTAAAAAAAAAATATCCAAAAAGAATTATGTTTATAAGTTTTGATATTAGTCAAGCTTCTTAATTCTGAATCATTTAATAAATGTATTTATACAGATTTAATAATGGCAACATTTCCCTGCAAATCTAATAAAAGAAGACGTTAAACAAGAGGACTATGATGGTCCTATATCGCTCACCTGAGCAAACAGATTTGCATACTTACTGTTAAAGTTTCAGCCAAGTTCACTGCTCTAAGATTTATGTATAAATTTTATAGCCCTGCCCCCACCCCCAACCCCCAACAGCCATGTTTTTTCTTTTTAACGCATCATGACGACTTGACTTAATCTTGAAAGAGGGTCACCAAATGAACATTTCTGCCAAGTTATATTGAAATTGGTCCAGTGGTTTCTGACAAAAAGATTTTTAAAGTGTTTTATATCTCTATAAAGCCCTGCCCCCTAACGGCCATTTTTTTTTTTTTTTTTGACGAATCATGACAGCTTGAATAAACCTGGTAGAGGGTAACCAAAGGAACATTCCTGCCAAGTTAAACTGAAATCGGTTCAGTGGTTTCTGACAAGAAGATTTTTAAAGTTTTCTATTTAGATCTATAGGGAAAATAAGCCCCACCCCCTAACAGCCATGTTTTTTGACAAATCAGGATTGCTTGAACATTCTTGGTAGAGGGTCACCAAAGCATTATTGAAATCAGTCAGGAGGTATTTGACAAGAAGAAATTTAAAGTTTTCTATACAGATATATATGGAAAATTAGCCCCGCACCCCCGGGGGCCATTTTTTTTGACGTACCATGAAGGCTTGAACAATCTTGGTAGAGGGTCCCCAAAGCAACATTCCTGGCAAGTTACATTGAATTCGGTCCAACGGTTTCTTACAAAAAGATTTTTAAAGTTTTTTTATATAGATATATAGGGTAAATAAGCCCCGCCCCCTAGCAGCCATGTTTTTTGACGAATCATGACAGCTTGAACAACCTTGGTAGAGGGTCACCAAAGAAATATTCCTGCCAAGTTATACGGAAATCGGTCCATTGTTTTCTGACAAGAAGATTTTTCAGTTTTCTATATAGATATATATGGAAAATAAGACCCACCCGCTAGCAGCCATGTTTTTTGACAAATCACGATTACTTGAACAATCTTGGTAGAGGGTCACCAAGGAAACATTTTTTCCAAGTTATAATGAAATCTGTCTGGTGGTTTCTGACAAGAAGATTTTTAAAGTTTTCTATATAGATATATAGGGAAAATAAGCCCCGCCCCCTGGTGGCCATTTTTTTTTGACAAATCATGACGGCTTGAACAACCTTGATAGAGGGTTACATAAGAAACATTTCTGCAATGTTATATTGAAATCAGTCCAGTGGTTTCTGACAAGAAGATCATTCAACTTTTCTATATAGATATATAGGGAAAATAAGCCCTGGCCCCTAGCAACCATGTTTTTTGACAAATCATGACAGCTTGAACAATCTTGGTAAAGGGTCACCAAGGAAACATTTCTGCCAAGTTATATTGAAATCAGTCCAGTGGTTTCCGACAAGAAGATTTTTTCAAGCTTTCTATAAAGATATATAAGGAAAATAAGCCCCGGCCCCTAGCAGCCATGTTTTTTGACAAATCATGACAGCTTGAACAATCTTGGTAAAGGGTCACCAAGGAAACATTTCTGCCAAGTTATATTGAAATCAGTCCAGTGGTTTCCGACAAGAAGATTTTTTCAAGCTTTCTATAAAGATATATAGGGAAAATAAGCCTCGCCCCCTAGCAGCCATGTTTTTTGACAAAATCATGACGGCTTGAACAATCTTGGTAAAGGGTTACCAAGGAAACATTTCTGCCAAGTTATATTGAAATCAGTCATGTGGTTTCTGACAAGAAGATTTTTTCAAGTTTTCTATATAGAAATATAGGGTAAATAAGCTCCACCCCCTAGCGGCCATGTTTTTTGACGAATCACAATTACTTGAACAATCTTGGTAGAGGGTCACCAAGGAAACATTTTTGCCAAGTTATAATGAAATCGGTTATGTGGTTTCTGACAAGAAGAGTTTTCAAGTTTTCTATAAAGATATATAGGGAAAAATAAGTTCCACCCCCTAGCGGCCATGTTTTTTGACTAATCATGATTACTTGAACAATCTTGGTAGAGGATCACCAAAGGAACATTTCTGCAAAATTATATGGAAATCGGTCCAGCGGTTTCTGACAAGAAGATTTTTTAAGTTTTCTATATAGATATATAGGGAAAATAAGCTCTGCCCCATGACGGCTATGTTTTTTGACGAATCCAAATGGCTTAAACATCTTGGTAGAGGATCACCAAAGGAACATTTCTGCAAAATTATATGGAAATCGGTCCAGCGGTTTCTGACAAGTAGATTTTTCAAGTTTTCTATATAGATATATAGGGAAAATAAGCCCTGCCCCATGGCGGCCATGCTTTTTGACGAATCCAAATGGCTTGAACAATCTTAGTAGAGGATCACCAAAGGAACATTTCTGCAAAATTATATTGAAATCGGTCCAGTGGTTTCTGACAAGAAGATTTTTAAAGTTTTCTAAATAGATATATAGGGAAAATAAGCCCGGCCCCCTGGCAGCCATGTTTTTTGAAGAATCCAAATGGCTTGAACAATCTTGGTAGAGGATCACCAAAGAAACATTTCTGCAAAATTATATTGAAATCGGTCCAGTGGTTTCTGACAAGAAGATTTTTTAAGTTTTCTATATAGATATATAGGGAAAATAAGCCCCGCCCCCTGGCGGCCATTTTTTTGACGAATCCAAATGCTTTGAACAATCTTGGTAGAGGATCACCAAAGGAATATTTCTGCAAAATTATATTGAAATCGATCCAGTGGTTACTGACAAGAAGATTTTTGAAGTTTTCTAAATAGATATATAGGGAAAATAAGCCCTGCCCCCTGGCGACCATGTTTTTTGACGAATCCAAATGGCTTGAACAATCTTAGTAGAGGATCACCACAGGAACATTTCTGCAAAATTGTATTGAAATTGCTTCAGTGGTTTCTGACAAGAAGATTTTAAGTTTTTAGTTAAAAAATCTATTTTTAGCTCTTGTGATCTAGATATGCAATGGACTGGAACCATTTGAACAACTTTGAAAGAGGACCAACCAAGGATCATTCCTGTGAAGTTTGGTCAAATTCCAATCAGTGGTTTTGGAGGTGATGTTGTTTAAGGATTGTGAACGGACGGACGGACGACGACGACAACGGATGGTGGGTGATCACAATAGCTCACTTTGAGCCTTCGGCTCAGGTGAGCTAAAAAAAAACACATAAATAACTTGCCCATATGGCCATAACTTTAGTTATTTGCAAAAAATATACCTATTATAAATAAAATTTGCACACTATTAGCTCTAAACAATATGCTGCGAAAAGTTTACAAAGACTTTCAAAGGGGCATAACTCTGCCAATATTTGGTGCACTGTAACCTCAAAATAATATGCGCTGCTCCACACCATTGTGTAACTATTTATGAAGTTTCAGCTTGATTGGATGTAAACTGTAGGAGGAGTTAGCTGGAAACAAAAAATTAATAAAAATTTTTAAAGGGTTTTAACTCTGCTAATATTTGGTGGACTGTAACCTTGAAATAATATACGCAGCTCCACATCATGCTCTAACTACAAATCAAGTTTCAGCTTGATCGGATGTAAACTGTAGGAGGAGTTAGCCCGAAACAAAAAGTTTACAGAAATTACAAAGGGGCATAACTCTGCCAATATTTGGTGCACTGTACCTCGAAATAATATGCTCTGCTCCACATCATCGTGTAACTATTTATGAAGTTTCAGCTTGATTGGATGTAAACTGTAGGAGGATTTAGCTGGAAACGAAAAATTAATAGAATTTTTCAAAGGGGTATAACTGCTAATATTTGGTGGACTGTAACCTTGAAATAATATGCGCTGCTCCACATCATGGTCCAACTACAAATCAAGTTTCAGCTTGATTGGATGTAAACTGTAGGAGTTAGCCGGAAATAAAAAATTAATAAAAATTTTCAAAGGGTTTTAACTGTGCTAATATTTGGTGAACTGTAACCTTGAAACAATATGCGCTGCTCCACATCATGGTCTAACTATAAATGAAGTTTCAGCTTGATTGGATGTAAAATGTAGGACCGACAAACAAAAAGTTTACAGAAATTTTCAAAGGGGCATAACTCTGCTAATATTTGGTGGACTCTAACCTTGAAACAATATGTGCTGCTCCACATCATGGTCTAACTATAAATGAAGTTTCAGCTTGATCGATGTAAAATGTAGGAGGAGTTAACCAGAAATGAAAAGTTTACAGAAATTTTCAAAGGGGCATAACTTTGCAAACATTTGGTGGACTGTAACCCCGAAACAATATGCGCTGCTCCACATCATGGTCTAACTATAAACTAAGTTTCAGCTTGATCGGATGTAAACTGTAGGAGGAGTTAGCCGGAAACGAAAAAATTTATGGACCAACATACGGACGGACGCCATACCCCGTAACATAATACGTCCCGTTTTTCAAACGGGCGTATAAAAACATAACCAGTAGTTCTTCAACTATATTAATTTTTATTTTAAACTTTCTATGAATAATTCTAACACACCTTTCCCATACAGTCTATGGTAAAAAAGTGTATTTTATTGTGCAACAATTCACTGAGCATGATGCAATGCGAAGAGCGAAGAACCATCATTTTATGACGTCTTGTCAAATTTTTCTGATAACACCTGTTGATTGATTGTGTTGGGGTTTAACGACACGTCAACCCTTGTGGGTCATTTTGTGTCGTCTCCCAGAGAAAGGGAGAAAAGAGATAGAAGAGATAGTAGAAGAGATGAAAGAGAGGAACAGGGAAGAAAGAGGAACAGGAATGAAAGGGAAGAAACAGAAGAAATAAAAACATTCCCCCTCTACCTTTACCTACTTAACGATAGCAGGCCTTGCCCAACTGTAAGCCAATATCAGTTGGACGCCCCGGTGACAAGACCTGTCGTATCCTTGATGTGAGATGGTATAACATCATTTTGGTGCATAGGACATGTTGTAAAAACAAGAGGCCCACGGGCCACAACTCGCTCACCTGAGTGAAACTTCCACTGCAGATATGCAGATGGCCTGCAACATTTTTCCAATACTCTTATGACAAGGCAATGGCTTAAACAGTTTTTGGGATATCTTGCTTTCAAGGTTAAAATGCTGAAATTTTCAAAACGCCATAAGTAACAAGGCAGTCTGAAGAACAGCTATATCCTCCGCTGCAGAATGACAATGGAGCGGCCTCAAAATTCAAGGCTCAAACTGGTGGCCTTCAATTGTGACCTTGACCTTGAATCTGCATTGTTGAGTTATCGGTTCTGCACATCATCTCACTAAGGCGAACATTTGACCCAAATTTAATAAATATCTTTCAAAGGGTTCAGGAGATATGGAGTGAACATGAAATTCAAGGCTCAAACCCGTGACCTTTAACTGTGACCTTGACCTTGAGTCAGCATGCTTGAGTTATGGGTTCTGCACATTGCCTCACTAAGGCAAATATTTGACCAATGTGTCATGAAAATCTTTCAAAGGGTTCCGGAGATATGGAACGAACAAGAAAAAGACGGATGACCTTCAATTGTGACCTTGACCTTGAGTCTGCATCATTGAGTTATAGGTTCTACACATCATCTCACTAAGGCAAACATTTGATGCAAATTTGACAAGGCAGTCTGAATGGCAATGGAGCGTCCTCAAAATTCAAGGCTTAAACTGGTGACCTTCAATTGTGACCTTGACCTTGAGTCAGCACAGCTGAGTTATGGGTTCTGCACATCATCTCACTGATGCAAACATTTGACCAACGTTTAAAGAAAATCCTTCCAGGGGTAAAGGAGATATGGAGCCGACACCAAATTCATGGCTCAAACTCGTGACCTTCAACTGTGACCTTGACCTTAAGTCTGCAGGGATGAGTTATGGGTTCTGCACATTGACCCACTGAGGTGAACATTTGACCAAAATTTAGAGAAAATCCTCCCAGGGGTAAAGGAGACAAAATTCAAGGCTCAAACCCGTGACCTTGAACTGTGACTTTGTGAGTCTGCATGGTTGAGCTATGGGTTCTGCACATCATTTCACTGAGGCAAACATTTGACCAAAATTAAAAGAAAATCCTTCCAGGGATAAAGGAGATATTGAGTGGACACGAAATTCAGTGCTCAAACTCGCGATCTTGAACTGTGACCTTGTCCTTGAGTCCCCATGGCTGAGTTATGGGTTCTGCACATCGTCCCACAGGTGAACATCTGACCAAAGTTTAGAGAAAATCCTCCCCGGGATAAAGGAGATACAGAGCGGACACGAAATTCAAGGCTCAAACCCATGACCTTGAACTGTGATCTTGACCTTGAGTCGGCATGGTTGAGTTATTGATTCTGCACATCATCTCACTAAGGTGAACATTTGACCAAAGTTTAAAGAAAATCCTTCCACTGGTATAGGAGATACAGAGCAAACACAAAATTCAAGGCTCAAACCTGTGACCTTGAACTGTGACCTTGATCTTGTGTCAGCATGGCTGAAATGAGTTCTGCACATCGTCTCACTGAGGCAAACATATGACCAAAGTTTAAAGAAAATCCTTCCAGGGGTATAGGAGATATGGAGCGGACATGAAATTCAAGGCTCAAAACCATGACCTTGACCTGTGACCTTGACCTTGAGTTGGCATGGTTGACTTATGGGTTCTGCACATCGACTCAATGAGGCGAACATTTGACCGAAGTTTAATAAAAATCTTTCAAAGGGTTCAGGAGATATGGAGTGGACAAGAAAGTGTTACAGAAGGACAGATGGATGGACAGACAGACAGATGGACAGACAGACAGACGAAGGCCATTTCTATAATCCACCATCTGCTTCGTGGCGGGGGATTAACAAAAAGTTCAGATATTTTTCAGAAGTCATTGGTGGATCTACTTATCCTGTCCTTTAAAGGTTTTCTTTTCTATTTTTAGCTCTGGGAACCAAAATGGTTTGGTAGACCTCTCATCCCTGATGATTTGTGCAAGGATTCAGCCCCAAGGCATCTTCCGTTCTGGAGACGATTTTTAAAAGCTTTTACCATATATGGGCATGGCGGCCATCTTGGTCAACAGACTGCGACCATTTTAGCAAGTTTTCGTTCCCCCAACCTAAGGAGGCTCCATATAAAATTTGAGCAAAATTGGCTCAGCGGCTTCAGAGGAGAAGTCGTTTGAAAATGTTAACGGACGGACAGATGGACGGACGTTGGACAAAAAGTGATCACAATAGCTCATCCTGAGTATAGCTCAGGTGAGCTAACAAGCAATTACATGCGATACACTTGAAAGAATTGGTGGGAGTCTTTTCAACAATGGCAAATACTAGGAGAATCTGAAGGAAACAAACAAGTTTTCTTTGATTTTTAGTGTGTTAGAATCAAATTAGATCAGCTCTAGTGCAAGAATTGTTGAGTAATAATTCACTGTTTGGAGGTCAATTGTAAGAAGATATATCACTCACACTCTGCTCAGGTGATTTGATCTATTTTACATCTGACCTCCAAACAGTGAATTATTACTCAACAAATCAATGCTAGAGCTGATCTAATTCTTCATAAAAAGCCCATAAAGGTTTAAAAATAAGTTATGAGGGATGAGCACATGTTCAGAGGAGGCAACTGTCAAATTATTTTGTCTCCCTTCTGAAAAGGGTTCTGTTCTAAAAGAGAAAGAACTGGCTCCTATTGGGTGCAAATTCTTTCCTTTTAGAGGCCTTCAATAATAGTTTAATGTGTAGGAAAGCAAAGAGGAGTCATGAAAGTTGTCTCCTTTGTAAAACTGACAGCAAAACTACCAAGTGTATCAAGTGCCCTTACTGCTACTTTACCTTTTTAAACAATCGACTAGTGAGGTAGGATCATAATTTCCAGGACTGTTGGAATAACCTGAGAACAAAAGTAAATGTATTAGACTGTATCTATAGTATTCAACCTAAGTATTTGGATAGACTGGTCTGAGAAAAACAGTGCAGACTCAGATCAGATGCCAAGTTCTACTTCTACACTGTTTGCTAACCACCCTAAAGTTTTTAGAAAGACCAACATTGATATAAAACATTTATGTGATATTGAAATCTGTTGATAAATCTAGGCACTAGAGCAAGACAAAGTTTGTTTTTTTTTTCTAAAAATAGCCACAGTTACATTGACCTTGAGCCCATTAACCTGAAAGTTGAACTTGCTTGATATATTTTAATACCCAACAATTGTGTGAAGATATATAAAAATCCATTGATAAATGCAGGGGCTAAAGCGATGACAAAGTTTTTCTAAAACTAGCCACAGTTACCTTGACCTTCAGCCCTGCAACCTGAAAGTTGATCTTGCTCAAGATATATATGCATACCCAACATTTATGTGAAATTATATTAAAATCACTGATAAATGCAGGCACTAGAGCGATGACAAGTTTTTTTAAAAATAGCCACAAGGACCTTCACTCTGAAATTCGAACTTGCTTGAGATACATGTATTATCAAACCGAATATTTGTGTGGTTATATTAAAATCCATCAATAAATGTAGGTACCAGAGCCATAACAAAATTTTTCTAAAAATAGCCAGTGACACTGACCTTGAGCCCAGCACCCTGAAAGCCGATCTTGCTCGAGATATTATAATACCCAACATTTGTGTGAAGTTATATTAAAATCCATTGATAAATGTAGGCACTAGAGCAAAGACAGTTTTTTTTTAAAAATAGCCACAGTGACCTTGACCTTGAGCCCAGGACCCTGAAAGTCGAACTTGCTCCAGATATTATCATACCCAACATTTGTGTGATCTTACATAAAAATCCATCAATAAATGTAGGCACTAGAGAGATGACAAAGTTTTTCTAAAAATAGCCACAGTGACCTTGACCTTGAGCCTGAAAGTCTAACTCGCTTGAGATATTATCATACCCAACATTTGTGTGGTTATATTAAAATCCATCAATAAATGTAGGCGCTAGTGTGATGACAAATGATGAACATATGTTCGTACTTAAGGTACGGGACAAACCCTCTATCTCCTCCACAACTTTGTTGTGCGAGGAGATAATAAATGTCCTAAAGCAAGCCATGAAACAAGGGAAATGTGCACACATGCCAACAACAAGCAATCATATTTTACAGCACTCAAAGATTCTGCATGAAAACACCTGATCAGGTTATTCTGGATATGCAGAATGACGTACATAATTTATTGGAGTTGGTATATTATATACAAGAGGGCCATGATGACCCTGTATTGCTTACTTGAATATCATACCATTTACAGAACCTGACCTAGAAATGATCAAGGGAAACATTCTGACCAAGATTCATGATGATTAATTAACAAGTAAGACAATGTAGCATGCCTAATGGACTATGAAATGTAGGTCAAGGTCAAATATGGATGACTGCACTCAAGAGGCTATGCTAAAATGTATGCATGTGCTAAGTATCACTGCAATAGGACCAATAGTTACTGAGGAAATTACTTAAATGGAAAAACTTAAGAAAGTCACTGGACAATGAAATATAGGTCATGTGACCCAGTTCTATACTTGACCTAGAAATCATCAAGACAAACATTTTGAGCAAGATTCATGATAATCACTTCAAAAATGTGAACTCTTGAGTGTTAACAAGGTTTTCCTTTAATTTGGCCCAGTGAACTAGTTTTTAACCCCAAGTGACTAAGTTTTGAACTTGACCTAAAATCATCACGACAAACATTTCGAGCAAGATTCATAATGATCACTCCAAAAATGTGACTTCTAGTGTGTTAACAAGGTTTTCTTTTGATTTGGCCCAGTGATCTAGCTTTTGACCCCAAGTGACCCACTTTCAAACTTGACAAGACAAACATTTTGAGCAAGATTCATGATGATTACTTAAAAATATGACCTCTAGTGTGTTAACAAGGATTTCCTTTGATTTGGCCTTCTGACCTACTTTTTCACCCTGAGTGATCCAGTTTGAACCCGACCTAGAAATCATCAAGACAAGTTTTTGACCCCAAATGACCCAGTTTCATAGTCAACCTAGAAATCATCAAGACAAACATTTTGAACAAGATTCATGATAATTACTTCAACGAGGGCTATAATTTGAACAATCTTGGTAGAAGGTCACTAGATCAAGCTACATACCAAATTTGAAAGCCCTAGTCCTAATGGTTTCTGACAAGTAGATTTTTCAAGATTTTCACTATGTAAGACTATATAAAACAAGATAGCAGCCATGGCGGTCATCCTGGATTTCCGATCGGAACAAATATAGCTATTTTTGATCTACAAGTCACCCAGATGCTTTTTACAAAGTTTCAAGTCAACTGACCTTTCGGTTCAGGAGAAGCGAAAAATAGATTTTCAAGATGGCGGCCATGGCTGCCATCTTGGATTTCTATTCGGAATGATTTAGCTATTTTGATCTACTCTTCACCCCAATGCTTCCTACCAAGTTTCATTGCAATTGGCTTTTTGGTTCAGGAGGAGAAGCCAATAATATGTTTTAAAGATGGCCGCCATGGTGGCCATCTTGGATTTCCGATCGGAATGATTTTAGCTATTTTTGATCCACATGTCACCTCGATGCTTCCTACCAAGTTTCAAGTCAACTGGCCTTTCGGTTCAGGAGAAGAAGCGAAAAATTGATTTTCAAAATGGCCACCATGGCCTCCATCTTGGATTTCTGTTTGGAACGATTTAGCTACTTTTGACCTACATGTCACCCTGATGCTTCCTACCATGTTTCAAGTCAGTTGGCGTTTGGTTATCAGATCAGAATCAGAACTGTTACTGGTGACACGTCAAAAGACATTTATTCAGCAGGACCTGTGAAATGGAAAGTTAGTCCCTAGCTCTTGCCAAAGAAGTAAGCTTAGCTACTTTATCCTTTGCACCTTCAGTGGATGAAATTACTGAATCTGGAAGGTCATTCCAATCTCTAATGGTCTGAGGGAAGAAGGGTCCCTTGTAAATATCAGTTCTTGCAGTAGGGATCTGAAATGCCAAAGAGTGATGATTTCTGCAGCTCCTAATTGGGGGAATAAGGTCATCTGTTGAAATGCTGGCAGCACCCTTTAGACCTTTGTACAAGAGTATAAGTCAACTGTCGCTTCTCTTTTTCTTGAGAGACTCCCATCTTAAGTTTTTCAGTATTCCAGTCATACCTCCAGTTTCAAAGCAGTAGACTTGCTCATTACAAATCTAGCTGCCTTATTCTGAACTTTTTCAATTTCTTCCTGAAGGACCACTCCCTAGGGGTCTCAGACACAACTACTATATTCCAAGATCGGGCAAACAAGTCCTTTATATGCTGCTTCTTTTACATCCTGGGGGCACTGATGAAGATTTCATCTCAAGACGCCAAGTGTTCTATTAGCCTTTGTACACATGTTGCTAATACGAGTATTCCATCTCAAGTCATGTGTGATGGTAACGCCAAGGTATTTAATGGAATCCACATTTTCGAGGACTGTTCCCTCTAAAGTGTAATAATCCTTGGTTTTGTTTGTCCTTTTCCTAGTTATCTGCATAATATTGCATTTAACAGGCTGAAATCACATACCCCATTTTCTTGCCCAACACCCCAATCTATCTATATCCCTCTGAAGTTTCAATGAGTAATCTGCCTCTCTAATTTCATGATAACAAACACAGTCATCTGCGAACAGTCTTATTTTGGAGTCAATATCGATGGAAACATCATTAATGTACAAAGAGAACAACAATGGACCAAGAACGACCAGACAAAACTGGAGTCCACCCTGAAGTTTCACTGTTAACCACAACTTCTTGTTTTCTGTAGCAAAGAAAGGAATGTATCCATTTGAGAGTCTTCCCGCCAATGCCATAACAAAATCTAGTTTGTCTGTCATTACTGACAATGACCAATCCTAATCAACTGTGTGATGTGTTATTATTTGTGTGTTCTAAGATGGCTGATGGGACCAATCTTAGCTCTAAACTGCCTGTTGCAGATAGAACAAGCAAATTCCATGGGGAATTTATGTCCCCCGCCTTATTTTTATTTGAGGTGTTAAAAATGGTAAAGTTAACCAGAGGACCATTGGTCCTGTATCACTTACCTAAGTATTGAAGCAGGAAACCAGTGATAAAAAATAATTTCAAGATTCTGAAAAAACCACATGCATATCTTCAGACCATCCTTAAAGCACCTGTAAAGTTTCAAAAGGATCAGCTTAACACTGTGGTAGGAGTTACGGGGTCAAGGTACCTACTCCCTATACGCTTCTGTAGTATTAGAACTCAAAAAATGTCTAAGTTAAAAATGCGGAAAAAGTGATAAAAAATTATTTCAGGATTCTGAAAAAACCACATGCATATCTTCAGGCCATCCTAAAAGCCCTTGTAAAGTTTCAAAAGGATCGGACAAAAACTGTGGGAGGAGTTAAGGGGACAAGGTACCTGCACCCTATACACTTCTGTAATATTAGAACTCAAAAAATGTCTAAGTTAAAAATGCGGAAAAAGTGATAAAAAATTATTTCAGGATTCTGAAAAATCCACCTGCATATTTTCAGGCCATCCTAAAAGCCCACGTAAAGTTTCAAAAGGATTGGCCAAATACTGTGGGTGAAGTTAACCTGACATGACTTCTGGAGGGTGAACAACATAAATGCTGACGATGCACGACACATGTACAACGGACACAGGGTGATCACAATAACTCACCTTGAGCACTTTGTGCTCAAGTGAGCTAGTAGCAAAATGAACACAAGTTCCTGTAGGCTTTTTCAACCCACTATCTACTGTAAAGAAAATACCTCAGTATATTATCAGAGATTATGGGGATTGCATACACTTTCAGAGAAGTAATTCTGTACCTCCTGAAAAGCGGTCTACTCCAAAAAGAAAGAATTTGCTCTCCTTGAGAGTAAATTGTCTTTTATAGTATACTCTTTTTCAGAAGGGACTTGGTGCACAGGTACCTACTCCCTATAGACTTCTGTAATATTAGAACTCAAAAAATGTCTAAGTTCAAAACGTGTAAAAAGTGATAAAAAATAATTTCAGGATTCTGAAAAAAACACATGCATATCTTCAGACCATCCTTAAAGCACCTGTAAAGTTTCAAAAGGATCAGCCAAAAACTGTGGCAGGAGTTAAGGGGACAAGGTACCTGCTCCCTATACACTTCTGTAGTATTAGAACTAAAAAAATGTCTAAGTTAAAAATGCGGAAAAAGTGATAAAAAATTATTTCAGGATTCTGAAAAATCCAGCTGCATATTTTCAGGCCATCCTAAAAGCCCATGTAAAGTTTCAAAAGGATCGGCCAAAAACTGTGGGAGGAGTTAAGGGGACAAGGTACCTACTCCCTATAGACTTCTGTAATATTAGAACTCAAAAAATGTCTAAGTTCAAAACGTGTAAAAAGTGATAAAAAATAATTTCAGGATTCTGAAAAAACCACATGCATATCTTCAGACCATCCTTAAAGCACCTGTAAAGTTTCAAAAGGATCAGCCAAAAACTGTGGGAGGAGTTAAGGGGACAAGGTACCTGCTCCCTATACACTTCTGTAGTATTAGAAGTCAAAAAATGTCTTAAGTTAAAAATGCGGAAAAAGTGATAAAAAATTATTTCAGGATTCTGAAAAAAACACATGCATATCTTCAGGCCATCCTAAAAGCCCATGTAAAGTTTCAAAAGGATCGTCTAAAAACTGTGGGAGGAGTTAAGGGGACAAGGTACCTACTCCCTATAGACTTCTGTAATATTAGAACTCAAAAAATGTCTAAGTTCAAAATGTGTAAAAAGTGATAAAAAATAATTTCAGGATTCTGAGAAAACCACATGCACATCTTCAGGCCATCCTAAAAGCCCATGTAAAGTTTCAAAAGTATCGGCCAAAAACTGTGGGAGGAGTTAAGGGGACAAGGTACCTACTCCCTATAGACTTCTGTAATATTAGAACTCAAAAAATGTCTAAGTTCAAAATGTGTAAAAAGTGATAAAAAATAATTTCAGGATTCTGAGAAAACCACATGCACACTTCAGGCCATCCTAAAAGCCCATGTAAAGTTTCAAAAGGATCGGCCAAAAACTGTGGGAGGAGTTAAGGGGACAAGGTACCTACTCCCTATAGACTTCTGTAATATTAGAACTCAAAAAATGTCTAAGTTCAAAATGAGTAAAAAGTGATAAAAAATAATTTCAGGATTCTGAGAAAACCACATACACATCTTCAGACCATCCTTAAAACACCTGTAAAGTTTCAAAAGGATCGGACAAAAACTGTGGGAGGAGTTAAGGGGACAAAGTACCTACCAAAAATTCGGAACTACACACCACGCACTACGGAAAACCAAAAACAGTGTCCCTCCGCTTTTCTTCGAAAAGGCGGGGGACAACAAGAGAGGTCTGAGGAAGAAAGCTCTGTTGGTGATGCCTTAGCTCTGGCTTTCCGCTGTGCAACAAAATAATTTGCTTTTAAGTAGTTCATAAGGGGGTGTGTCAAAAACCTTTTCGAAATCTAGAATAAATGTATCCACCTGTCCTCCTTTGTCCAAGATTTTTACCCAATCATATATTACTGTGGTCAGCCGAGTTTCACAACAGTGCCTTTTCCTAAATGCATGTCACCTGTCTGACAAAAGTTGGTGTTCATCCAAGTGAGCCATAATATTTGAGCAAACAATATGTTCAAGCAACTTACATGGTATGCATGTCAGTGACACAGGGCGATAGTTGTGAGCAAGAGTTCTATCTCCTTTCTTAAAGAGGGGACAAATGCTTGCAAGAAGCCATTCTTTTGGGATTTCACCAGTTTCAAGAGATTGCTGAAACAAATGTGAAAATACTGGGCCCAGTTTGCTTGCTACTTCCTTAAGAACTCTAGGATGAAGCTCAATAGTCCCTAAAGCTTTACAGAGATTTAAGCCTTTAAATAACTTTATAACTCCCTCTGATGAAACTACAATATTATCCATGAAAGATGCCAATCTCTCAGTTAATGGAACCTACTTGTACTCAGTTTTATTGAACACATCACTGAATTGACCAATCAGTTCCTCTGCCTGTTCAGGATCTGATTCTGCAACGCCACTGTCATCTCTTTTTTTAAGGGGTGGAATACCTTGCCTGTCTTTTTTCTGACTATTGATGTACCTATATAAGTCTCTGGGATTTGCCTTTACACCACTACCAAGTTATTCACAAATAAATCATGCTGTTGTTTAATGTCTGTCTTAATTTCCCTTCTCAAAGTTTCAAATTTCGTTTGAAGTTTACAGCTACCTGTCTTTTTTGCCTTAGCATGAATTTTATTCCTTCTGCGGATCCTCTTTCTTATCTGTGGAGTGATCCAAGGAATCGAGGAAACCATCCTACTAGTTTTTGAAGGGATATGCTTATCAGCTGAATCTTGAATGAAAAAAGTTATTAGATTTAAGTTCTCCTGAACAGATCGAGCATATGAGTGACCATTAAAACATTTTTCCTTTGCAAATCTTAACGCATCCACCCTCATAGTTTCATAATAACCTTTCTGGTATGAATACACTTTTCTCCGAGGTTTCTTTGCGGGTGGAATGTAGATTTTTAAAGATCCTAAAACAATGTCGTGATCACTAAGTTTGTCAGGAGAATGAATATCTTCAAACTGACCTGGTAAGGAGGTAAGAATCAAGTCTAAAGTGTTCTTATCACGAGTTGGGAATCTAACCATTTGTTCCAAGCCATGATCATTCCTTTTATCTAATAGTATTTGTCCTTCAGACTGACTCAGCATTGTATCTGATTTGCTGAGCCTGTCTGGCCAAACGACTTCTCTGAAGTTGAAGTCACCTAGGACATGGACTGATGGAAGTTTTGTACCTTTATGTTGGGACTTAATGTGATCAAGTTGGTCTCGAGACAACTGGAAGTCTTCGACTGTGCCACCTGGTTGTCGATACCAGCTTGCCACAAAATGAGACGTTTTGTTCGCGACCATCTTATCCAAACTGACTCAGAATCATTTTCAAGTTCCATTATTGGCATGTGTGAGATGTCTCTATGAATGAGCAGAGCAGCATTACCCCACCACCGTGAGCATTCCTGTCTTTTCTGTACACACTGTATTCACAAGTTTCTTGGAATAGTTCAAAAGTTGTTGGTTCAGGAGGAGAAGCGAAAAATAGATTTTCAAGATGGCCACCAAGGCAGCCATCTTGGATTTCCAATCGGAATGATTTTAGCTCTTTTTGATCTACAAGTCACCCTGATGCTTCCAACCAAGTTTTGAGTCAATTGGCCTTTTGGTTCAGGAGGAGAAGCAAACAATAGATTTTCCATGGCGGCCATCTTGGATTTCCAATCGGAACAACTTTAGCTTTTTTTTTTATCTATAAGTCACCCCCATGCTTCCTACCAAGTTTTGAGTCAATTGGCACAGGTATGTAGGAGGAGCAGGCTTTTAAAGCAATTGTTGACGCTTCACGATGGCCATTGACTGATCACAACAGCTCAGGTGAGCTAAAAATGAGACCCCTAGAGTGTTAACAAGTTTTTTTTCTTTGATTTGGCCTGGTGACCTAGTTTTGACCCCAAGTGACCCAGTTTCAAACATGACCTAGAAATCATCAAGGCAAACATTTTGAGCAAGATTCATGATGATTGTTTAAATAAAATATCAAAAAGGTAAACATTCTGGTAAAGTTTCATGAAGACTGAAGACAAACTGTGGCTTCCAGAGGGTAAAAAAGATTTTAAAGAAATCTGACCAAGTTACCTAGTTTTTGACCCTGCATGATCCATATTCAAACTTGATCAAGATATCATTAAAAATCTTTCTGGTAAAGGTTCGTGAAGACTGAAGCAAAACTGTAGCATCTAGAGGGTGAACAAGGTTTTACAGAAAAGTGACAAGTGACCTAGTTTTTGACCCAACATAACCCATATTCCTACTTGACCAAGATATCATCAAGACAAACATTTTGGTAAAGTTCTTTGAAGATTAAAGCAAATTCTGGCCTCTAGAGGGTGAATAAAGTTTAAAAGAATTTGATACAGTGACCTATGTTTGGTCTGACATGGTCCATATTTGAACTTGCCTGAGATATCATCAAGTCAAACATTCTGGTAAAGTTCCATTAAGACTGAAGAACTGTGTGACCTCAAGAAGGTGAACAAGGTTTTAAAGAAATTCGACCTAGTGACCTAGTTTTTGACCCAACATGACCCAAATTCAAACTTGACCAAGATATCACCAAGACAAACATTCTGGTAAAAATTTATCAAGATTGAAGCAAAACTTAGGCCTCTAGAAGGTGAACAAGGTTTTAAACAAATCTGACCTAGTGACCTATTTTTTAATCCAACTTTGTTCCATATTCAAATTTGACCAAGATATCATCAAAACAAACTTTCTGGTAAAGTTCCATGAAGATTAAAGCAAAACTGTGGCCTCTAGAGAGAGAACAAGGTTTTTAAAGAAATTTGATCTAGTGACCTAGTTTTTGACCCAACATGACCCATGTTCGAACCTGACCGAAACATCACAAAGAGAAACATTCTGGTAAAAATTTATAAAGATCGAAGCAAACCTGTGGCCTCTAGAGTGTAAACAAGGCTTTGAACAAATCTGATCTAGTGACCTAGTTTTTGATCTCACATGACCCATATTCGAACTTGACTAAGATATCATCAAAACAAACAGTCCGGTGTAGTTTCATGAAGATTGAAGCAAAAATGTGGTCTCTAGTGGGTGAACGAGGTTTTAAAGAAGTTTGACTTAGTGACCTAGTTTTTGACCCGACAAGACCAACATTCAAATCTGATCGAGAGATCATCCAGACAAACATTCTGGTAAAGTCTGATGAAGACTGAAGCGAAACTGTGGCCTCTAGAGGGTGAACAAGGTTTTAAAGAAATTTGACCTAGTGACCTAGTTTTTTACCTGACATGACCCATATTCGAACCTCATGTCAAACATTCTGGTAAAGTTTCATGAAGATTGAAGCAAAACTGTAGCTTCTGGAGGGTGAACAACATAAATGCTGACGACGCACAACACATGTACAACGGACACAGGGTGATCACAATAACTCACCTTGAGCACTTTGTGCTCAAGTGAGATAGTAACAAAATGAACACAAGCTCCTGTAGGCTTTTTCAACCCACTATCTACTGTAAAGAAAATACCTCAGTATATTATCAGAGATTAAGGGGATTGCATACACTTTCAGAGAAGTAATTCTGTACCTCCTGAAAAGCGGTCTACTCTAAAAAGAAAGAATTTGCTCTCCTTGAGAGTAAATTGTCTTTTATAGTATACTCTTTTTCAGAAGGGACTTGGTGCACAGGAATGTAAACAGAAAGTCACAAAAATTGTCTCCTTTAAAAAAATGTTTAAAATCTCCAAAGTGAATCATACTGATCATGTTCCCTTAAGAACAATAAAACATAAATCATATCATAATCGGATTTTTGATTAACGTGCAGGTACAGGGGCAACATCCACACCAGTGGGCCCCCTTCCAGATAGCTGGCTTGCTGCACACATGGCAGATCTCACACCAGATCTCCAGGTATGTCTATCATGAGGGTTGATGGCCCAGAGATTCCACTCTCTGCAATCCCTCTCTATCAGCTGTTTCCATGTCATCTTGGGCCTCCCAGGCCCATGCTTTCCATCAACCTGTATGTCAAAGGCTGTCTTGACTGCACCATGGGAGCGTTCCACATGTCCATACCATCAGAGTCTTCTCTCCTTCAGAATGAGGTCCAGATCCTCAATGCCAAGCTGCACAAGTAGCTCACTGGATCTGGTGGTGACAATGTCTTGCGGTCTGACACTGCAGATCTGTCTGATCATTGCCCTGTCATTTCGCTGCAGACGCTGGAGATTTGGCTTTGTCAATGGCCAAGTCTCGCTGGCATGGAGCATTGCGCTCTGCACACAAGAGCTGTACACTCGGCCACGTGTTTTGAAAGAGAGGTGGCATGAAGAGAGAACTGGTAGCAGATCCTTGACTTCTTCCAGGCGGTTTTCACCCGTGTTGTGGTTGAAAGTTCACAGCCACCTGCTGCTGAGAGCATGTCTCCTAGGTACCAAAAGGAAGCTACCACCTCAAGCTTGTCAGGTCCTACCTGTGGTCTGCCATCCAAGTTCCCTGGCACCGTGTACATCTGTAGTCAGGGTCTTTTTTCAAGCGCTTGAGCCCACTGCATTTCTTGTGCACCCAGTGCTTGCAGACATTGCAGAAGATGCTGTTGCTGCCCACTCCAGTGCGACAGACGGAGCATGGAAACTCGCCTGAACTCTGCAGGAGGTCCAGTCCTGTACCGCAGATCATGATCTTTGTCTTTCCTGCATTTACTCTAAGTCCTTTCATCTCCATTGCTTCTTTCCATGTCAAGAGCCTCCTGACACATTCCTCAAGCGATTCAGCGATGATAACAAGGTCATCAGCATAGAGGTCTTCCCAGGGGACCCCAGTGCGTAACTCTCGTGATAAGGCGTCAAGCACAATGATGAAGAGCAGTGAGCTGAGTACTGATCCTTGGTGAACACCAACCTTCACTTCAAACTCTTCACTGTACCCCTCACCAACACGGACACGGCTCCGCGCATTTGCATACATCCCCTGCACCAGTCGCACAATCCACTCCTCCACATCAAGTTTTCTCAGCGCCCACCAGATGACCTTCCGAGGTACTTGATCAAACGCCTTCTCCAGGTCTACAAAAGCCATGTAGAGTCTCCTGTTGGCAGCTAGATACTTCTCTTGCAGCTGCCTGACAACAAAGATTGCGCCTGTAGTGCCTCTGCCTGAGACGAAGCCAAATTGGGAATTGTCGATTGACACCAACTGTCTGATGAGGCTGTCCACAATCCTCTCCAGGATTTTCATAACCTGCTCTGTCAGCTTGAGACCGCGGTAGTTGCCCCTTTCCAATGCATCCTCCTTTCCCTTGTAGAGGCAGACAATGAAACTCTGCTCCCAGTCAGAGGGTACCTTGCCATCACGAATGATTGCAGCTGCGAGGTCACGTATCATGGAGGCGCCCATGTCTCCGGCTGCTCGTATCATCTCCACCACTATGCCTGATGGGCCCGGTGCTTTGCCAGCCTTCATCTGTGAGATAGCCTTTTTAACCATATCAATGGTGATTGGGATGGACGGGCCTTCCACTGGTGGTTGATAAGACAGGTGGTCTGGGTCCCAGTCAAACTCAATGTTAAGAAGCCTTTGGTAGTGCTCTAGCCAGGCCTTTGAGTCTTCGCTCATTGACATCTCTCCTGCATCATTCTTCACAGGTTTGTCACCAACAACATCAGTGTTCTCTCTTCTAAACTGGTTAGCAAGGCGGTAGACTTCTGAAGACTTGGGGTTAATATTCTCGTAGACCTTCTTGTCGGCTTCTTGACAAGCATGGTGCATTGCATGTCTGGCATTTCGTTTGGCTGCATCGTATGATGCCCTAGTGCCTTTACCAGCTTTCCAGGCCTTGAAAGCTTTCCGCTTGGCAGCAATGGCCTTTTCCACGTGTTCATTCCACCACCAGGTTTCACGACACCAACGGTGTGGTCGAGTTGTGCCACACACCTTCTCAGTTGTCTTGAGCAGTCCAGTCTTGATGTTGTTCCAGATATCCTCAGTGGCCCCATCAGCTACATCTGCAGATGTGCTCACATGCAAGTTGAAGACCTCCTGGAAATGATTGCTTGTCTGAGGGTCTTTAAGCTTCCAAACTTTGAGGCGAGGGGTGAACTTGCGCTTGGATTTTGGTGGCACATCAATCCTCATGTCGCATACAAGAAGCTGATGTTGCAGAGCTTCTTCCTCGCCAGGGATCACTTTTACATCTGTGACAAGTTTGCGCATGGTCCTACGGAAAAGGATGAAGTCTATCTGCGTGGCTATGTTTCCCGACTTGTATGTGATGAGATGGCTGTCACATTTCTTGAAATATGTGTTCCCAAGAAGCAGGTCAAATGCTAGGGCATACTCTAGGATTCTCTCACCCTCAACATCTGGTTCCGGCCTACCATACCCCATCCCACCATGCACTTCCCTGTATCCAGTGCCTGCATGGCCAACATGGCCATTCCAATATCCACATTGGATCAGAAATTCTGATGCTGGGATCCTGGCAGTATCAGATCAACCCAAAATGATAATATACAGAGGGTGACTAAAATATATTACTTCTTAAGGACACAAAAAAAATAGAACAGCACAACGAGGCACTTCTAATGAGTTTCACAACATATGCTTTTGTGGAGAAATAAGAACATATCAATACTTTTTGGATGAATAAAAGCCGCTGCGGGCAAGGGTCCCCCGACGTCATGGCTTTGTTGATAAAGGGTTGTGTGTTTTAAATCTGCATAATAGGAAACCCCAAAACCACATACACATCTTCAGACCAAGCTGAACAAATATGCAGTTTCAAAATGATCTGTAGAAAATTCTAGGAGGAGTTGTGCCTACAAAGTATCTATTCCAATACTAACTGGATCTGGAAACAAGAGACCCATGGGCCACAATTTGCTCACCTGAGATAAACAGCCATTGCATATCTGCAGATGCCATGCAACATTCTTCCAGTATTGCCACAGCAACTGGGAGAGAAATTTGACAGTGCAGTGAAAAGGTCAAAGATCACCCTAGGATCATCATTTGAACAAACTTGGTAGACCTTGCATCCCCGATGCTATAAACCAAGATTCTACCTCAAAGCTTTCTTGGTTCTGGAGAAGGAGGTTTTGAAGTGTTTTTATCATATATGGGCATGGCAGCATCTTGTTCAATAGTGCAAAACCATTTGATCAAATTGTTAGTACCATTTCCACAGAAGCTCCCATGAGAAATCTATTAAAAGTTGGCATGCTGTTTCAGACAAGACATTTAGAGATTTATAAGATTTTATACAAGTACAACGCCTAGAGGCAAGGGAAGATACCCCCTTGGGGGTAAAAGGTTTGATTGTAACTTACAAGTGTAACTACTTTTAGCATACAATGCAAGTTTCGGCCATTAGTCTTTAATACATTTTTAGAAAATGATTTTTCAAAAGTTTGTATGGGGACAAAAATTTGACTTTCTTATAAAAAGGTCGAAGGCCATGCTAGGATCATCATCTGAACAAACTTAGTAGACCAAGATTCAGTCTCAAAGTTTTCTTGGTCTGCGGAAGATTTTTATTTTATTTTTTTTTTTTTTACCATATATGGGCATGGTGGCCATCTTGTTCAAGAACCATTTGACAGAAGGCTCCATGTGAAATCTGGTGAAAATTGGTTAAGCAGTTTCAGAGCAGATAATGGTCAAAGTTTGCATGATTTAAAGCATGCAATATTGCCAAGGAGCAAGGACCAAAAACATTCAGGGAACAAAATGTTGATTGTAACTAAAAAGTTTTATTACTTTAATCAAACACTGGAAATTTCAGCCATAAGTCTTAAATACATTTTCAGAAAATGATTTTTCAACATTTTCCCCAAACAAGAGTATGGGGTGCAAATTTGACCTTGCCATAGGAAGGTCAAAGGTCATTCTAGGATCATCAAACTTGGTCAACCTAGGGTCATCATTTGAACAAACTTGGTAAACCTTGAGTCCCCTATACTATATACCAAGATTCAGCCTTGAAGCTTTCTTGGTTCTGGAGAAGAAGACTTTTACCATATATGGGCATGGTGGCCACCTTGTTTAATGATGCAGAACAGTTTGAACAAATTGATAATATGCCTCTGACAGAAGACCCAATCAGAAATCTGGTGAAAATTGGTCAAGCTGTTTCAGAGAAGATTTCTAAAGATTACAATGTATATAGCATAGGAGCAAGAGTAGATAACCCCAGGGGAAAATTTTGATTGTAACTATAAGGGTTTGCTACTTTGCTCATACATTATAAGTTACAGCTATTTGTGTTAGATACATTTCAAGAAACTGAATTTTCAATATTTTCCCCATACAAACACAGAGGGAAGCAAATTTGACACTGCCGTTAGGTAGATCTTGAGTCCCCAATGCCATATACCAAGATTCAGCCTTGAAGCCTTCTTGGTTCTGGAGCAGAAGATTTTTTAGTGTTTTTTTACTATATATGGTCATGGCGGCCATCAGGTTTAATAATGCATAACACTTTGGACAAATTGATAATACCCCTTCGACAGAAGGCCCAATGTGAAATCTGGTGAAATTTGGTCAAGCTGATTCAGAGAAGACGTTGAAAGATTGCGAAATTTTATAAATGTACATAGCCCAGGGGTAAGGGCAGATAACCCCAGGAGACAAAAGTTTGATTGTTTGTCTGTGTTGAGGTTTTACGGCCCAGTCAACCCAATGGAGTAATGTCAAGCATGGTCAGTTTACCTAACCACACTTTTACTGGGCAGGCTTAGTCCTCTAAGCGGATAACCAGTAATGTGCACATTCTTTCGCCAGAAAATGACAACTGCCCTTCTTGAATCAGTGGAAGGGAGAGAATGACAATAGAAAATATTTCATGATCAAATCTCCACGAAAGAATGTTGCTGCCTCGGTGGGGGTTGAACCCGTGACCTTCTGATCACCAGTCAGACGCACATCCAACCGAGGCCGGCTTGTAAAAGTTTGACTGTAACTAAACAGGTCTGCTACTTTGATCGCATACTGTAAGTTACTGCCATTAGTCTTAAATACATTTTGAGAAACTGAATTTTCAATATTTCCCCATACAAACGCATAGGGTCGCAAATTAGACCTTGCCATAAACAGGTCAAATGTCAACCTAGGGTCATCATTTGAACAAACTTGGTAGACCTTGAGCCCTTAATGCTATACACCAAAATTCATCCTTGAAGCTTTCTTGGTTCAGGAGAAGAAGATTTTTAAGTGTTATTTACCATATATGGTCATGGTGGCCATCTTGTTTAATGATGCATAACAGTTTGAACAAATTGATAATACCCCTTTGACAGAAGGCCAAATGTGAAATCTGGTGAAAATTGGTCAAGCAGATTCAGAGAAGAAGACATTTAAAGATTACGAGAATTTATAAATGTATATAGCCCAGGGCTAAGTTAGATAACCCCAGGGGACAAACTTTTGATCATTACTAAAAAGTTACAGCCATTAGTCTTAAATACATTTTGAGAAACTGTATTTTCAAAATTTTCCCTATACAAATGCAAAGGGATGCAAATTTGACCTTGTGGTAAAAAGGTCAAATGTCAACCTTTTGTCATCATTTGAACAAAATTGGTAGACCTTGAGTCCCCAATGCTATATACTAAGATTCAGCCTTGAAGCTTTCTTGGTTCTGGAGAAGAGGATTTTTAAGTGTTTTTTACCATATATGGGCATGGCTGCCATCTTGTTTAATGATGCATAACCGTTTGAAAAAATTGATAGTACCCATTCTACAGTTTGAACAAATTGATAATACCCCTTCTACAGAAGGCCTAATGTGACATTTGGTGAAAACTGGTTAAGCTGATTCAGAGAAGATGTTTAAAGATTACCAGATTGTATACATGTATATAGCCCAGAGGCAAGGGCAGAAAACCCCAGGGAACAATTTTGATTGTAACTAAAAAGATTTGCTACTTTGATCATACATTTTTTGTTGAGGTTTTATGGCCCAGTCAACCCAATGGAGTCATGTCGAGCGCGGTCAGTTAACCTAATCACACGTTAACTGGGCAGGCTTAGTCCTCTAAGCGGTTAACCAGTGCACATTCTTTCGCCAGAAACTGACAACTGCCCTTCTTGAATCAGCATAAGGGAGAGAATGACCGTAGAAAATATTTCATGATCAATCTCCAAGAAAGAATGTTGCCGTCCTCAGCGGGGGTCGAACCTGTGACATCCTGGTCTCTAGTCGGACCCTAGGTTGATAACTGAGCCACTGAGGCCGACTTGATCATACATTGTAAGTTAAAGCCATTAGTCTTAAATAAATTTTGAGAAACTGAATTTTCAATACTTTCCTCATGCAAACGCATAGGGGCGCAAATTTGACCTTACCTTAAAAGGGTCAAATGTCAACCTAGGGTCATCATTTGAAAAAACTTGGCACACCTCGAGTCCCCAGTGCTATATACCAAGATTCAGCCTTGAAGCTTTCTTGGTTCGGGAGAAGATTTTTAAGTGTTTTTTTTTACCATATATGGTTATGGCTGCCACCTTGTTTAATGATGCATAACTGTTTGAACAAATTGATAATACACTTTCGACAGACGGCCGAATGTGAAATCTGGTGAAAATTGGTCAGGTCATTTCAGAGAAGAAGCTTAAAGATTATGAGAATTTTTACATGTATATAGTCAAGCGTTAAGGGCAGATAACCCCAGGGCACAAAATCATGATTGTAACTAAAAGGTTTGCTACTTTGATCATACATTGTAAGTTACAGCCATTAGTCTTAAATACATTTTAAGAAATTGAATTTTCAATATTTTCCCCATACAAACGTATAGGGACCCAAATTTGACCTTGCCGTAAAAAGGTCAAATGTCAACCTTAGGTCATCTTTTGAACAAATTTGGTAGAGCTTGAGTCCTAGATGCTTTATACTAAGATTCAGCCTTGAAGTTTTCTTGGTTCTGGAGAAGAAGACTTTTAAGTGTTTTTTACCATATATGGGCATGGCGGCCACCTTGTTTAATGATGCATAACCATTTGAACAAATTGATAGTACCCCTTCTACAGAAGGCCCAACGTGAAATCTGGTGAAAATTGGTCAAACTGATTCAGATAAGAAGATGTTTAAGAATAACCAGATGGTATATATGTATATAGCCCGGGGGCAAGGGCAGATAGCCCCAGGGAACAAAATTTTGATTGTACTAAAAGGGTTTGCTACTTTGATCATATATTGCAAGTTTCAGCCACTGCTCCTTAATACATTTCGAGAAACTGAATTTTTAATATTTTCCCTACATAAATGCATCGGGACGCAGTTCTGACCTTGCTGTAAAAAGGTCAAATGTCAACCTAGCGTTATCATTTGAATAAACTTGGTAGACCTTGAGTCCCCAATGCTATATACCAAGTTTCAGCCCTGAAGCTTTCTTGGTTCTGGAGAAGAAGAAGAAGTGTTTTTTACCATATACAGTCATGGCGACCATCTTGATTAACAGTCCATGACCATCTGTACAAATTTTCAAACCCCCATTAACAGAAGGCTCTGTGTGAAATTGGAAAAAAATTGGCCCAGGGGTTTCAGAGAAGAAGTCGTTCAAAGGTGTTGACTGACGGACAACAGATGGATGGACGGACGATAGAAGACAGATGGAGAGTGATCACAATAGCTCATCCTGAGCCTTTTGCTCAGGTGAGCTAAAAACTAGGTCAAAAAAGTGGAAAAAGTTGATAACAAATACCAGGAGGATAACCCCCAAAACACACGCACATCTTCAGACCATATAGAAGAAGTACGCATAGTTTAAAAATGATGGGTGGAAAACTGTAGGATGAGTTGCCCCCCACAAGATATCATTCTAATACTCATCGGAGACAGCCATTATGTGATGTTCATATTCATTATGTCTTGTTTGTTTACCATGTTGTTTTGCTAGCCTGTCATTTTGTTAGCTTCATTTGTAGTATTGTCTTTTTAACTAGTCATTCTGTTGGCTTTATTTGTGATGTTCTCCTGTTAACTTGTCATTCTGTTAGCTTCATTTGTTGTATTGTCTTGTTAACTGAACATTTTGTTGGCTTTGTTTACCATGTTGTCTCGTTATAACATTATCGTATTCTGTTGACAAATATTATGTGATATATATATGCATTATGCCTTGTTTGTTTGCCTGTTGCTCTATTAAGACGACATTCTGTTGGCTTCATTTATCATGTTGTCCTGTTAACTGGCCATTCTGTTAGCTTCATTTGTCGTATTGTCTTTTTAACTGAAAATTCTTTTAGCTTTATTTACCGTGTTGTCTCGTCATAACATAGCATTCTCTTGACAAACATTATGTGATGTTCATATTCATTATGTCTGTTTGCCTGTTGCCCTGTTAGGTCCACATTCAGCTGGCTTTATTTATCATGTTTTCCCGTTAACTCGTCACTTTGTTAGCTTCATTTGTCGTATTGTCTAGTTAACTGACCATTTTGTTTGCATAACACTATGACGAAACGGCCTCGGCTGAAACTACCCAGAGACGAATTGACCAACATTACTTCAGGCATAGTAGTGCGTGCTGTACTGAGTTTTACCAAATATAGGTCACAACAACATAATGGTGTTTTAACCACAGATAATGATGAGTTAACAAGACAACATTGCAAATTGACCGGACATAAGGATTTTCTGACAGATCATTACTGTATGTGAAGGCAACAGAATAACGAGTCAACAAGACAACATTGCAAATTGACCAGATATGACAGTTTACCGACAGAATATTATTGTACTTAAATCCAACAGAATGACGAGTTAACAAGACAATATTACAATTTGACCAGACATAATGATTTTCTGACAGAACATTATTGTACTTGAATCTAACAGAATGAAGAGTTAACAAGACAATATTACAATTTGACCAGACATAACGATTTTCCGACAGAATATTACTGTACTTGAAGCCAACAGAATGACGAGTTAACAAGGCAATATTACAACCTGACCAGACATAACAATTTTCTGGCAGAATATTATTGTACTGGAAGCCAACAGAATGATGAGTTAACAAGGCAATACTGCAAATTGACTAGACATGACGATTTTGTGTCAAAGTTTTACTGTACTTGAAGCCAAAGGAATGATGAGTTGACAAGACAATATGGTAAACACACAAGACATGATGAATATGAACACCGCATAATGTCTGTCAACAGCGCTTTATTTCATAAAGTGATATAAGACAGTTGTGGTGTTCCATAATCCTAGCTCAAGCGGTTCTCTAGATATCCTGTTGACAAGGTTTACCTATCGTTATAGTAGCAGTCTGCATAACTCTGTCAATATTTTACGGAATTCACTCAAATGTTAATTAGGTTATCTACACACTGATCCTAAACTGTATGCCATATATCAGAATTTTCGCTCGTGCAACTTTCTAGATATTGTGTTGACAATGCTTTCCCGTTGTAATACAGGCAAAGTCGAAAAGGGCGTAACTCTGCCAATTGTTTACAAATTTCACTCAAAAATTAATCAGGTCATCCAAACATTGATCCGAAAACAGTATGCAAACTATGAAGATCCTAGATCAAACAGTTGTTGAAAAGGTTTTCCTACTGTTATAAAAGCAAAGTCGGAAAAGGGATATAACTCTGTCAATATTTAACGGAATTCGTTCAAAATTTAATCAGGTTGTCTGCACACTGATCCTAAACTATACATCAAATATAAGAATCCTAATTCAAGCAGTTCTCTAGATATCATGTTGACAAGGTTCCCTCTTGTTATGATAATAAAGTCGGCATAACTCCGTCAATATTTTATGGAATTTGTTCAACAAGAGTTCCGCCAAGCAGGGCATTATACGCCCGTGACAAGTAATAAGATGTAGCACATAAACTGGCTCCTGTATAATTCAGTGCTCTGGATATAAACTGTAAGTGGAATTGCAAAAAAAAAAAAAAAAAAATTAAAAAAATTTCATTGGGGCATATCTCTGCTGATATTTGGTGAACTGTAACCTAAGGGTCCAAGCTGGCCCAGAAATTAAGGGAGAAGTGACTTCTCCCTCCTGAAAAAATAGGGAGAAACTTGCTGCTTCTAGGGAGAAGTGCTTTCTGACGGAGGACACACCACAGAAGCATGGCTATATTATAAGCTCATATGAGCCTTTGGCTGATTTGTTTTTCCTATACTTCAATATCAGACCAAACAATAACAAAACAAAAATAAACAACCCCCCAAAAAAAAAAAAAAAAAAAAAAAAAAATGCTGCAAGAAATTTTTTTGTAAACCTTTAACTTGTTTAATACTGATTTTATTTTTGTTCTTCAAGGGAGCCAAATCAGAAGAGTATTAAAAAAAATCCAAAAAGAATTATGTATTTATAAAGATTTATAAAGACAATATACTGCGAAAAGTTTATGATAACTTTCAATGGGGCATAAATCTGCAAATATTTGGTGCACTGTAACCTCCAAATAATATGTGCTGCTCCACATCATCGTGTCACTATTTATGAAGTTTCAGCTTGATCGGATGTAAACCGTAGGAGGATTTAGCCAGAAACAAAAAATTAATAGAAATTTTCAAAGGGGTTGAACTCTGCTAATATTTGGTGGACTGTAACCTTGAAATAATATGCGCTGCTCCACATCATGGTCTAACTACAAATCAAGTTTCAGCTTGATCGGATGTAAACTGTAGGAGGAGTTAGCCGGAAACGAAAAGTCTACTGAAATTTTCAAAGGGGCATAACTCTGCTAATATTTAGTGGACTGTAACCTCAAAATAATATGTGTTGCTCCACATCATGGTCTAACTATACATGAAGTTTCAGCTTGATCGGATGTAAAATGTAGGAGGAGTTAACCGGAAACTAGAAAAAGTGTCCATAGGACACGGATGCCCCCACCAAATGCCATTCAGAAAAAGGGTTTATATGTAATTGTAACAGGTATACCATGAAATTATTATTAAGGCCCGGACACAGTTTACTATATTGAACTAAGTCAAGGGAAGATAATTCAAAAACGAAAAATGCAAGAGTTGTCTTCCTTGTTCATGACACATCGTCTCAATGTGATGCATGCACCTGTAAAGTTTCATGAATATATTCCATATGGTTTAGGAGTTATGGCCCGGACACGGTTAACTATATGGAACTAAGTCAAGGGGAAATAATTCAAAAACAAAAAATGCAAGAGTTGTTTTCCTTGTTAATGACACATCGTCTCAATGTGATGCATGCACCCATAAAGTTTCATGAATATATTCCATATGGTTTAGGAGTTATGGCCCGGACACGGTTTACTATATGGAACTAAGTCAAGGGGAAATAATTCAAAAACCAAAAACGCAAGAGTTTTCTTCCTTGCTCATGACACATCTTCTCAGTGTGATGCATGCACTGGTAAAGTTTCATGAATATATTTCATACGGTTTAGGAGTTATGGCCCGGACACAGTTAACTGTATGGAACTAAGTCAAGCGGAAATAATTCAAAAACCAAAAATGCAAGAGTTGTCTTCCTTGTTCATGACACATCGTCTCAGTGTGATGCAGGCACTGGTAAAGTTTCATGAATATATTTCATACGGTTTAGGAGTTATGGCCCGGACACAGTTAACTATATGGAACTAAGTGAAGCGGAAATAATTCAAAAACCAAAAATGCAAGAGTTGTCTTCCTTGTTCATGACACATCGTCTCAATGTGATGTATTCACCTGTGAAGTTTCATGAATATATTCTATACAGTTTGGGAGTTATGGCCTGGACACGAAGTGGGACGTACAGACGGACAGACGGATGGACAGACAGACGGACGGACAGACAGACGTACGGGACGGACAGGGGTAATACTTAATGCCCATCCGCTATTCTTCGAATAGGCGGGGGCATAATGAAAAGTTTACAGAAATTTTCTAAGGGGCATAACTCTGCAAACATTTGGTGGACTGTAACCCCGAAACAATATGCGCTGCGCCACATCATGGTCTAACTATATACCAAGTTTCAGCTTGATCGGATGTAAACTGTAGGAGTTAGCCGGAAATGAAATAGTTTACGGACGGACGCCATACCCCGTAACATAATACGTCCCGTTTTTCAAACGGGCGTATAAAAATCAATCAGGTTGTCTACACACTGATCTTAAACTGTATGCCAAATATCACAATAATAGGTCATGCAGTTTTCTGGATATCGTGTTGGCAACATTTTCCCACTGTAATACAGGCAAAGTCAAAAGGGGCCAAATGTTAACGAATTTCGCTCAAAAGTTAATCAGGTCATCTAAACATTGATCCTAAACAGTATGCAAACTAACAGGGTCCAAGCTCAAGCAATTCTCTAGATATCGTGTTGACAAGGTTTTCCTATGTTATAATAGCAAAATTCCAAAAAGGGGCATAAGTCTGTCAATATTTTACGGAATTCGCTCAAAAGTTAAACAGGTCATCTAAACACTGATCCTGAACTGTATACCAAATATAAGAATCCTAGCTCAAGTGGTTCTCTAGATATTGTGTTGACAAGGTTTTCTATTGCTGTCCGAAAAGGAGCATAACTGTCAATATTTTACAGATTTTGCTCAGAAGTTAATGAGGTTGTCTACACACTAATCTAAACTGTATACCAAATATAAGAATCCTAGCTCAAGCAGTTCTCTAGATATCATGTTGACAAGATTTTCTATTGCTATATATAAAAATTCTGAAAAGGGGCATAACTGTCATTTTTTCTACAGAATTCGCTCAAAAGCTAATCAGGTCGTCGACACACTGATCCTAAACTGTATGCATCATATCAGATCCTAACTCAAGGGTATCTCTAGATATCATGTTGACAAGGTTTTCTAGATTTATCAAGTTTGTCTGTCATTACTGACAATGACCAATCTTAATCACATGCGAGAAATGCTACTGTTTGTGTGTTCTAAGATGGCTGATTAGACCAATTCTAGCTCTAAACTGTCTGTTGCAGATGGAACAACAGAGGTCAGAGCAAGACAGCTCTGTTGGTGATGCCTTAGCTCTGGCTTTGTGTTGTGCAGGTTTCTCCTTGGCTTCACTGATTCTTTTTGCCTCATATTCACTAGCACCTCTTCTGATGAGGCCTTGCCACTTTGCTCGGTCCTGTGCAATTTGTTCCCATGACTCTGTTGGTATGTTGAAATCCTTGAGGGAGGCTTTGAGGGTGTCTTTGTATCGCTTCTTCTGACCACCATGGGAGCATTTGCCCAATTTCTAGTTCTCCATAGAGGATTTTCTCTGGCAAACGTTCCTCAGGCATCCTGGTAACATGGCCTGTCCATCTTAACTTTGCCAGTTTCAGAAGAGTATGTACACTCTGCATCCCAGCCCTTTTCAGGACTTCTGTGTCTGGAATCCTGTCTTGCCACTTAATCTTTAAAAGTTTTCTAAGGCAGCCTGTATGGAAGTGGTTCAGTCTTTTGGTGTGCTGTTGGTAAACTGTCCAAGTTTCGCATGCATACAATAGTGTTGCCAGCACCACAGCTTTGTAGACTTTCAGCTTTGTGTCAAGCCTGATTCCACTTCGATCCCAAACACTACCACGTAGTCGGCCAAATGCTGCACTAGCTCTGGCAATCCTGGCATTGACCATCATCAATGTGCATGACTCCTGACAATGTGCTTCCAAGGTAGGTGAACTTGTCTTCCACTTGCAATATCTGACCTTTCACTGTAATGGTGGGCTCCTTGTAAGACTTGCCAGGTGCTGGTTGATAAACCACCTCGTCTTTTTGATGCTGATTGTGAGGTCATAGCTGTCACAGGAGTCAGACACTTGATCTACACCATTTTGCATCTTTTCTTCTGTTGGAGCACCCTTTGCCATGTCATTAGCAAAGAGGAACTCGTCTAGCACCTCTGTCTGCACCTTGGATTTGGCTTGCAACCTTCTTAGGTTGAAAAGCGATACCTAATAGGTATACCATTGTCATCATCCTGGAAAGCATCTGTGAGCATGGCAGAGAACATCATGCTGAACAGGGCTAGTACACAGCCTTGCTTGACACTATTTGTCACCGGGAATGGATCAGAAAACTCACCATCATTTTGGACCCGTGCAAGCATGCCATCGTGGAACTGCTTCACCATTTCTATGAACTTTGGTCGGACAGCCAAACTTTGCCATAATTTTCCAAAGATCCTCACGACTGACTGTGTCAAATGCTTTGGTAAGGTCAACAAAGGTCATGTAGAGGTCCATGTTCTGTTCCTGGCATTTCTCTTGCTGAGAAGATCATGTCGATTGCTCCTCTGTCCTTTCTGCATCCACACTGGCTTTCTGGTAGAAACCCTGACTGTTCAAAATGTTCATTCAGTCATTTAAGTAGAACTCTTACAAGGACCTTCCCAGCAACTGACAATAAAGAGGTGCCACGATTATTATCACACAACTGAGGATTCCCTTTCCGTTTGAATAGGTGGATAATTGATGCATCCTTGAATTCTTGAGGGATGGCTTCTTTTCTCCACATAATGTGAAATAACTCTTGTCAGTTTCTCTGCAAGTGGAGGACCTCCTGCTTTGTAGATCTCAGCAGGTACTGCATCTGATCCTGGAGCCTTGCCAGATAACAGAAGTTTTATTGCTTTCACTGTTTCAGAGATGGTCAAGCAGCAGATTACATTCCACCTGTGGTAGTCTGTTGATAGCATCATCATTGATAGATGATGGCCAATTAAGAACACTATCAAAGTGCTCAGCCCATCTTTTCAAGATAGCCTCTTTGTCAGTCAGAAGACTAGTTCCGCACTGAGAACAGGGATGGTTCCTGAGCTCTGGGGACCATAAACTGTCTTTAGCACATAAAAGAACTTCTTCATATCCTTTCTATCTGCAAAGGACTGGATTTCATCAGCCTTACTGCTCAGCCAGGAGTCTTGCATATTTCTGAGCCTAGTCTGGACTGTCTTGCATATACAGTATAACCTCAATGGCTCGAACACGGATGGCTCGTTTACCGTGGATGATTCGAACTCGTTTTTAAGTCCCTACAAAATTCTTCCAATAGCTCAAGAAAACAAATATTTAGGGATTTTTTCTTATTTTATCAATGGATTGTATGTTGTGTGTACTCATTAGAATTGCCTCATTGAGGCAATTCTAATGAGTACACTCAACATACAATCACTGTGTAGAAAATCGAAAAGATTTCCCTAAATTATCGCTATTTGCTTCCTGAACTGGTGCCATGATTAACCCTCAGTGGCTCGAACTACCCATGTCTCGAACAAATTTCCATGGTCCCAAAGATGTTTGAGCCATTGAGGTTCGACTGTATTTGAATATGCTGCCTTATTGGATACTGAACTGGCATCACTAAGATATGCCTTGTGTTTTTGGTGTTTCTCTTCAAGGAGTCCCTGGATTTCTTCCTCATTCTCGTCAAACCAGTCTTGGTGTTTACGAGATACTGATCCTAGGGAATCCATTGCTGAAGAGTGGACGGTGTCTTTAAAGACTATCCAGTTCTCTTCTGGATCATCTGAATGGAGTTCCATTGGATCTAATCAGCTGCAGAGATCACTGATGAAGGCTTGCCTCTTGCTGTCTCTTTTCAGCTTGGAGACATCCAGTTTCTTTGGCACTTTCTTGCCTTGTGGTTGCCGTGCAGGTTGACTGCGCAGGTTGAGCTTGCTGACAACAAGCCTGTGATCTGTCCAGCAGTCTGCACCACACATAGTCTTTGTCACTCTGACATCCTGTCTGTCCTTCCTTTATACTATGACATAATCAGTGAGATGCCAGTGTTTGAAACGAGGATGCATCCATGACCTCTTGTTGCGAGTTGGCAGATGGAAGACTGTGTAAGTGATCAGCAGTTCATGCTCTGCACACTTCTTCAAAAGGAGGAGGCCATTGCTGTTGTACTTTCCTACTCCTTCAGTCTCAATCACTCCTTCCCAGGTTTGGTGGTCTGTGTCCACTCTAGCATTGAAGTCTCCCAGGAGGATGAGTTTGTCTGTCCGGGGTGTAGCAGAAATCACAAAATCCAGATCATCATAGAATTTGACCTCATCTGGGTTGGTCACTGTGGGTGCATAGGCACTTACAATAGTTGCACGCCTCTTTCCAGATAAGGGAGGTCTCAGTGTCATCAGGCGGTCATTTATGCCTTTTGGAAGTCCTGAGAGCTTGCTGACAAGGTATGATTTGATGGCGAAACCTACTCCTGCTTCACACTGCTCTTCTTTCTTGCATGCACTCTAGAATAAAGTGTAGCCAACACCAACTTCTTTTAATAGCCCTTCTTCTGCAAGGTGAGTCTCACTCAGAGCTGCAATCTAGACTTTGTACTGATCGAGTTCTCTACCAAGCAGAGCTGTTCTTCGCTGTGGTGTCTGAGCCAGCACTGTCCATCAAGGTGTGCACATTCCATGTGCCAATTGTCAAAGGTATTGCCTTTATCTTCTTCTTTCTTGCTCGACCGCTAAATGGGATCCCAGCTGATAGCGGTTAACCAGCCAGGGGTTTTGAAGCAGGCAATTGTTTAGGTCACCTTTTCTAGCCCCTTCCCCATGCTAAGGGGGTGAGCAGTGCGATCCTAAAAAAGTCTGCTCAGTCACTCAGTTCGGCTGCCAAATTCCCCATACTGCTTCATTCTTGAGGAAAGTAACCATATAGAACCAAGCTGCCTGTGTGCAGGTCCGCAACTACAGCTTCCAGTGTTTCCTCACTTGCTGCTTCGCTGCTCGCCCATCGCCACATGGCTTTTTGTGTGGCTTGTGTATGTGTGCTCGCTGTTGCTGTGTATATGATTAAGATGACATGCACTATGAATTGGATTATAGTGAGGGAGAGGCGCGCAGAGTCAACCTAACTCTCTTGTCCTGACCTAGCTGGATCCAGAGGCAAGACAGTGTCAAGACATTTGGAGCTAAGCCCGGATGCAGTGGATGACCATGACTTCTGTTGTGCCTTGTCATGCTCTCCAAGCTCCACAACATACTGCTACATCGCCATTTGGGCCGTTGAATCAGAGAAATGATTTCTTCCTCCCCATATAATGCCAATAGAATAGAACAGAACAGAGATAACTTTGCCGTACTAGGTCCGACAGAAAAAAAAATACAGGTTCACTTATGTTTTGTGCTCATGCCATGTTTAAAATTTCAAGAACCTATAAGTGGTAACATGCAGACCGAGATATGGACAAGTCAAACCAATATGCACTCCCCCCTCCCCCCACCACAATCTTTGAAAAAGTTGGGGGCATAATAAAGGTTCATCACATAATTTGACATGCAGTTTTTGTGTCTTTAGTCATGCTAATACAGAAATACAGCTCAATGCCAATGTTTCTTGTGGGCACTTGTTTGTTTTATTCAGGTTTTACGATGCTTTCAACAATCTTTCAGTCATATCGCGACAGTGTCTGGATGTGGCAGGGAGCTCAATGCTCACTTTTACAGTGCTGCGTCACTGAAATATCATGCCCCAGACACTTGACATGATATTCCACCCAGTCATATTATACTGACACTGTTGACCAGTTCTGATTCCTAGCTCTACCTTCTTAATGTTGAGCACCAAGCGAAAAAGCAGCTAGTTCCACTTTTAAAGTCTTTGGTAGGACTCAGCCAGGGATTGAATCTGCTACTCCCCGGCCACAAAGCGGATGCTCTACCAACTTAGCCACTGTGCCGGGTTCTTGTGGGTACTGCCCAGAGGTGTGGAATTATCAAATTTTATGGTCAAAATCCATTTGTCCAAACAATACTTACTTGCCCTGAAATTGATATTTTTCTTATTTCGTGAAGAAACTGGATTGTTTGTCACAATTTACACTGTATCAGTGACTAACACTTGGTAGTGGGATAGGCATGAACGTATAAAAACCAGTATCAGAACGAATTGGAATTAGTTTATTTGGTCTTTTTCCTCAAGTTAGTAACAACAATAAACAAGTTTAAACTTTAAATTTTATGCCTTTTGGGATCCATGGATGATTCGTGATATACTGGATTTCGTGAAATGACAGACAGCCATGTATTGGATCTACAGAGTACCATGATATAAGTGACATAAAATCTATATTCAGATTGAAAATGAGCACATACCTGATCCTGGAGAATTATTTGAGCCATTGTTTGCTAGTGCAGGTAAACCAGGTCCCAGATCTAACGAAATATCCCATATAGGATCTATTGTTGTTGAGACATTACTGAAAATAAATACAACAATATCCATTCTTTAAATTCTACAATTCATGCTTTGAACTGAACAAAACAAAAATGGTAGTTACAAGAATAGTAATGGCATATACTTTCAAATTCTCCTAACGTCAATCGTAAAGTAATATACATACAATTGACTATATAGACTTTCTAAAATGAGACCTGGTGACAGTGCAAACTGAAAACTTTGGCACAAATTGGTAGCAGTAAAGAAGACAAGAATCCCATGGAATGCAGTGTCATATCTGATGGCACCTGCTAGTATAATAGAAATAAACACTACAATTCATGTTAAAAATGACAAAGTCACTGGATGTAGGTCAGATTCCACAAAGTTCAAGTCCCTGTTAAGCTGGAATTGTATGTCACATTTGATGAAGGTAGGTTGTATAGTTAGCAGAAATCCTAGGGTTAATACAGAAAACAAGACGTCCCAGTATCATCTTGGCCCTGTATCGCTCACCTGTTTTTGGATGCATCCCTGAAAGCACACAATAGGCGCATGGCTGCGCCATAATATCTGATAAATTCTGATTTTTATTTGTCACATTACTTCTTGGTATCTTGTAGCTATTCACCATTGCAATTTGTTTTTCCCATGATTATTCTTTCATATCTTGCATTTGTTAAGATATGTCCTCAATCTGGCCTGCCTCGGTTAGAAATTGGCATAGGTTCCATCCTTCTGAAAAGCACTTTTGGATTAAAGCTTCATTTTCAGTTATCTGAATGAGATGTTCAAGTATCCGTTCAGCACATGAATCTTTAAAATCGTATTCCTGGGCTTTTTCTTGACACCTAGTTACAGTAGATTCACCTGCTATTTGGCCGCATTTTCAAGAATATATATCTGGCATAATGTTTATTTCTTTTTGGCATAAAATAATCATTTACTTTAACTCTCAGCTTTTCATACTCATTTAAGTTTCCTGTTGGATCTGGCAAACTTTTCTCCAGATGGGCAATTTCTTTGCCACCATATATAATTAGAGTGGCCTTCTTGTCAACTGGATTACTAATCTTAAAGTACCTGAACTCTCTTTCAATCACTTCAAGCCAGTCCTCCCATTCTTTATCAGTGGATAAGATCTTCTGTGACTCGAAAAGGTAGAGCTCGCAGGTTTCTTGATTCTGAGATAACTGTCACTGTGTTATTGTTGGTCATGTCTAACCCATATCTCGTCATCTATCTTATTTGCTTTTGTTTCTCTTTTCTTTGCTGATTCTCGTTGCTTTCTGGCTTCTTGCTGATATAAGCTCTTTGCTGTCTTATTTCCCTCACCTTATTTCTGGCTCTTTTTTTATCTCCATCGCCAATGTAATGTCTAATGCAATATGAGAACAAAGCTCAACAGTATAGCGTGTTTAATAGAGTAACCATAGCGTAACTAAGATACTAACGTAAGTAACGTATGTCATAGACGTTGGCTGGTCTCGAAATAAGGATATTACACCAAGTTTTGAGTAAAACTGGCAGTTCGCTTCAGAAGAAGCACAAAAAAGATTTCCAAGATAGCGGCCATGGTGGCCATCTTGGATTTATGATCAAAACGATTATAGAGGATATATTTTGATCTTGTTCCTACCAAGTTTCAAGTCAAATGGCCTTTCATTTTAGGAGATGAAGTGCAAAACAGATTTTCAAGATGGGGGCCATCTTGGATTTCAAATTGATAGGATTTTAGCTATTTTTGATCTGCAAGTCACCCCAATTCTTCCTATTAAGTTTCAAGTTTATTGGTTTGTTTGTGTTGAGGTTTTATGGCCCAGTCAACCCAATGGGGTCATGTCGAGCGCGGTCAGTTTACCTAACCACACTTTTACTGGGCAGGCTTAGTCCTCTAAGCAGTTAACCAGTATTGTGCACATTCTTTCGCCAGAAACTGACAACTGCCCTTCTTGAATCAGCGGAAGGGAGAGAATGACCGTAGAAAATATTTCATGATCAATCTCCACGAAAGAATGTTGCCGACCTTGGCAGGGGTTGAACCCGCGACCTCCTGGTCTCCAGTCGGACGGTGCATCCAATTGAGCCACCGAGGCTGGCTCAAGTCAATTGGCCTTTTGAGAAAAAGCAAAAACTAGATTTTCAAGATGGCGACCAAAGCAGCCATCTTGGATTTCTGATTGGAACCATTTTAGCTATTTTTAATCTTCAAGTCACCCAAATACTTCCTAGCAAGTTTTAAGTCAATTAGCCTTTTGGTTAAAGACAAAAAGCGAAAATAAGATTTTCAAGATGGCGGCCATCTTAGATTTCCAAACGGAATGATTTTAGCTATTTTTTATCTATAAGTCACCCGGATGCTTCCTACAAAATTTCAAGTCAATTGGCCTTCAAGTCAGGAGAAGAAGCGAAAATTAGATATTCAAGATGGCGGCTAGCTTGGATTTCCGATCAGAATGATTTTAGCTATTTTTGATCAACAAATCACCCCAATGCTTCCTACCTAATTTCAAGTCAATTGGCCTTTTGGTTCTGAGGAAGTGAAAAATAGATTTTCAAGATGGTGGCAATCTTCGATTTCTGATCAGAACAATTTTACTAATTTTGATATACAAGTCACCCTGATGCTTCCCACCAAGTTTCAAGTCAACTGGCCTTTCAGTTCAGGAGAAGAAGCAAAAAAATAGATTTTCAAGATGGTGTCCATGGTGGCCACCTTGGATTTCCGATCAAAATGATTTTAGCTATTTTTTTTTATCTACAAGTCACCCTAATGCTTCCTACTGGCCTTTTGGTTCAGAAGAAGCAAACAAGAGGGCCAAGATGGCCCTGTATCACTCACTTGATTACCAGACAAGTTTGAGTCAACTGGCCTTTGGGTTTGTTTGTTTGTTTGATTGATTTGGGCTTAACGTCGCTTTCAAACTCTCTCAGTCATATCGCGACAGTGTCTGGATGTGGCAGGGAGCTCAATGCTCACTTTCAGAGTGCTGCTTCACTGAAATATCACGCCCCAAACACTTTGACATGACATTCCACCCAGTCACATTATACTGACATTGAGCTGACCAGTTCTAACTCTACTTTCTTAATGCTCAGCGCCAAGCGAAAGAGCAGCTAGTACCATTTTTAAAGTCTTTGGTATGACCCGGCCGGAACCTCCCAGTCACAAAGTGGACGCTCTACCACTGAGCCACTGTGCTGGTATTGGCCTTTCGGTTCAAGGGAAGAAGTTCAATATATATTTTAAAGATGGTGGCCATCTTGGATTTCCAATCAGAATGACTTTATCTACTTTTGATTTTTAAGTCACCTCGATACTTCCAATGATGTTTCGAGTCAATTGCCTTTTTGATTCAGGAGAAAAAGTTCGAAATAGATTTTCAACATGGCTGCTAGGGTGACCATCTTGGATTTCCGATCAGCATAATTTTAGCTATTTTTTATCTAAAAGTCATCGCAATACTTCCTGTTAAATTTTTAGGCAATGGGCCATTCTATTCAGGAGAAGAAGAGAACAAGAGGGCCATGATGGCCCTGTAACGCTCACCTGAGTATCATAGCACTTAGAGAACCTGACCCATAAATGATCAAGGCAAACATTCTGACCAAGATTCGTGATGATTATATTAACAAGTAAGACAATGTAGCAAGCCTAATGGACCATGAAATATAGATCAAGGTCAAATGTGAATGACTGCACTCAAGAGGCCATGCTTAGATGTATGCGTGCTAAGTATCACTGGCTGTAGGACCAATAATTACTCAGAAACTGACCTAAATGCAAAAATATAACAAAGCCAGGGGTGTAGGAGAAGTAGGCTTTTAAAGCAACTGTTGATGCCTGACGAAAGACAGTGACTGACCATAATAGCACGAAGTGCTCAAGGTGAGCTAAAAATAGCCACAGTGACTTGACCTTGAGCCCAGGACCCTGAAAGTTGAACTAACTCGAGATATTGTCATACCCAACATTTGTGTGAAGTTATATTAATATCCATCTATAAATGTAGGCTCCAGAGTGATGTGATGAAGTTTTCTAAAAATAGCCATAGTGACCTTGACCTTGAGCAAATGACCCTGAAAGTTGAATTTGTTCTAGATATTGTCATACCCAACATTTGTGTGGTTACATTAAAATCCATCAATAAATGTAATCGCTAGAGTGATGACAAAGTTTTTCTAAAAATGGTCACAGGGACCTTGACCTTAAGCCCAGGATCCTGAAAGTCGAACTTGCTCGAGATATTGTAAAACCCAACATTTGTGTGAAGTTATATTAAAATCCATCAATAAATGTAGGCACTAGAGTGATGACAAAGTTTTTCTAAAATAGCCACAGTGACCTTGACCACAGGACTCTGAAAGTCGAACTCACTTGAGATATTGCCATACATAACATTTGTGTGGTTATATTAAAATCCATCAATAAATGTAGGCGCTAGAGCGATGACAAAACCTACGTATGGGACAAACCCTTTATCCCCTCCACAACTTAGTTGTGTGAGGGGATAAAAACCAGATATCAGACGACCCAAAACACTTCACTTTGTTAAGAACGTTGACTTCAATATCATGAAAATAACATTTTACGCAAAATATAAATATCACACGACATATACTGTTTTCCTTACAGATATTTACATTCATGGGTCAGTGAATGACTTTAATTGACTTTGTTCAAAAAATAAAGTTTAAAAGAAATGGTGTGCAACTGCATTATTAAATGCACCATCAACATCATGCCCTGATTTCTTGCATGTCTTCAGAATAGGCCAATCCCAAATGCATGTCACCCCAGATTAATGAGTTACACAGACAAAAAGTACCACATTTCACATGCCATCAGTTCAGAGTGGGGCAGTTGGTCTGCTCAATGCGATGAGCATTGACAAACATATGCTTGAAAGAAAGAATTTGCAAACACTATCAGATGCACATCTTTCCATCATAAGAAGGAAGTCTGCAAAGTTCCAAACAATCTGATAAAACCTGAAGGAGTTGTGTACACAAAGATGGCAACTTTTATGTCTAAATGGACTTAAACTCAAAAATAGCTAAACCCAAAAATGAGGTGCCCACCGTCGGAAAAAAATCTGTAATCTAAGACAGATGCAGAAGTAGACTCAAGATTCTGACCAGACATAATGATGCATAGTCAAATGCATTGAAAGACAAGGTAACAATACGTAGCAGGTAATCTAATACATCAAAGGACCTCTTAAGATTTGCTGTATATACTCTAAATTTGGATAGAATTTCCATACCATAATTGTCCTAAAATTTGAACATATCCATTTTTTTTGTTGATGTATTAAAAACTGCTATCAGATGCTGCATTCTGCAGTGCCTAATCTGGGACTACACAGTTTGCTCAGGCTTGTCTGCCCAGATACTTAAGATAAATCTAAGACCTAGTTTTCAAAATCAATCTGTCATAGCCTGGAATAACTCTTAACATTCTGCTGGCCTTCCCCCGGGTCAACTCTGCTCCTAGACAAATGAGGCAAATACAGGAGACGAGAAAAGTCAAGTGTTACCAACAAATTTGCAGCAAAACAATAACTTTTCTAGAGTGTACTTACTTGCACTGTTGACAAGTAACATCTGACTGTAGTCCACCAGTAAATATCTGGTCTATAATACAGCCACAGTTGTGTGGATTACTGCTACTTCGCCCATTAGAACCAGCTGAAAATAAACACACTTAACAGCTGAAAAAACACTCATAAATCAAAGGAAATGCATACACTTTCTGACAGGCACTTGTCAAAATTGTTTTTGCCTACCTCCTGAAAATGATGATATTTGGTGATTCACATCCCTTGCAAAATTATTTATGTCATATTGAGATGATGGAATGAGACAATGAAAGGCTCTATGCAATGAAGCGCCATACAGCCATGAGCTGAATTTCACTACCCTGCGAGATTTGAACATGTGTCCTTGTGATCCCAGACACATGACATGATATTGCACCCAATCACATACTGACACTGGGCAACTAGCTCTGATTCCCAGCTCTACATTCTTAATGCTCAGCTCCAAGTGAAAGAGCAGCTAGTACCATTTTTCAAGTTTTTGGTATGGCTCAGCCAGGGATCAAACCCACAACCTTCTGGTCACAAAGTGGACACTCTACCAACTGAGCCATTGTGCTGGTAACGAAATGGAGAGAGTTTGCTCCAGTTGGGAGCAATGTTTTGTCCTTTTAGAACAGACCCATTTCAGACAGTGTTTGGTGCACTGGAAAAAAAAAAAAAAAAAAAAACAAAGCAGGAAAACACAAAAGTTGTCTCCTTTGCACAAATGGCAGGAAAAAGTAGCAGGTGTATCCAGTGTCACCTTAAGTTGCCCAGGTGAATGTTCTAATCACCAATGGAAGTATTTGTCTCCCTCATCATTCATATAAAGCTTTAACATTTCAATATGTATGTAATGTATTTACCTTAAGTACTGAGACAGACAGCTCTTGACCCTACAGAATGGAATTTATGATTAGTTGCTACTCATTTAGTAGTTTGTAGTCACATCAACAGCAGTGAAATGGACTTGTTTAATTATTAGGCTAACTATGGCGAGGAATTAAAATGTCCCAATATTTAGGGTAAATACAGTAGTCTATGCCCTGGGATGGGACACATGTGTCCTTATGTTTCATCTTTTAAAATCATACTCTTTTTCACTATACCTTTTCAAACAAAGGGTCAAAGCAATGCCTTCAAACTCTGATTCAATACTTTTTTTCTCAATTTATTGACAGGCATTAGCTCTAGGATGATACATGATAAAATTCAGAAAGATACATTCTGATTTTTAAAAGGAAGTCATTGCAATTCTAAACATTCATGCAAACAGTTTCAGATCCTAATTTTGTATATTCTTTTTTTTTTTTTTTTTTCCAAAGATAGCCCTGCCTGGGGCAGGGCCATATATGCCCCTGGCTGACAGATTCTAATGTCCCTGGCTGACAGATTCTAATGCCCAATGTCTCTTTTACAACATTTATCTGAGTTCAGCATTTATGCAGACTGAAAAATGGCTTCAAATGCCAATTTTATTTTTTTGACATTAAGGGTGTTTGTAGACTTTCTCTTAAAATCATTATTTTTTAATATCTTTCTAGCAAATGCTCTGATATTTACTGGGTTTTAGTGTGATAAAGAATACTGGGCTACTTGAAATACAAACCTATACAATGTCGATGTAACAGATCCAGAGCAGCAATTAAAAATTCATGAGCATCTTGTTGTTCATAGCCAGCTAAATGTCTTGCACTTGTCCATACAAGATGAAGAAGTCTGTAGGGAATGTAGGTAGAACTAATACCAGAGTAAAACTGCAACAACAGAAAAGGCATCACCTAACATTACAAACATATACAGTGTTGCATCTTTAACTCAATGAGGGGCACGAACAATGAGGACAATTTTCAGAAAATATGTTCTTACTTTTTCATGGAAACATGGAGTCAATTCAAGATGAACTGATACACCTGCAGGCTCCAAGGGAAATAATTCAAACATGAAAATATATGTCTCCCTTCTCATTGGGGGCTCAAGAGGAAAAGAATTTGCTCCCTTTAGGAGCAAATTCTTTCCTTTAATCTTTTTTTTTTTTTTTTGGCTGTTGTCATTTTCTTTTTTTATGAAAAGCAAGTAAACAAGAGAGGACCATGATAGTCCTTAATGCTCAGGTAAGAGCTGAAAAGTAGGTCATGGTCACTCAATGTCTATAACATTTATTAATCTGGAGGACATAACTCTTAACATATCCATCATCTGCAAGTTTAAGGAAGAGCCGATTAAAACCGATGGAGTTATGCAGCAAACAAATTTAATTATATCAAGGGACATAACTCTATATAACAGATTGTGTAGGTTTTCAAACTTTTTCAAAATCTTTAAAGGGTTAATAATCTTCTTAATGTTTGGTGTACTGTAACCTCAAAAGAATACATGCTGTTGCACCTCATTTGTCTTACTATCCAATAACTTTCAGCTTGATAGATGAAAACTGTAGGAGTTGGTTGAAAATGAATTCTTGTGTGAACTATCTCTAAAGAATAATAATTCTATCAAAATTTGGTGTACTGCAGGCTGTCAATCAAGTTTTGATAAAACTAGAAATGTGTCCACAGTACACGGCTGCCCCCGCTGTGGGGTACCTGACTATAAAACTGCAAAATTCTACCTGGTACAAATGTCTTAACCTGAGTCTAACAGGATTGCATATGTACGTACAGAAGGATGTACATTCGTATGCATGTATGGAAAACCGAAAAACTATATGCCCCCGGCATCATCCGATGCGGGGGCATAAAAATAGTAAAAAAAATAGGATTCTTGCTCCAAAAAATATAGGAGTTTTAAGCACTTTTTTGGACAAAATATAGAAATTTTACGGTAAAAAAGTCTTTATTACAAAACACTCAAGAGACAATGTACTTACTTGTTAACTGGATAAAATTATTAAACTTGTGTTAACTTATCCAAACATTTGTACAGCATCTCTACCAAAGCAAGTATCCTGTAGCAAAACTCCCTGATCATTAATATGGACACCTTTTTTGACTTGAAGTTTGGCACATTCATCAAGGTGTCCACATGGATTAGTCATAGCTTAAAGTAGCACTTCTGCAAGATGGGGATGCTTTAGATGATAAAACTAGAAGATCCCTAAAGGGGATGAGTGCCCCTGCTACTGCCAGTTTGGCTTTTTATGGCAAAATTTCTAAGTAAATCAAGGGTATGTAACTCTAGCAATAACAACTTGATCAGAGTTATGTAACCTTTATGCACATGCCCTGTCTCCATTCTTACTTTGCTGCAAGTTTAAAATCATTCTCTTGAAAACTGTAGAAGTTGGGGAGATGAACACTCATTGCCATGTATACAAGGCAAAATTTCTAAATTCAGGATATGTAACTTAAGCAATAAACATTGATCAGAGTTCTGTGACTTTTATGCACATGCCCAGCCTATATTATTACTTTGCTGCAAGTTTCAAATCATTATCTTTAAAACTGTAGGAGAATTTGCGGTGACACAAACCCTATTATGCCATATGTATACGGACATATTTTAAGTAAATCAAGGGTATGTAACGCTAGCAATAACAATCTGATCAGAGTTCTGTGACCTTCATGTACATGCCCAGCCTATATTCTTACTTTGCTGCAAGTTTCAAATCATTATCTTGAAAACTGTAGAAGTTATGGAGACACAAACCCTACTATGCCATGTGTATACGGCTATATTTCTAAGTAAATCAAGGGTATGTCACTCTAGCAAATTAGTAGTGATAAAATTTTATCAGAGCATATGCTCAGCCTATATTCTTAGTTTGCTGCAAGTTTCAAATCATTATCTTGAAAACTGTAGGTTGCAGAGACACGAACCCCACTAAGCCATGTGTGTTGTTTGTGTTGAGGTTTTATGGCCCAGTCAACCCAATGCAGCGGTTAACCAGTATTGTGCACATTCTTTCGCCGGAAACTGACAACTGCCCTTCTTGTATCAGCGGAAGGGAGAGAATGACCGTAGAAAATATTTCACGATCAATCTCCACGAAAGAATGTTGCCGACCTTGGCGGGGGTTGAACCCGCGACCTCCTGGTCTCCAGTCGGATGGCGCATCCAACTGAGCCACCGAGCCTGGTTGTGTATAAGAAAAATTTGCTAAGTAAATCAAGGGTATGTAAATCTACCAATAATAATTTGATCAGTTCTTTGATCTTTATGCAAATGCTAAGTGTGTTTCTTTAGTATGGTGCAAGTTTCAAACCATTATCTTGAAAACTGTAGGAGGAATTGCAGAGACACGGACGGTACTATTAAGTGTGACAGACAGATGGACACATGCTTCCTCTACTTCTTAGCAGGGGAATTATGTAAACTGCAAATGAAAATGTCTAGAGGCAGTAAAAACTAGAAATGTGTCAATATGACACAGATGCCCCAGGCTAGGGCCATCCTCACCCACACACAGGCATTTTGCAAAAAAATGAAGTTGAAAAAAGGGCCATAACTCTCAAAATAATTGGCAGACTTTACCCAAAATCGAACTTGACCTATATTTTATGATTATAAACCTCTGTATAAAATATGAATCCAATACACCAATCTTTTTCAAAAAAAATATCGAAAGGAAAACATTTTTTGAAGGTGAAAAAGGGCCATAACTCCCATAATAATGGGTGGATTTTACCCTAGATCAAACTTGACCTCCATTTTATGATTATATACCTGTGTATTAAATATGAATCCAATACACTAATGTTTTCAAAAGATATCAAACTGAAACTATTTTTTAACATTGAAAAAGGACTGTAACTCCAAAAATAATTGGTGGATTTTATCCTGAATCAAACTTGACCTATATTTTATAATTACATGTATATGCTAGTGTATAAAATATGAATTCAATTCACTAATCTTTTCAAAAGTTATGGAATGGAAACCATTTTTTCAAAGTTGAAAAAGGGCATTTTTCAAAGTTGAAAAAGGGCCATAACTCCCAAAATAATCGGTGGATTTTACCCTAAATTAAACTTGACCTACATTTTATGATTATATACCAGTGTATAAAATTTGAATCCAATACACTAATCTTTTCAAAAGATATCGAACAGAAACAATTTTTCAACTATTTTTCAACATTGAAAAAGGGCCGTAACTCCAAAAATAATTGGTGGATTTTAGCCTAAATTGAACTTGACCTATATTTTATAATTATATGCTCGTGTATAAAATATGAATCCAATACACTAATCTTTTCAAAAGTTACGGAACGGAAACCATTTTTCAAAGTTGAAAAAGGGCCATAACTCCCAAAATAATTGGTGGATTTTACCCTAAATCGAACTTGACCTACATTTTATAACTATATACCTGTGTATAAAGTTTGAATCCAATACACTAATGTTCTCAAAAGATATCGCAAGGAAACCATTTTTCAAAGTTGAAAATTTTTCAAAGTTGATAAAGGGCCATAACTCCCAAAATAATTGGTGGATTTTACCCTAAATCAAACTTGACCTACATTTTATGATTATATACCTGTGTATAAAATTTCAATCCAATACACCGATCTTTTCAAAAGATATCGCACGGAAACCATTTGTGTTACGTACGGAACGGAAGGGACAGAGGTACGTACAGACAGCGGTGATACTATATGCTCCCCACACCCCCCCCACCCCCCACGACTCCAGGGGCATAAACACCATTAAGGTTCTACATATCAATACTAGCGGCATCTTTTTTCAGAAAAATATAGGAAAACTGTCCAAATTATAAGATAGGAGGGTTTAAAAAATACAGGAAAATTCTGAAAAATATAGGAATCAGCTGACAGCGTACAGTACTGTGACCTCGGAATTGTCTGATATAAACTGTAGGAGGAACTTGCTGGCAATAAAGTCAAATCTGAATAATCTTTAAAAAGTATAAATGACTACCAAAATTTGGTGTACTGTAGCCTCAAAACAGTATGTACTGTATCACCTCTTAGTCTTACTGTCCACTAAAATGAAAACTGTAGGAAGATTTATCCAGAAACTAAGTCATGTCTGAAAAATCTTTAAAAATAGTGATAACTCTATCAAAACTTGGTGTACTGCAACCTTGATATAATAAGCCCTGTACAATCTCAAGGTCTAACTGTACACCAAGTATCAACCCAATCTGATGAAAACTGTTGGAGGAGTTTGAGGGAAGTAAGTCATATCTGAACAATCTTTAAAGAGTAAAGACTATCAAACTTTGGTGTATTGTAACCCTGTAACCTCGAAACAATATGTGCTGTACCACCTTACAGTCTATCTGTCCACCGAGTTTCAACTTCATTCGATGAAAACTTTAGGAAGAGTTATCTGGAAACAAAGTCATGTCTGAAAAATCTTTTATAAATAGTGACAACTCTATCTTTGGTGTACTTTGACCTAAAAACAATATGCACTGTATCACCTCATGGTCTAGCTGTTCACCAAAGTTTTAACCCGAACTTATATGTAAGATTCAGGAAGATCTGGACTTGTCCCAGATTTTATCCACGTCCACATTATCTCCAAGTTTCAGGAACATCTGATCAAATCTGAAGGAGTTATAGTGATGGCAAAGTCAAATAGAGGTTTTTTCAGCAATCAAGGGCATGTAACTCTAAGATTAATGACTGGATCTGGCCAATTTTGGAACTTGTCCGAAATTTAATCCATGTCCACATGATCTGCAAGTTTCAGGCAGATCCACTCAAAACTGAACAAGTTAAGCTGATAACAATGTAAAAAAGAGGCTTTTTCAACAATCAAGGGGATGCAACTCTAAGATTAATGATCTGGCCAGTTTTTTAACTTGTTTGAAATTTAACCTATGTCCACATTATCTGCAAGTTTCAAGAACATCTGATCAAAACTGAAGGAGTTATGGTGATGACAAGTATTTTCCCATTTTAAGTCTTTGGGACCTTGGGGTTGCCATAGCAACCAAGGTTTTCATTGGATTTCCATGAAAAGCTTACACAATTAATGCCACACCAGAGGTATGCTATAGGTGAGAAATGATTGAGATCAGCCAGCAGACTGTGGAGATAGAACTGGTCAAAGGTGCTAACAGACAGACGACGGACAGAACACTATCCTTCTAGCTCCCCTGGAGCCTTCGGCCCAGATGAGCTAACAAGAGGGCCATGATGGCCCTGTAACGCTCACCTGAGCAACATAGCACTTTGACAGCCTGATCTAGAACTGATTAAGGCAAACATTCTGATCAAAGTTCAAAATGATTATAACAAAGTTTTCTGCTGATTTGGCCCAGTGACCTAGTTTTTAATACCAAGTAACCCAGTTTCGAACTTGACCTAGAACTCATCAAGACAAACATTTTGTGCAAGATTCATGATGATTGCTTGAAAAATGTGACCGCTAGAGTGATAAGATTTTACGCTGATTTGGCCAGGTGACCTAGTTTTTGACCCCAGGTGTTCCAGTTTCGAACTTCACCTAGAAATCATCAAGACAAACATTTTGAGCCAGATTCATGATGATTGTTTCAAAAATGTGACCGCTAGAGTGTTAACAAGGTTTTCTGCTGATTTGGCCGGGTGACCTAGTTTTTTACCCCAAGTGACTCAGTTTCAAACATATCCTAGAACTCATCAAGACAAACATTTTGAGCAAGATTCATGATAATTGCTTCAAAAATGAGACCGCTAGAGTGTTAACAAGGTTTTCTGCTGGTTTGGCCTGGTGACCTAGTTTTTGAAACCACATGACCCAGTTTCGAACCTGACCTAGAAATCATCAAGACAAACATTTTGAGCAAGATTCATGATTATTGCTTTAAAAATGAGACCGCTAGAGTGTTAACAAGGTTTTCTGCTGATTTGGCCCGGTGCCCTAGTTTTTGACTCCAAGTGACCCAGTTTCGAACTCGACCTATAAATCATCAAGACAAACATTTTGAGCAAGATTCATGATGATTGCTTCAAAAATGTGATCGCTAGAGTGTTAACAAGGTTTTCTGCTGATCTGGCCAGGTGACCTAGTTTTTTACCCCAAGTGACCCAGTTTCGAACTTGACCTAGAAATCATCAAGACAAACATATTGAGCAAGATTCATGATGATTGCTTCAAAAATGTGACCGCTAGAGTGTTAACAAGGTCTTCTGCTGATCTGGCCAGGTGACCTAGTTTTTGACCCCAGGTGACCCAGTTTCAAACTTGACCTAGAAATCATCAAGACAAACATAATGTGTAAGATTCATGATGATTGCTTCAAAAATGTGACCGCTAGAGTGCTAACATGGTTTTCTGCTGATCTGGCCCGGTGATCTAGTTTTTGACCCCAAGTGACCCAGTTTCGAACTTGACCTAGAAATCATCAAGACAAATATATTGAGCAAGATTCATGATGATTGCTTCAAAAATGTGACCGCTAGAGTGTTAACAAGGTTTTCTGCTGATCTGGCCTGGTGACCTAGTTTTTGATCCCAGAAGACCCAGTTTCGAACTTGACCTAGATTTAATAGAGGCAAACATTTTGAGCATGTTTCATCAAGATTGGGTCAAAACTATGACCTGTAGAGTGTTAACAAGTTTTTCCTTTGATTTGATCTGGCGACCTAGTTTTTGACCCCAAGTAACCCAGTATCGAACTTGACCTAGATTTCATAGAGGCAAACATTCTGACCAAGTTTCATCAAGATTGGGTCAAAACTGTGACCTCTAGAGTGTTAACAAACTAATTGTTGACGACGAACGACGGACGACGGACATAGGGTGATGACAATAGCTCACCCTGAGCTTTTGCTCAGGTGAGCTAAAAACTTAATCAATGGTCCTAAGAGTTGTTCAAAAACAAAAGGAAAATCACTCCACCAGATCAATAGACATGTCCTTATCATAAAATATTTAAACAACAGCCATGATGTTTGTTAAAAAATAGAAATGTGTCCAAAGACCACGGATCCACCCCTCCACCTCCCCCCCCCACCCCCCCCCCCCCCCCCCCTGAAAAACTTAAACGCAAATTGCTAATGCCATTGCTGATGGGGACAGATGGACGAAGAGACAGGGGTAGCACTATCCATCCTTCAAATGGCTGGGGCATAAAAAAGAAATAAAAGCTGCCACAGGACAGTATACTTTGCTTGAACAGTGCTTTGCCAATAAAATGAAACAAGAATTGCATGGGAAATGATGCTGCACCTGCACTGAACAAAGTTATATTAGTATTATACTTTGTTCAATGGACTGTGAAATATAGGTCACTGTGACCTACATTTATTTTGAGGTCATTAATTAGTACAGGTGTCCTAGATTTTGACCTCTAGCCCTACCCATGGGGCAGGAACCCTGGGGTCTAAAGTCATGGAATGAAAGCCGACTCTCCAGAGTACCTCTGGTCCAAATGTGAATGCATTCTGATAAGCAGTTGTCAAGATATGAACTTTTGAAAAACTGACACATAAAACTTTAAAGTACATCATTAACATGTAGTGTGATGGTAACACAAAAGCAAACATCTGGGGTGAGTACAATTTGGCCTTTTGGTTCAAGAGAAGAAGTTCAATATTGACTTTCAAGATGGTGGCCATCTTGGATTTTCAATCAGAATGATTTTAGCTACTTTTGATCTACAAGTCACCTCAATTCTTCCAATGAAGTTCCGGTCAATTGCCCTTTTGGTTCGGGAGAAAATGTTCAAAATAGATTTTCAACATGGATGCAAGGGCAACCATCTTGGATTTCTGATCAGAATAATTTCAGCTATTTTTTATCTACAAGTCACCCCATACTTCCTTTCAAATTTCAAGCCAATGGGCCTTTTTATTCAGAAGACCAAGTTCAAAATAGATTTTCAAGATGGCAACTGTGGGGACCATAAACTTTTAGTTATTTTTGATCTACAAGTCACATCGATGATTCTTACCAAGTTTCAAGTCAACTGGCCTTTTGGTTCAGGAGCAGCAGGCGAAAAATAGATTTTCAAGATGGCCGCCATCTTGGATTTCCGAATGTAACAATTTAAGCCATTTTTTATTCTATCAGTCCCCTCTATGCTTCCTATCCAGGTTAGAGCCAATTGGCCTTTCCATTCATAAGAAGTGATAAATAGATTTTCAAGATGGCCACCATGGCTGCTATCTTGGATTTCCGATTAAAAAGATTTTATTTATTTATTTTTTTTTTTTTTGATCTACAAGATAGTCACCCCCATGCTTCCTACCAAATTTCAAGTCAACTGGCCTTTCGTTTCAGGAGAAGAAGCAAAAAAAGAGACTTTCAAGATGCGGCCATCTTGTATTTCCGATAGGAACTATTTTAGCCATTTTTGACCTACAAGTCACCCTGATGCTTCTTACCAAGTTTCAAGTCCATTAGCTTTTTGGTTCAGGAGAAGAAGCGAAAAATAAATTTTCAAGATGGTCGCCATTGCCCCCATCTTGGATCGGAACAATTTTAGCTATTTTTTATCTACAAGTCATCCTGATGCTTCCTACCAAGTTTCAAGTCAGTTGGCCTTTAAGTTCAAGAGAGGCCTCGGTGGCTCAGTTGGATGCGCCGTCCGACTGGAGACAAGGAGGTCGCGGATTCAACCCCCGCCGGGGTCGGCAACATTCTTTCGTGGAGATTGATCATGAAATATTTTCTATGGTCATTCTCTCTTCCGCTGATTCAAGAAGGGCAGTTGTCAGTTTCTGACGAAAGAATGTGAACAATACTGGTTAACCGCTTAGAGGACTAAGCCGGCCCAGTAAACATGTGGTTAGGTAAACTGACCGCGCTCAACATGACCACATTGGGTTGACTGGGCCGTAAAACCTCAACACAAACAAACATCAAGAGAAAAACGAAAACAGATTTTCAAGATGGCCGCCATGATCTTGGATTTCCAATCAGAACAATTTTAGGTATTTTTGATCTATAAGTCACCCCGATGCTTCCTATATTTCAAGTCAACTGGAATTTTGGTTCAGGAGAAGATGCAAAAAATAGAATGGCCATTTAGCTCTGGCAGCCATCTTGTTCATCCGAGTGGAACAGTTTGAGCAATGTTGGTAGAGTGCCACCCAAGGAACATTCCTGTGAAATTATTTCAAAATCCATCCACTGGTTAAGGAGGAGAAGACGTTTAAAGGTTTTTTCTATTTTTAGCTCTGGCTGCCATTTTGTTCATCCGAGCAGAATGGTTTTAGCATATTTGGTAGAGGGTCACCCAAGGAACATTCATGTGAAATTATTTCAAAATCCATCCACTGGTTAAGAAGGAGAAGTTGTTTAAAGGTTTTTCTATTTTTAGCTCTGGCGGCCATCTTTTCATCCGAGCGGAACTGGCTGAGCAATTTTGGTAGAGGGTCACCCAAGGAACAGACAAGTGTAATTATTTTAAAATCCATTCACTGGTTAAAGAGAAGTCGTTTAAAGGTTTTTCTATTTTTAGCTCTGGCGGCCATCTTGTTCATCCGAGCTGAACGGTTTGAGCAATTTTGGTAGTGGTTCACCCAAGGAACATTCCTGTGAAATTATTTTGAAATTGGGTCAGTGGCCTAGGAGGACATGTCATTTTAAGGTTTTCTGTTTTTAGCTCTGGTAGCCATTTTGTTTAGCGGAGCAGAACCATTTAGGCAATTTTGGTAGAGGGTCATCCAAGGAACATGCCTGTAAAATTATTTCAAAATCCATTCACCGGCTTAGGAGGAGATGTCTTTTAAGTAAATTGTTGACAGATGGACGACGGATGATGGATGAAGACAGTCACAAAAGCTCACCTTAAGCCTTTGGCTCAGGTGAGCTAAAAAAACGCTCAACTGGATTATTAGCGCAAATGCATACAAGTAAGGAAAATATCAAACCTAAAATGTCTGCTAGGCAAACACTGACATCTGTACTGGTATACTATCTCTGACATATGGTGATTACTGATATCTTCATCTGAAGACGACATTAAAATGGCTGATGTGTTTACTTGTTTCGGTATTCATGATTCCGGTAAAACAGTTATGAATTCTGAATTTGGAAATGCATAGCTGCATATTGAATATTAAAATGAAGTTCTTGAACATGTTCTGGACTTAGTTTAGGTTCAATATTATTTTGAAAAATAGCCATCAGAAGAGATGGCAAATCGCCCAACCAAACTGCCATTTCTAAATTTGGTGTATTTCAATCAGATATCATGGAAATATTGGAACAGAGCAAAGTAAAACTAGAAATTGTGTTTGTAAAACACTATACCCCCAGCCACAGGCTTGCCTCTAAAGATAAAATAAGGTAAGAAGAGCTGTTGCATGACAGCATATCTCGCATGTTTGCGCCTTGTCTACCTATGTTTACACATTAACACGTCAAAAGGTGTATTTAGTATTTTTATATGATTCTATTCCAAACACAATAAGTTTGTGAGTCTGAATATAAATCACACATCCCTCTATAAATTTTAATGCTACTCTATGTGTTACATGGAACACTGACCCAGATATATTTTGAGGTTGATCATCACCTCACATGGAACTAATGTCTTGGTATGAAATTTCTCCATCAAATAGTCTTCCAGTTATTAGGCAAAATCACTGAATGATGAATATAGGTCATATTGAGTCAAACTGACCTAGATATATTTTTATGTCAATCAACGGGTCACATGGAAGTTAAAATCTAGGTATGACATTTCTCTATCAAAGTCTTAGAGATATAAGGTAAAATCACTGCACTGTGAAATGTAGGTCACAACGACCTACATATATTTTTGGGTTACTCTTAGTGTCACATGGAACTAATATTCATGGTACAATATTTCTCCATCAAACAGTCTTCGAAATATAAGGAAAAATCACTGGACCATGAAATATTGGTCACACTGACATGCATATATTTTGAGGGCAGCATTCGTGTCACATGGAACTAATATCCAAGGTATGACATTTCTCTTATAAAACACTCATCAAAATATAAGGCATAATCACTAGACCATGAAATATGGGTCAAACTGACCTACATATACTTTGAGGTCACTCTTAGTGCCACATGAAATATCCAAGGTATGACATTTCTCTATCAAATAGTCTTCAAGATACGAGGCATAATCAATCACTGGACCATGAAATATAAGTCACAGTGCCCTAATTCTATTTTGAGGTCACTTTTCGTGTCACATGGAACTAATATCCAAGGTATGACATTTTTCCATCAAATAGTCGAGATATGACGTAATCACTGGACCATGAAATATGGGTCACATTGACCTACATATTGACCTACATATATTTTGAGGTCACTCTTCCTGTCACATGGAATTAATGTCCAAGGTATGACATTTCTCTATCAAATAGTCTTCGAGATATACGGCATAATCACTGGCCCATGAAGTATAGGTCAAATTGACCTACATTCTCTATAAAACAGTCTTCGAGATGTCTTGCTAACGAGTTTTCAATGTTATTTTATTAAAAGGGAAATAACTCTAAAATGGGAGATAATTCGCATAAGAAAAAAAATACGGGTCACCTGTTTTTTCATGAGGAATACATATATGAAATTTCAAAACATTAGCATACATGATTCTAAACTTATGCTATGCCCAATAAAGCAACAAGATTAAATGGTCAGAAATTGCAAAGGGCCATAACTCCGACAACTTTTCATTTAATTGGTTGAAAATTTAATCAGGTGATCTCCTTCTCAGTCCCAATCAGTTTACCAAATACCAAGGCTCTAGCTCAAATACTGTTTGAGATATCTTGCTAAAGATATTTCAATGTTCTTTTATTAAAAGGTAAATGACTCTAAAATGGGAGATAATTTGGATAAGAATATGTACTGTAGTCCTTGGAGGCTGTCAGTCTTCTTTAGGCATCAATGGCTCTGTTTTTCCTGAACCACCACCACTTTCTGGGCAGCAACTACTGGGCCCAATGTATGAAGATTTGCTGACTGCGGAGACATATCTCTTAGATAGAATTTAGCAAAGGTAAAAAATTGATTCCACACTGCTGCTTTCAGAAGTTCATTGAGCGGAACCTTATCAAAAAAGGCCCAAGAGGAAGATAGTGCCCTAACTTCATGGGCTTTAATCTTTAAGAAAGAGATGTCTACGAGTGAGTTTCCTATAGGCAATTTTAATAGTATGAGATATCCATCTCGAGACAGAAGCCTTAGAAATATCTTGATTGCCTTTAATCTTGTTCTATTTTGGCGATAAGAGCTAGTCATTTTAAGACAAAATTTTAAGGCTCTTATCAGGCATAAAAGTCTATCCAAGTGTTCCCTTTTACATGTACGAGCTAGATTAAGGATAACTATAGGATCTGGACAGATAGAAGGAAGTTGATTCTTTGCTAAGAACCTAGTTTGTACTATCAGTGATACTGATCCATCAGACTGATTGAATCTTAGATGATTTGCATCCATTGCCAAGGCATGTATTTCACTACATCTTTTGGCAGTAGCAAGAGCTGAAAGAAAAGCTGTCTTTATTGTGACATGAAGTTTAGAAGCCTTATGTAAAGGTTCATAAGGGGCTTTCTGTAGACAGACTAAGACCCAAGATAAATCCCATTTAGGAGTAAGAGATCTTTGTACAGGTCATTGTAATTTAAAAGATCTTATTAATTCTGATAAGACAGGATTAGATCCTATTCTGTTATCAGTCTTAAATTTAAGAGTAATAGAGATCATAAATCTATAACCCTTAATCGTACTTATTTGGTACTTTTTTCCCAGAGAAAAGGTAAACGAGGAAGTTGGCTATTATAGTAAGAGGGGCTGAGACTGGATTAACCTTCTTTCTATGACACCAATTGGAATATACAATCCATTTTGCATCATAGACTTTTTGAGTTGATGTTCGTCTTGATTTTGAGACAAATTCTGCAATGTTTTGCGAAAATTTTTTATCAGTGTTTGATTGTTTGATAACTCCCAAGTGTGAAGATCAAATAATGGTAGGTTTGGATGTTGAAACTTTCCTTTTGCTTGTGTCAGTAGTTTTGGAAAGAGCGGGAGACGAACTGGAGCTGAAACTAGTAGTTGTAGTACCTCTGAGAACCATGGTCGTTGAGGCCAAAGAGGGGCTATAAGAACTATTCTATACTGAGATTGACGTTTCTTGGCCAGGACAGAAGGAATCAATATTGTTGGAGGAAATGCATTAGCATGAAGAAGGTTCCAGTTCATAGAAAAAGCATCTATCGCTAAGGCCTGATTGTCCAGAACTGGAGAAACATACAATGGAAGTTTGTGATTGAAACGAGTCGCAAACAGATCCACACTGGGGAAACTGAACATTTGGAAAATTGAGTTCGCGATCGATTGATCTAATGCCCATTCTGTTTTGAGAGGTTTGTCCATTCTCGATAGGCGGTCTGCCAAAACATTGAATTTGCCTGGGACATGACGAACCCTGACAACTTTATGTTGTTTCAGGCACCAAGGGAGGATCTCCCACACCTCTACACAGAGGCTGGGAGAGTGAGTTCCTCCTTGTTTGTTCATATAAGAGACCAATGATGTGTTGTCGGTAGAAATCATGACACAAGAATGGTGGATATATTTTAAGGCTTTCTTTAGTGCGAAATGAATGGCCATTATTTCCAGTATATTGATATGGAGTTGGGACTGGTCTTCTGACCAGTGACCATGAAAGGATAGACTCATCGGTTCTAGATGAGCTCCCCATCCGTAATGACTGGCATCCGTATAGAGGAATACACTGGGATCCGGAGGATGAATAGGCATCCCTTGAACAAAACAATTTGTATTCATCCACCATGTTAAATGGAATTTGATCATACTGTTGATCAAAACGTGATGATCTAGAGGAAGAATGTGAGGTCTCCAGACCGATAATAGACACATTTGCAGAAGCCGTAAATGAAGTCTGCCTAGTAGAATGAAGTCCGCTGCTGCACTGAGTTTGCCCAAAAGAGAAAGGAAAGTTCGTGCCGAAACTTGAGACTGAGAAAGGAATGTTTTAATAGTCAGAATAAGAGAGTCTACTCGGTCTGCTGGTACCCTGACTATATTCTGTTGAGTCAGAAATTCCATGCCTATAAAAGTGAATTTCTGTGTTGGTATGAAATCTGACTTCTTTAGATTAGGTATGAAACCTAGATTTTGTACTGTTTGAAGGCAGTATGTTGTGTGAGAGATTAGTCAGTTGCGAATCAAATCTCTTATCAGCCAATCATCTAGTACGGAAATAGAGATATGGCATGTTGACCCAAGTGCACCGCTATTACGTCCATTAATTTTGTGAAAATCCACGGACTTAGGGACATTCCGAAGGGTAAGGCCGTGAATTGGAAGACTTGACGTCCGCAGACGAAATGATGGTATTTTCTGAATAGTGGATGGATTGGAATGTGAAGATATGCATCCGTCAGATCTATGGAGACAGCCCAGTCTTTGACTATTATCGATTGTCATACTGACTTGACCGTCTCCATCTTCTAAGGCTGTTTCTTTATATATTATATAGATTTAGTAAAGAAAGATCTGTTACTTGAAGTAACTTTCCATTCTTTTTTGGTACTAGAAATAGCCGGGAATAAAAGCCAGGAGTTCCCGGATCCTGTACCCTTTCCACTGCCCATTTTTGGAGAAGTTCTACAATCTCTTCTCGTAACAACGGAGAGGAAAATTGACTTATCGGAACTACCGAAAGAGGACTTGACTTGAATGGTATCTTGAAACCATTTTGGACAATTGAAAGGACACATTAGCTGTCTGTCAATTCTTCCCATTGTTCCACAAAGTGGGCCAACCTTCCTCCCACTGGAATATCTGGCCGTGGCAAGATGGGCAGTGGAAAGGGTTGGTTTTCAGAACTTTGTGGAGGATGAGGCTGCTTAGAGGAGGGGAACTGCTTTGAAATTCCACTCCTCTTGGGATAGTCCTTTTTACTGGATGAATAAGACTGTGTCTGATTTTTAGGCCTATACGGCTGCGTTTGCTTAGGCCTAGAAGGCTTAATCGGCTGTTTAGGTCTCCTAAAGATTGGTGGGGCTAATTAAGCCGTCTTTTGTTGTTGTTGTATACTGGTTGCAGTCAAGGAAGATGCCAAGAACCTTTGTTGCTGGGCTTCAAAATTGCACTTGGCAACTTCCTTGATCTTATTTCCAAATAAGGTTTTAGCAGTTATTGAAGCATTGCGCAATTCATAGCAGGAATTCTCCAATAGGAGCTTAGACATGGCCAAAGCCCCATCACGTCTAGCCTGAAAAAGTTCAGTAGCTAAGACTGTTGACATAGCCGTAGCATGTTTGATCGACTTAGCTACTGCTTCAAGTAATCTAGAGAGAGCTGGTACAGACATTGATTGCTGCTGCAAACATAGGTATGCAGCAGACGAAAATAGGTCTGCATGCGAATTAATTGCAATAAGTTTGCGAGCTCTCTTTTCCCATGTTTCAATGCTTCTGATAGGAATGGAACATCTTCCTTTGCTGGAGAGAGATCCAGCAAAGAAGCATCCGCCTCTAAAGGAGGAATGTTATCAGTCAGGAAACACTGATTCTGACTTCTATAAAATTTAGTCTGCGTTAAACAAGAGACTAAATTTTGCGAACATATCCAATCTTTGCCACATTTCTCCACATCGATCTTGTTTTGGAGAAATTTGGCTGTATTCTCCACCAATTTTGACTGTGGCAAGACCAATAATGGAGTCGCATGTGACTCCATTAGATGTTCAATGCCAGAGAGAGGTACAGTTGGACGGACATAATTCTGGAGGCAAGAGCCTAAAAATTTCATTTATAGCTCTATCAAAGTACCATATTTCATGCTCTGATTCTGAACTTGAGTCCTTTGTAGAATGCTGAGTAATTTGTTCCGATTGAGGAATAGTCTATTTCTGCAGGCTGCAGATTAATCGGAGTTTCTGCAGTCTGCGGAATCTGTCTACCTCTTTTGTATCTACCGTAATCATTCGTTGAATGATTACTTGATGATGACAAAGAAGAAGAAGATGTCGATCTTCTTCTTCTCTTCTTATGAGACTGTTTGGATCTTCTTGACTTTCTATTTCTCATACGAGAGTTTGAAGCTAATGATCTAGAAGAGGAGGAAGTAGAAGTCGATCTATGTCTCCTCCTCTTCTTAGATTTGTGTTTTCTTTTGGACTGGTCTCTTCTAAAGACATGTCTAGAATGAGATGCTTGTCTATTGTCCAATCTCCAGTTATTGTCCATTGGTTCTATTACAATACTGGGATTGGACATATTGCTAAGTCCGGCTCCAAGGGTAATAATACTCTTCTTGTAGTATTAGTTGGGTTCTGAGATTCATTCAAAAATGAATGTTCTGAACCCTAATTAGATTTGTTATTTGTTGTAAACTCAGTGCAAATGGCATGAGTATTACCAAATCAAGTCTGATTAAAAGACTGATGACCGGTGACCAGTTGACCAGTGAAAATAGACTTCTACCTGCTTGAAATTCTAAGTCCAATGACCGGTGACTGGATGACTGGTGACCAGTGATTGGCTGACTTGTGTTTATTTGACTAATGACTGGTAACCGGTGATGAATTCTTGTTCTGTGAGTGGATGACCAGTGGCCGGTTGACTGGTGGCTGGATGACCGGTGACCGGTAGACTTATATTTCCTTGGGTATTTAAAGTACCTGTTAGCTGCCATCTGGATGGGTCCTACCCCTGGCAGCAGGGCCTTGTGGGGTGGTTGTCCCATCCAAAGAGTTGTTGTCTGATGCATCAGACACAACCTGTTTCTTCTTCTTGATGTTATGTTGTTTCTTCTTCATAACCCACTTTCTACTTGAATAAGTTCTTCTCTTATCGGTGAGATTCCAGATCTTATTAAGCCAAGTAACACACGTTGAACATGTAGATTCCCTAGAACAAGAAGAACATTTTAGACATTCAATGTGATTATCCCAATGCGCTTTGAGATGTCCACATTTACCACGAATAGTCTTCATGTAAGTCATGAAAACTAAAGACAAATTTCAAGTGATCAATAATACCAGAAATCGACAAACAATTTACAAACAGAAAAGAGATGTTTGGTGGATGGCATGATAGAGGAGGACAAGAAAAATTAGAAAATTTGACCGGAGAAAAAGGAAGTGAACATAGATTTTTTTCCCCCCGGAGAAAATTCCTTTATTTGCTTTTCGTACACAGAAAAGAAACTGACATGTGATTGAAAGAGCGGGTAGAGTGACGTCACACATGTAACTACTTAAGGGGCCTTCTGGATTAAGACTCTATAAGACGACTGAACTGTCATTTTTTCTGTGGAAGGTGTGAATACAGAATAGAATAGCGCATTATCTATAGGTTAATGTATTGTGCAGTTAAAATATTTCAAACCATTAAGAAGTCATTGAGTGCATAAGAATTTGGCTTTGCAATTTATTCAGTGGAGAGTAGAAGAAAAAGAACAAAGCAAGAGTTGTCCTTCTTGCATGTGACACTCCTACTTGATCTGATGTATGTCCCACCAAAATATTATCAAATTATCTCAGAGAGTATGGGATTTATAGCTAGCACAAGATTTCAGATCCAGGGGAGTTAAGTACATAACAAAAAGTGTGACATGTGACATGCCTACTGGTCCTTATCTATGTGTCTATCAAATATTATCAAAATATTTCAAACCATTAAGAAGTAATAGAGAGCACAAGAATTTAGCTTAGGAATTTATTCCGGTGATATAACTAGAATGTGACATGCCTACTGGTCCTTATCTATGCCTGTACCAAATCTTCTCAAAATATTTCAAACCATTTGCATAAGAATTTGGCTTAGGAATTCGTTTAGGGTAGATAACTAGAAAAAAGAACAAAGCAAGAGTTGTACTTCTTGCATGCAACATTCCTACTTGACCTGCTATATGTCCCTATCAAATATTATCAAATTATCCCAAACAGTATGGGACTTATAGCCTGCATAAGATTTCGGTTTCATGGGAGATAACTATGTAAAGAAGAAAGTGGAGTTGTCTCTCTTGCACGCGACACCCCTTCTGGACCTTATCTATGCCTCTACCAAATATTATCAGAATATTTCAAACCATTAAGAAGTTACGGAGTGCAAAAAAAAATTTAGCTTAGAAATTCATTCAGGGGAGATAACTAGAAAAAGAACAGGGCAAGAGTTGTCCTTCTTATATGCGACACTCCTACTTGACCTGATATATGTCCCTAAGGTATATTATCAATTTACCTCAAACAGTATGGGAGTTATGGCCAACACAAGATTTCTGCTTCAGGGGAGACAACTACATAATAAAAAAAGTGAGAGTTGTCTCTTGCACGCTACACATCTACTGGTCCTCCTCTTCATCCCTACCATATATTATCAATTTACCTCAAACAGTGGGAGTTATGGCCTGCACAAGATTTCTGCTTCAGGGGAGATAACTACATAATGAAGAAAGTGAGAGTCGTCTCTCTTGCATGTGACACGCCTACTGGTCCTCCTCTTCATCCCTACCAAATATTATCAAATTATCTCAAACAGTATGGGAGTTATGGCCTGCAAAAGACTTCGGCTTCTGGGGAGATAAGTACATAACGAAGAAAGTGAAAGCTGTTTCTCTTGCACGCAACAGGCCTACTGGTCCTCCTCTTCATTCCTACCAAACATCAAATTATGTCTAAGGGTATCAAAGTTATGGAGCGCACAAGGATGCATCTCAGATTTCTATGCATCTCACATTTCTACTTAAGGGGAGATAACTACATAATAAAGAAAGTGAGAGTTGTCTCTCTTGTACGTGACAGGACTACTGGTCCTCCTCTTCATCCCTACCAAATAGTATCTAATTATCTCAAAACAGTATGGGAGTTATGGCCTGCACAAGATTTCAGGAGAGATAACCACATAACAAAGAAGTTGAGAGTTGTCTCTGTTGCATGTGACATGCCTACTGGTCCTCCTCTTCATTCATACCAAATAGTATTAAACTAGAATTCTGCGAATTGGATGTGTCGCCTGCATAAAACACCAACCATTTGATATGAAAAAGGAAAAAAACACTGGTCCTTATAATCGCTCCTATCCCTAAAAGCAACCCCTCACTACAAACTTCGAATAAAATCAATGTATCCCTTCAAAAATTATTGAGGGGAAACAATATTTTTACCTTGTATTTTACCCAACAATAAAAACTAAGTCGAAAAAGGACCATAACTTGGCCAAAATTTTGCGGATGATTACCAATATCAAACTCTACCTGCATTTTACAATGATATATCCTTCTGTAAACTTTCAATAAAATCAATGCATCCCTGCAAAAGTAATAGAGTGGAAACCAATACCAACACACCAACAAAAACTAAGTAAAAACTGGGCCATAACTCAGCCAAAATTTTGTGGATGATTACTAATATTGAACTTGATCTGTATTTTACAATGATATATCCTTCTGCAAACTTTCAATAAAATCAATGCATCCCTGCAAAAGTTATTGATCGGAAACCAATATCAACTCAGCAAACACTAAGTCGAAAAAGGGCCATAACGGAGCCAAAATTTGGCAGATAATTACCAATATTGAACTTGACCTGTATTTTTAAGTGATATAAAGTTCTGCAAAGTTTGAATGAAATCAATGCATCCCTTCGAAGGTTATTCAGTGGAAATGAACAACAAAAACTAAGTTGAAAAAGGGCCATAACTCAGCCAAAAGGCAGATTATTACCAATATCGAACTTGACCGGTATTTTATAGAGATATAAAGTTCTGCAAAGTTTGAATGAAATCAAGCTCCCTTCAAAAGTTTTTGAGCGGAAATGAAAAGTGTGACGACAACACCAATGATGCCCCCGCTTCCGAAGCAGACGGACAACAGGATCCCTATGTGTCTGCCATGCTATGCAGGCGACACAAACATGTCTAAGGGTATAAAAGTTATGGAGCGCACAAATATGTATCTATGGATTTCTGTTTCAGGGGAAATAACTACATAACAAAGAAAGCGAGAGTTGTCTCTCTTGCATGTGACATGCCTAATAGTCCTCCTCTTCATTCCCACCAAATATTATCAAATTATCTCAAACAGTATGGGAGTTATGGCGTGCACAAGATTTTGGCTTCAGGGGAGATAACTACATAATGAAGACAATCAGAGTTGTCTCTCTTGTAAGCGACATGCCTACTGGTCCTCCTCTTCATTCCTACCAAATATTATCAAAATAAGGGTGTCAAAGTTACAGAGCACAAAAGGATGCATCTACGGATTTGACGGATGGATGCCATGCTGATCACTATATCCCCCGAACCTATCGGTCAGGGGATAAAAATGGTTGAATGTACTTACCTCTTGGAAAATTCTGGAAAGTTCACAGACTAGACACTGTTTATCACCCTCTTTCACAAACTGACATATATGTTTGTCTGCTAGAAAATAATCTCGTAGCACTGGGGTGTGGATTAATGCCTGTACAATAGTGTTCATAAAGCATGTGTTCCCTAGATTGATCAGTCCTCTTAGACCTGTATAAACAGAAGAAGACGGCAAAAGTCTACATTTCATATCAGTTGTATCAAACAACTAGAAGTTTTGTGAATGTGATGACTCACCTGAATCTGTGCAAATTAAACTCAAGCAATACTAAATGAACGATTAATATCAACTTATCAACTACTTCTGATTACCAATATCTCACACCAATCCCCAACCAGAGCTCAACTCACAGCCCTCTTCATACAAAACTGTTATATAAGTCTGTTGAAAATAGTGCTGAAAGACAAACTATAATTCAAACCCTGTCCAAACCACCACAGGGTCAGAATTCTTAGTGAAAACTTCTAGTCCCCATACAATTTATTATGATGTGCTATGAGACCATGTTCTGAACAAGAGCTTATAGACTTTATTTGATTTCATTGCAGCTGGTGTCAAGTGTAGTGAGGTGTAAATTCTTCCCATACTTCAGCGCAGTTTTTATTTGCCTTGGGATCATTGATCCCATTCTGGTTTCTTCGAAAATCCAGTTCCTCTTGAGTCAGTACTAGGTGAATGTATGCAGCCCAGCAAAATGAAATTTTATAATCTTACAACATGAAAGTCTTAACAAAGGAATGAAGCATATGAGGGTCGTGCAAAAAGTTATGTCACTAATAGGCTTCCTTAGTTTTATCCCAGATATATTTTAAAATGCTTCACAGCACTTGAATGGTGTATTGAATAGCTAACGATACCCGTTTATTTCGTGCAAATTGCTTTCCAACGGACCGAGTTATTTCAAATTGAAATAGATGCAGTCATATACACTGACCAATTTACTTGTTACATTGGAACATGGACCAGAAGACTGAAATTCGTAGCGATATTAAATGCCGCATTAGGCTTAATATAGATTCAAAGCAGATATTTAATGAATTGTGTGGTATATATGGACCTCAGACCACTTCAATGCGCACAGTTTTTAGGTGAGTTAAAGCTTTTAAAGCTGGGAAATTTTCTGTTGAAGATGATACCCATCCTGGAAGGCCTATGTTACCAAGGCTAACATCGCTGCTGTAAAGATTGTGGTTAAACAGGATGGGCGATTTTCTGTCAAAGATATAGCTAGTTGTACTGGCATATCAGAAGGCAGTGTGCAAACAATTCTGAAAAAGCATTTGGACCTGAGTAAGGTTTGCGCTAGGTGGGTACCTCATTTGCTCACTGAGGAGCAAAAGACATGCCTTAAATGTGCACGGGAACTTTTGAAAACATACAAAGGCTGTAATAGTTGGGTTATTTCTAACTTGCTAACAGGTGATGAAACCTGGGTGCACATGTTTGAGCCACAAAGAAGGGCTGATAAGCAATGGAAGCGAAAAGATCAAGAACACCCATGTATTGCCAAGAGAACCATAAGTTCGAAAAAGATGTTGTACGCAATTTTCTTTAATTCAAGTGGGCCAGTCGTTCAAGTGCCTTGTCCATCTGGTCATACAGTCACTGGCCGATTCTACAAGAATTCTGTACTGGGGAAAGTGAAAGAGTTTTACAATAAGAAACGACCAAGCAAAGAATGGTCACGAGTCCACCTTTTACATCACAACACCTCCTCTCTTAAGTGTGAGGTTGTTAAGTCTTTTTTTGGCTTCTGAAAAGGTGAAAGTTTTAAACCATCCACCTTATTCACCTGACCTCAGTCCCTGTGACTTCTTTTCATTTCCAAGGCTTAAGAAAATGCTTTCTGGAAATAAGTATACGTCTAGAAGTTCTCTTGGCAGCGCTATTTATCAGTGTCTCCAACAGATACTAAAAGAAGACTATTTATCTCCTTTTGTTTGTTTGTTTGTGTTGAGGTTTTACGGCCCAGTCAACCCAATGGGGTCATGTCGAGCGCGGTCAGTTTACCTAACCACACGTTTACTGGGCACGCTTAGTACTCTAAGTGGTTAACCAGTATTGTGCACATTCTTTTCGCCAGAAAGTTTATCTCCTTTTCGCGACTGGGTAAAAGGGTTACAAAAATATGTTTCATTAAAGGGGGAATACTTTGAAGGTTTGTAATAAAAATAAGTTTGATAAAGCATAGCACTGAAGTAATCCAAACCCAGTGACAAAACTTTTTGCAGGACCCTTGTAATGTGCTATTCTATTCTGTATTTCAAACCTTCCATAGAAAAAATGACTCTTTGGCTCAGTGGTTAGAGCACTGGATTTTTGGCTCAGTGGTTAGAGTCTGGACAGACCGGGTTCGAATCCCACTACAGGCGGGAAATTTTTTCAGCTTTGCTTCATCTTAAAGAATCTTAATTCAGAAGGTCCCTTAGGCGTGTGACGTCACTCTTTCGATCACGTGTCAGTTTCTTTGAAGGATAAACTCAATATAACTGAGCTACGCAGGGAAGAGAGGTGGGATTTTCTTATCTATAGGTTAAGTATTGCTAGTTAAAATATGTTTTTTACTTATAAAAACTTCATTTTAACTGCACAATACTTTTACCTATAGATAATGTGCTAGAATCTGCAGATTAGGAGGGAGGAGCTCTCCTAGTTCTATCAGATACATTCTATAATATATGCAAAGAACTTAGAATTATCTAGCTTATAACATATCTCTTATAACATATCTCTAAGGTGTTAATACCTTATATGTTAATGGTGGGCTCTGGAGGCTGCCAGTTTTCTCAAGCATCAGGGGCCTGATTCCCCCCCCCCCCCCCCCCCCAACCATACACACACCCCTTACACTCTTTTTTTGGTAACAACAGTTGATAAGTTATTAACCTTCTAGATTTGCACTATAAAAGGCAAATTTCAAGACTACTGTTTGATAATGTATATGAGCTGAACCTTATCAAACAAATCTCAAGAAAGATAGCTATCTATCTTTGTGAGGTTTAATTATTTAATAAGGAAATCTTCTCGGATGAGTTTCCTATAGATAACCTACATCTCTCGAGATTTTAGTATAAATCCTAGAGATATAATGATTACCTTAATTAGTAAATAGTCTAGACTATTTACTTAATATGAAATAATTAGGCTCTGGTAATTGGGCAGATCTGATTCTTGCCAAATAACCAGTTCATAATTTCTGATTTTAAAACTATAAGATTTTACAAATTATTCCAGTTTGCTTTTTCGAGCTAAACAGGAATAATAATAATCTGGGTAAATGGACCGATCTAATTCTTGCCAATGCTAGCCTCGGTGGCTCAGTTGGATGCGCCGTCCGACTGGAGAACAGGAGGTCGCTGGTTCAACCCCCGCCGAGGTCGGCAACATTCTTTCGCGGAGATTGATCATGAAATATTTTCTACGGTCTTTCTCTCCCTTCCGCTGATTCAAGAAGTGCAGTTGTCAGTTTCTGGCGAAAGAATGTGCACAACACTGGTTAACCGCTTAGAGGACTAAGTCTGCCCAGTAAACGTGTGGTTAGGTAAACTGACCGCGCTCGACATGACCCCATTGGGTTGACTGGGCCGTAAAACCTCAACACAAACAAACAATTCTTGCCAAATACCCAGTTTATCAACCAATGATAGTGAACATATGACTGATAATGTGCACAACACTGGTTAACCGCTTAGAGGACTAAGTCTGCCCAGTAAACGTGTGGTTAGGTAAACTGACCGCGCTCAACATGACCCCATTAGGTTGACTGGGCCGTAAAACCTCAACACAAACAAAAAATTCTTGCCAAATACCCAGTTTATCAACCAATGATAGTGAACATATGATTGATAATTTTTTTTATATATTTTATCTATTGCTAGGTTAACTTTGGAAACGTATCTTAGTATGGCAATAGATACTAAATGTTTACTTCTCCGCATGAAGATGAACAACCTGAAGAATTTTTTACACTGAACTTTTACGTAGTCTTGGTAAAAGTAAATAAAGGAAAGGCTGCTAACATCATCACGTTGAGTTTGACAGCCCTGAAATTTCTAATAAGAGGAAAAGCTGATAAAATAACGTACTGTATAACAGCCTCAAAATTTTAGAACTATTTAAAAGATCTTACAATATCTATTAAAGATCTAATTAACTTTAAAACAACTGGCTAGAATTGATTCTATTACCAGATCTAAAGTATAACACATCATGAACTTAATTCCTAGATGCTACTGATTAGCATTCTTTGTCAAATTCCGAAGATATATTGATAATTTGACTATGATGGAAAGGGAAGTCATTACCGAATCAACCTTCCTTTTTCTATGACATATGTACAGTATTAGTAAATTCTGACGCCACTACTGCTTAATAACTTGCCCCATGAGATGAGAGTTGGAAAGTTTGTAATAAAACCTACTAATGATAGTTGAGTTTATAAATTATACATGTCCAGTCGGAATAATACTAATTTTAATATCTTTGATAACCAATGGCGTAGAGGTTCAGAGATATAAGATTAACTATTCTACACATACATTATTGGAATTAGTAAGAACAGATGATATCATCATTTATAATGTATATGAATGACTATAAAATATTCTAGTTATGGATAAATCATTATCGTCAGGCTGGATTATTCAAACTGTATAGATAATTGAAATTTATGACGTATCAAATCATAAATAACCTATCATATATATCACTTTATGAATAAACCATTTATCATGATGGTTAGGTTATCCAAAGAAACTGGTTAGAAATATAATATAACTTTAGGGATTGTGTAGAATTGTAAATAATCCATATTGTTATATATGTATACAGTATTTAGTCTTGAACGGTTTAACTAATTTCAAGACAATTAATTTATCTCAAGAGGGCCATGGTGGCCCTAAATCGCTCACCTGTGTCCCATTGCTTTAGGTTCAGGATGGTTGTATTGATTTAATTTAAATCAGGCAAGTGGTTTGTAAGATTATCAAAGTTTTCTATACAGATCATATTTTTGTACAAATATATAGGGAAAACAAGTGCTGTCCACAGTGGAGGTGGTGGTGGTGGGGGGAGGGGGGATGGGGGATGGGGCATGTTGTGTAATTGAAAGAATTTAGGAAAGGGTCTCTAGAGGAACATTTGAGACAGGTTGGATCAGTGGTTTACTTTTTGACTGTTTTCTCTTCCATTTTTAAAAAATTGCCTATTACTATCCATCCACTGGTTAAGGAGGAGAAGTCGTTTGGAGGTTTTTCTATTTTTAGCTTTGGCAGCCATCTTGTTCATCTGAGCGGAACAGTTTGAGCAATGTTGGTAGAGCGCCAACCAAGGAACATTCCTGTGAAATTATTTTAAAATCCATCCACTGGTTAAGGAGGAGAAGATGTTTAAAGGTTTTTCTATTTTTAGCTCTGGCTGCCATTTTGTTCATCCAAGCGGAATGGTTAAAGCAATTTTGGTGGAGGGTCACCCAAGGAGCATTCATGTGAAATTTTTTCAAAATCCATCCACTGGTTAAGGAGAAGTCATTTAAACGTTTTTCTATTTTTAACTCTGGCTGCCATCTTGTTCATCCAAGCGAAGTTTGAGCAATTTTTGGTAGAGGGTCACCCAAGGAACATTCATGTGTAATTATTTTAAAATCTGTTCACTGGTTAACGAGAAGAAGTCATTTAAAGGTTTTTCTATTTTTAGCTCTGGCAGCCATCTTGTTCATCTGAGCAGAACGGTTTGAGCAATTTTGGTAGAAGGTCACCCAAGGAATATTCCTGTTAAATTATTTTGAAATTGGGCAAGTGGCCTTGGAGGAGATGTTGTTTTAAAGTTTTTCTATTTTTAGCTCTGGCGGGCATTTTGTTAGCAGAGTAGAACCATTTAGGCAATTTTGGTAGAGGGTACTCCAAGGAATATTCCTGTAAAATTATTTCAAAATCCGTTCACTGGTTTAGGAGGAGATGCCTTTTAAGTAAATTGTTGACAAACGAGAAGACGTTTAAAGGTTTTTCTATTTTTAGCTCTGGTGGCCACCTTGTTCATCCGAGTGGAACGGTTTGAGCAATTTTGGTAGAGGGTCACCCAAGGGATATTCCTGTGAAATTATTTTGAAATTGGGCCAGTGGCCTTGGAGTCCTTTTAAGGTTTTTCTATTTTTAGTTCTGGCAGCCATTTTGTTCAGCGGAGCGGAACCATTAGGCAATTTTGGTAGAGGGTCACCCAAAGAACATTCCTGTAAAATTATTTCAAAATCCATTCACCAGTTTAGCAGGAGATGTCTTTTAAGTAAATTGTTGACAGATGCACGACAGACGATGGTCATAGTGCGGTCACAAAAGCTCACCTTGAGCCGTTTGCTCAGGTGAGCTAATAATAACCCCCTGAAATATAACTATTTTCGACACTTGTATCGCATTTCAGGAAGAAAAGGAACTCCCGTAATTCTACGCGTAAATTGGGAGAATTATTATCAAATAGTTAGATGATATATTAAACCACTATTGTGTTGTCAATAATTTTCAAACACAGGAGTGAATAATGTATTGTATGGCTTTTTGTTCGCCAAAATTTATGCCATATTTGTGTAAATGTAGATTTGGAACTGATCTATCGTTCAGAACATCTAAAAGGATAAGACTAATTATTCCTCCGTTCGAGGATAGAAAATGAGTACCTTATCCAGAATGAATGTATTGATGGAAATAAAACAGTAATTAGTATCTCATGGATGTATTCTCCTTAAACGAAGCGATTAGATTGTATCCATTGACATAACTGGAAGATTGTCACTCTTGAAACTTGACAATCCCAATAACTTATGAGAGGTTTTCAAATGAACAGACATAATCAATCAATTTGAAGCTGCAGCCTGTGTCCATTAATAATGCTGAAGTATGTATCAATACTCTTAAAGTACTTCAATGGTTCAATGGATATATACATGTACTCTATAAATAGGTTAAAATCTAATTTATCTAATTTTTTTTTAATCAATTCTAAACTTGACATGATGATGACAATATGAAGTTAGACATTATATTACCGCATATAATATGTCTAATTATTGTTTAATGATTTTTTTAGATGACCCATTAACGTAAACTTGTAGCTATAACGTCCATGTTTACAACATGTATCAATGTACTGATTAAGGTACATTCTGAAGATAGTGCAATGAAATAGGAAGATCCGATTGTTAAGTGTACAGTAAGAAGCTTCCTTTATATGGATGACTTAATCGTCTAAGATGATCCATTAGAATTTTAGAGACAATTCAGTCTTATCATTATATCGGCTTACGCACTGACTTGGTTGTCTTCTTGTATATTAAATGGAAATATCCGTCGTCTTAAGGATAAAACACATCCGGGAGTAAAGATCGTAACTTTCCGAATTTGCTACCCTTTCCATTACCTGTTAACAGAGACATTCTTATTCTCCTAATAATGGGAAGGAAACTGACTCATATTTATCCGAATGTATGATAGATGAGAAAGAGAACTGAACTTAGTCCTGAAATATTCTTGAATAATATAAGGACTTTTATTTCCTCAACGTTTTGTAAATATACCAATCTTTCTTCCATTGGAATATCTGTTGATGTGTTCAGATAGACAGTGGAAGAATTGGTTTTATGACTTGTAAATATCATTTATGTTTAGTGGAGGTAGAACTACTTGTTGCGTTAATATTCCTCATAGAAAATTCCTTTTGTATCAAACTATGAATAACTATAGACCTATACGATATGCTTGCTTAGGTCTGGAAATTTTATCGGCTGTATGGGTTTTTAAACGTTCCCGTAGCCAAAAATGTTAATTTATTATTCTCAGGAGAAGCCAAAATCTACATTATTGTACTTCACAATTAGATTTGTAATTTCTTGACATGAGAATAGAATTAATTGGAACATTTCTTCTCTAGACTAAAATGATTCAGATGAATTTAGATAAGGCAAAAAATAAGAACGTATCAAATTTATTAATGCTTTAATTTATATCAATATCTCTGATTGATTATTAGAGTCTGGACAAGACATGACTGACATGGGCTTTTGTTACAGGTATTAATAAATGTTGACAAAATAAATTTATATGGGACTAATAGCCTAAATTGCTGGCTGTTTCCCGTATTCTATGGTATAGAATATTTACCTCTTTTAGACTTTCTATGCGAATCGTAAGAATCTAGAGAGGACATTTGGTTTAAATAACTTTATAATATAATTTATTTGCATAACACATCCTAGAAGTCAAAATTTGACAATTGATGTGACTGTTTAACCAAGTCTATCCCTTATAATTCTGGATATACTTGGAAGTATTTCTATCAATTAGATAGGAAAGAACTAATAAGGAAGTTTAACGTGACCAGTAAATAGTTCTATTCCCGACAGAATTAATAGGGAGCATGATCTTCCAAAAAATCTCGGACACATCTCCGGTAAATTTTTAGATGATTTCATAGTCCAATTATTGAAGCATCAGGTATCTATTTCGTAGACTGCCTGTAAATCCTTGATAAATACATCCAATATCGATTGTAAGTTAAGTGTTTTTATATCACTCTCTCAGGTTGTATTGTTTATATCAACGTTAACAACCTGGGGAGAAATATGTTTGGATTTATGATACCATTTATGATCATAAAAAATACCAAAGAAAAGAAGAAAGAGATTGTGTACTTCTTATCTTATAACATATATTGATTTCTTTGTCTCTGTGCTTCTGCGAGAACAATGAAACTGAAGAAGAAGAGGAAGATGAGTAAACACCCAACTATATCTTCTCTTCTTTATATTATATAGGACAAAAGTATGGAGCTCACCCCTTGCAGTAAAGCCTTATGGGGTGGGGATCCATCAGAAGAGTTGATCTCTTGCAATACGTATTTAAGAGAAACAGATTTATAATCTTTTAAGTATTGTCTGATGTTCGATGACAATACTAAATTCTGGCAACTTCCTCAAACAGTAACACTCTTTTATTATTATTCATTGATTTCAGAAGTTTGTTCGAAGCTGATAGTTCTGATTCAATGATAAGTAAGAATATCTAGGATTCTGAGGCTCATTCAATAATGACTGCACAGAACTCCTTTAATATAATTGGCACCCGGTATTCAAACCAATCGCTGTTGTTTGATGACCCTTGCCTGGTAAATTGACTGGTGCCTGGTTGCCCGGTGACTGGTATCCAGTATGGTATGCCCGGTTGCCCGGTGACTGGTATCCAGTATGGTATGCCCGGTTGCCCGGTGACTGGTATCCAGTATGGTATGCTGGTAATCCCGCATAATGACCGGTGCCTGGATGACTGGTACCCAGTGACTGGTGCCTGGTATCAGATGACCAGTGACTGGTTGCCCGGTACCTGGTGACTGGTTGACTGGTGACTGGTTGACCAGTGACTGGTTGCCTGGTGCCTGCTAGCACAGTGCCTGGCTGACCGGTGATAAGTTGCCCAGGTTGACTGATGCCTGGTCGCCCGGTGCTTGGCTGACTGGTGCCTGGTGGAGCTGACTGTGCTGAAGAATGACCGGTGACTGGTGGACTTAGACTAAGGGTGCACGCACACATATAGTTGCCACCTAAATGGGTCTTACCCTTGCAGTAAAGCCATGTAGGGTGGTGCTACCATAAGAAAAGAGTTGCCATAAAACCCAACAAGGTTAACAACCTCTTTTTTTAGTCAGCTTCTTCACCATGGTAGATCTTCTAGCAGAACAAAGTCTTTGTTTGTCTGCAAGATCTCAATTGTAGTCCAGTTATTACAGATCAAATCAGTAGATAACCTGGAACAAAAAGAACAAGATAAATATTTGAATGATTACGCAAGACTTTCAAACTGAACACGACAGTCATGAAGATCAATAAGAAACTCGGGAAAACATTTGATGTAAATCGACGATCAAAAATAACAAGATACTGAAAATCGATTTAATGAAAATAGAATCTTCCATGAAAGGAGTGATAAAGGAACATAAGAAAACAGGAACTAAGAAAATAGACCGGAAAAAAGAAAGGAACATTAGATTTTTTTCACCTGGTAAAAAATTCGGTTTATTTTCTTTGTTCCACAGAAAAAAAAACTGACACATGATCAAAAGAGCGGGAAAAGTGACGTCACACAGGTAACTGCCTAAGGGATCTTCTGGATTAAGACTCTTTAGGACAACTAAATAGTCATTTTTTCTGTGAAAGGTTTGAAATACAGAATAGCATAGCACATTATCTATAGGTTAATGTAATGTGCAGTTAAAATACAATACTGCCAAAAAAGTCTCAATTAACTGAGACTCCGACTTTTGTTCTGTAATAAGTTTTTTGTTTCCAAGGGCAACTTCTTTAGATTTTAACTGACCTGAAGGTCATTATGGGAGGACATGGATAAAACTTTGTACCAGTAATTAACATCAGTTCAAGAACAAACTTTTTTTTTTGAATGAGCTGGTGTTTAGCGACATGTCAACCCTTGTGGGTCATTTTGTGTAGTCTCCCAGAGAAAGGGAGAAAAGAGATAGAAGAGATAGTAGAGGAGATAAAAGAGAGGGACAGGAAAGAAAAAGGAACAGGAATGAAAGTGAAGAAACAGAAGAAATAAAAACATCCCCCTCTACCCTTACCTGCTACTAGGATAGCAGGCCTTGCCCAACTGTAAGCCAATATCAGTTTGGTGCCCCATTGACACAAGATACACGACACTTTCACCACACCCTACCATCCCCCTCACTTTGAGAAGTTAGCCAAAAGGTAAACCTTGGTTGATGCCCGACAGTCCTATATCGCTCACCTGACCAAACAGATTTGCATATTTACTGTTGAAGTTTCAGCCAAGTTCACTGCTCTAGGATTTTTGTATAAACTTTATAGACCTAACCACCCCCACCCCCCTCCACCACACCCCCGGCCATGTTTTTTTACAAATCTTGACAACTTGAACTGAATCTTAAAAGAGGGTCACCAAAGGAACATTTCTGCCAAGTTATATTGAAATTGGTCCAGTGGTTTAAAAAGTTTTACATAGCTATAAAGCCCTACGCCCTAACAGCCATGTTTTTTGACGAATCATGACAGCTTGAACAAACTTGGTAGAGGGTCACCAAAGGAACATTCCTGCCAAGTTATATTGAAATCTGTTCAGTGGTTTCTGACAAGAAGATTGTTAAAGTTTTCTATTTAGATATATAGGGAAAATAAGCCCAACCCCATGGCAGCCATGTTTTTTGACGAATCATGATTGCTTGTACAATCTTGATAGAGGTTCACCAAAGCAACATTCCAGCCAAGTAATATTGAAATCGGTCATGAGGTATGTGACAAGAAGAATTTTAAAATTTTCTATGCAGATATATACGAAAAATAAGCCCCGCCCCCCTGGGGGCCATGGTTTTTGACGTATCATGAAGGCTTGAACAATCTTGGTAGAAGGTCACCAAAGCAACATTCCTGCCAAGTTACATTGAACTCGGTCCAACTGTTTCTTACAAGAAGATTTTTAAAGTTTCTATATAGATATATAGGGAAAATAAGCCCTGCCCCCTAGCTGCCATGTTTTTTGATGAATCATGACGGCTTGAAGAATCTTTGTAGAGGGTCACCAAAGAAACATTCCTGCCAATTTGTATTGAAATCAGTCCATTGGTTTCTGAAAAGAAGATTTAAAAAGTTTTATATATAGATATAAAGGGAAAATAAGCCCTGCCCCCGGCAGCCATGTTTTTTGACGAATCATGATTACTTGAACAATCTTAGTAGAGGGTCACCAAGGAAACATTTCTGTAAAGTTATAATGAAATTGGTTCAGTGGTTTCTGACAAGAAGAGTTTTAAAGTTTTCTATAGATATATAAGGAAAATAAGCCCCGACTCCTGGCGGCCATGTTTTTTTACGAATCATGACAGCTTGAACAATCTTGATAGAGGGTTACATAAGAAATATTCCTGCAATGTTACATTGAAATCGGTCAAGTGGTTTCTGAAAAGACTATTAAAATTTTCTATATAGATATATAGGAAAATAAGCCCCGCCCCCTAGCGGCCATGTTTTTTGACAAATCATAACGGTTTGAACAATCTTGGTAAAGGGTCACCAAGGAAACATTTCTGCGAAGTTATATTGAAATCAGTCCTGTGGTTTCTGACGACAAGATTTTTTCTATATAGATATATATGGAAAATAAGCCACGCACCCCCTAGCGGCCATGTTTTTTGACAAATCATGACGGCTTGAACAATCTTGATAGAGGGTCACTAAGGAAACATTTCTGCCAAGTTATATTGAAATCGGTCCAGTCGTTTATGACAAGAAGATTTTTAAAGTTTTCTATATAGATATATAGGGAAAATTAACCCCGCCCCCTAGCGGCCATGTTTTTAACGAATCATGGCGGCTTGAACAATCTTGGTAGAGGATCATCGAAGAGACATTACTGCAAAATTATATTGAAATCCATCCAGTGCTTTATGACAAGAAGATTTTTAAAGTTTTCTATATAGATATATAAGGAAAATAAGCCCCGCCCCCCTGGCGGCCATGTTTTTTGACAAATCCAAATGGCTTGAACAATCTTGCAACAAGATCACCAAAGGAACATTTCTGCAAAATCATATGGAAATCGGTCCAGTGGTTTCGGACAAGAAGATTTTTAAAGTTTTCTATACAGATAAATAGTGAAAATAAGCCCCGCCCCCTGGCGGCCATGTTTTTTGACAATTCCAAATGGCTTGAACAATCTTGGTACAGGATCGCCAAGGGAACATTTCTGCAAAATTATATGGAAATCGGTCTAGTGGTTTCGGACAAGAAGATTTTTAAAGTTTTCTATATAGATATATAGGGAAAATAAGCCCCGCCCCCTGGTGGCCATGTTTTTTGACGAATCCAAATGGCTTGAACAATCTTGGTAGAGGATCACCACAGGAACATTTTCGCAAAATTATATTGAAATCGGTCCAGTGGTTTGGACAAGAAGATTTTTAAAGTTTTCTATATAGATTATATAGGGAAAATAAGCCCCGCCCCCTGGCGGCCATGTTTTCTGAAGAATCCAAATGGCTTGAACAATCTTGGTAGAGGATCACCAAAGGAACATTTTTGCAAAATTATATGGAAATCGGTCCAGTGGTTTCGGACAAGAAGATTTTAAAAGTTCTCTCTCTCTCTCTCTCTCTCTCTCTCTCTCTCTATATATATATATATATATATATATATATATATATATATATAGGGAAAATAAGCCCCACCCTCTGGCGGCCATGTTTTTTGACGAATCCAAATGGCTTGAACAATCTTCCTAGAGGATCACCAAAGGAACATTTCTGCAAAATTATATTGAAATTGGTCCAGTGGTTTCGGACAAGAAGATTTTTAAAGTTTTCTATATACTTATATAGGGAAAATAAGCCCCGCCCCCTGGCGGTCATGTTTTTTGACGAATCCAAATGGCTTGAACAATCTTCCTAGAGGATCACCAAAGGAACATTTTTGCAAAATTATATTGAAATCAGTCCAGTGGTTTCGGACAAGAAGATTTTTAAAGTTTTCTATATAGATATATAGGGAAAATAAGCCCTGCCCCCTGGCGGCCATGTTTTTTGACGAATCCAAATGGCTTGAACAATCTTCATAGAGGATCACCAAAGGAACATTTCTGCAAAATTATATTGAAATCTGTCCAGTGGTTTCTGACAAGAAGATTTTTAAAGTTTTCTATATAGATATATAGGGAAAATAAGCCCCGCCCCCTGGCGGCCATGTTTTTTGACGAATCCAAATGGCTTGAACAATCTTGGTAGAGGATCACCAAAGGAACATTTCTGCAAAATTATATTGAAATCTGTCCAGTGGTTTCTGACAAGAAGATTTTTTAAAGTTTTTAGTAAAAAAATCTATTTTTAGCTCCTGTGACCTAGATATGCAACGGATCGGAACCATTTGAACAACTTTGAAAGAGGACCAACCAAGGATCATTCCTGTGAAGTTTGGTCAAATTCCAATCAGTGGTTTAGGAGGAGATATTGTTTAAAGATTGTGGACGGACGGACGACAACGCCGACGGACGGTGAGTGATCACAATACCTCACCTTGAGCCTTCGGCTCAGGTGAGCTAAAAATGCTGCAAGAAATTTTTTTGTAAACCTTTAACTTGTTTAATACTGATTTTATTTTTGTTCTTCAAGGGAGCCAAATCAGAAGAGTATTAAAAAAAAAAATCCAAAAAGCATTATGTATTTATAAAGATTTAATAATGGCAACCTTTCCTTGCAAATCTAATAAAAGAAGATGTTCAAAAACTTTCAAAGGGGCATAAATCTGCAAATATTTGGTGCACTGTAACCTCGAAATAATATGAGCTGCTCCACATCATCGTGTAACTATTTAAGAAGTTTCAGCTTGACTGGATGTACACTGTAGGAGGATTTAGCCGGAAACAAAAAATTAATAGAAATTTTCAAAGGGGTTTAATTCTGCTAATATTTGGTGGACTGTAACCTTGAAACAATATGCACTGCTCCACATCATAGTCTAACTACAAATCAAGTTTCAGCTTGATAGGATGTAAACTGTAGGAGGATTTAGCCGGAAACAAAAAGTTTACTGAAATTTTCAAAGGGGCATAACTCTGCTAATATTTGTTGGACTGTAACCTCGAAACAATATGCGCTGCTCCACATCATGGTCTAACTATACATGAAGTTTCAGCTTGATCGGATGTAAAATGTAGGAGGAGTTAACTGGAAATGAAAAGTTTACAGAAATTTTCTAAGGGGCATAACTTTGCAAACATTTGGTGGACTGAACCCCCGAAACAATATGCGCTGCGCCACATCATGGTCTAACTATATACCAAGTTTCAGCATGATCGGATGTAGACTGTAGGAGGAGTTAGCCGGAAACGAAAAAGTTTACGGACGGATGGACGGACACCATACCCAGTAACATAATACGTCCCGTTTTTCAAACGGGCATATAAAGAGGTTCAGCAACTGAAGCTAAAATGAATCATATGATTACAACTGCCAAATATGTTTCACATCACTTCACTGGTAAAGGAGAAAATGCAATTCAACCATTTTCCTATTATATGTCTATGGGAGCTTTCTGTTGCCACGGAAACCAAACCAAGAGGCAGATCATCATAATTTCAACTATTTCCCCCAATTATGGACAACTCATTTACATGGCTTTGGAGGAGTTGCCATTTGAAAATGTTAACGGATGGGCAAGCGGACACATGGATGACAGACAAGAAGTGATCACTATAACTCATCCTGAGCATCGCTCAGATGAGCTAAAAAGGAAAGTGAATCTCTGTTGTATACAGAAATCAAATTACCCAGGACATGCTCACTTGGATATAAATGGATACAGTCACAAAAAAAGGTGGAACTCCTACTTTTTGGGAGTGGTACTCCTACTTTTTGGAAGTGGGATTCCTGCTTTTTATAAAAGAGGAATCCCAGACTCTTACTTTTAAAATCTAAGTGAGAACACTGAATGCTGACCTCTGATATATACTGACTGTTTTAATATTTACTTATCTAAATATACCTTACCTACTGTTGAGCTTTCTTCCACCCTTCTTCGTTTACTGTTACGTCGAAGTAATTCCACCTCTCTGTAGTTTGGCTCCCATATTGGAACATGGTCATAAACACCTTGAAATATATGATAGATTCTCTATTATTTAAACATTATATGGATAAGTTAAACATAGAAAATTATTGATGGCTTCAGCTGGAAAACACTCAGATATCCCACACAATAGCATATATTTAGAATATGAATTTATAATAAACAAGGCATCGCAGACGATACAAATCCCCTCACATAAGATTACTTGGTGTGGGCAAACACTGAACTGGGGAATTTCATGACATATAATAGTAATGTGAATGAAGAAACAAAAAGCCTGTGACCTTAATGTAAAGGTCATATATGATTCTGACATTACAGTGCAGTATTTTTAACATTCAGATTTTCAGGTTGGGAGGGATTAGATCTCACATGATAGAAAATATTTCAGTCATGTCAACTTGACCTTGAGCCCAGGACCCTGAAAGTCAAACTTCTTTGAGATACTATCATACCCACAAAAGTGTGAAGATATATTAAAATCCATTGATAAATGCAGGGGCTAGAGCGATGACAAATGACTGATTGTGTTGGGGTTTAACGACACATCAACTCTTGTGGGTCATTTTGTGTCGTCTCCCAGAGAAAGGGAGAAGAGAGATAGTAGAGATGAAAGAGAGGGACAGCGAGAAAAAGGATATGAATGAAAGTGAAGAAACAGAAGAAATGAAGTTTTTAAAAGTAAAACATATTTTAACAAGCAATACTTAACCTATAAATAATGTGCTATATTTTATTCTGCCCATACCTTCCACAGAAAAAATGACAGTAACATCGTCCCATACAGTCTTAATCCAAAAGTCCCTTAGGCAGTCACCTGTGTGACATCATTCCTCCCGCTCTTTTGATCACGTGTCAGTTTCTTTGATGTAAAGCCCTAAAAGGGTAGAGCTAAGCGGGGATAGGGAGGTGGGGTTATCTTGTCTATAGGTTAAGTATTGCTTGTTAAAATATGTTTTACTTTTAAAAACTTCATTTTAACTGCACAATACATTATCCTATAGATAATGTGCTAGAATTCGCAGATTAGGTGGGAAGGAGCTCCCAATTCTAACACAAAAACAAGTAGATCCCTCCACTTCTGGATTAAGGCTCAGGAAACTCTTAGAATAAGCTCATTCTTGATATAAATCCTAAGAGTAAGCTCATTCTAACATATATATAAGGTATAAATAACCTTAATATATGTATTATAGGGTTTGGAGGCTGTTAATCTTCTTTAGACATCCAAGGCACAGTTAACTTGTCCCCCCACCACTTTTTGGGCCACAACAATTGGGCCCAAATTAAGCAGGTTTGAAGTTGCTGAGACATATCCCTTAGATAGAGCTTAGCAAATACAGAAGATTGATTCCATATTGCTGCTAGAAGCTCCTTTAGTGAAACTTATCTAAAAAGGCTTAAGAGGAAGATAGAGCCCTAACTTCATGGGCTTAAATCTTAAAGGGAAAATCTTAACGGGTGAGTTTCCTGTAGGCAAGCTTAATATTATAAGAAATCCATCTCGAGACACAGGATTCAGAAATATCTTGTTTGCCTCTAATTGGTAGAAATAGTCTAGTTCTATTTGACAGTAAGGTCTAGTCATTTTAGGACAGAATATTAAGGCTCCTATCGGGCATAAAAGACTATCCGAATATTCCCTTTGCATATATGTGTTAAATTAAGGATAAGAATATGAGCTGGGCAAATGGACAGAAGCTGATTCTTAGCCATAAACCCAGTTTGAACTATCAGGTACTGATCCATCAGATCGATCGAATCTTAAACGATTTGAATCCATTGCCATGGCCTGAATCTCGCTACATCTTTAGGCAGTGGCAAGAGCTAAAAGAAAGGCTTTTTTTTTTTGTTTTTTGTTTTTTTTTGTTTTTTTTTTAATGATACATGGAGTAAGAAGCCTTATGTAAAGGTATGGGGCTTTCTGTAGACAGACTAAGACCCAAAATAAATCCCATTAAGGAGTAAAAGATCTTTGTACAGTGCGTTGTAATTCAAAAGATCTTATTAATTCTGACCAGACAGGGTTAGATCCGATTCTATAACCAGTCTAAAATTAATAAGTACTAGATATCATATATCTATAGCTCTTACTAGTACTCATCTAAAACTTTTACTCAGAGAAAAGGTAAAAGAGGAAATCAGCTATAACAGTAAGAGGGGCTGAGACCGGATTAACCTTCCTTCTATGACACCAACCGGTATATACTATCCATTTTGCGTCATAGGCTTTCTGAGTTGATGTTCGCCTTCATTTGGAGACAAAAACTGCAACGTTTGCGAAATTTTTATCTCTAACTGATTGCTTGATAACTCCAAGGTGTGACGGTTGAGTACTGGGAGATTTCAATGTTGAAACTTTCCTTTGATTGTTAATAGTTTGGAAAGAGTGGAAGACGAACTGGAGCTGAGACAAGTAGTAGAACCTCTGAGAACCATGTTTGTTGTGGCCAAAGAGGTGCTATAAGAACCATTCTGCACTGTGATTGACATATCTTGTTCAGGACAGAAGGAGTTAGTATTGTTGTAGGAAAGCATAAGCATAAACATTGTTCCAGTTCATAGAAAATGCGTCTATCGCAAAGGCTTGATTTTCCAGAACTGGGAACACATAAAGTGGAAGTTTGTGACCGAAACATGTCGCAAACAGATCCAGATTGGAATGGTTGAACATTTGGAAATTGAATTTGGTATTGATTGATCCAATGCCCACTCTGTTTTGACTATTTGTCGATAGTCGATATCGTATCTGCCAAATCATTGAATTTGCCTGGGATATGACGACTCCTGAAGACAATATGATGTTTTAGGCACCATTAGAGGATCTTCCATACCTCTACGCATAGGTTGGGAGAATGTAATGCTCCTTTCTTTGATATATGAGACCACTGTTGTGTTGTCGGTAGAAATCATGACACAAGAATGGTGAATATATTTTTAAGGCTTTATCAGTGCTAAACGAATGGCCATTATTTCCATCTTGATATGGAGCTGGAATTGGTCTTCTGACCAGCGATCTGGAAAGGAAAGACTCATCGTTCCACATGAATTCCCATCCATATTGACTAGCATCTGAATAAGGAAATGTTTTGGGGTCTGGAGGGTGAATGGACATCCGTTGAGCATATCAACTGGTGTTCATCCACCATTTCAAATGGAATTTGATCATACTGTTAATTGTAACCTGATGATCTAAAGGAAGAATTTAAGGTTTCCAGATCGATAATAGGCAGATTTGCAGATATCGTAAATGCAGTCTGCCTAGAAATTTAAGTCTGCTGCTGCACTGAGTTTGCTCAAAAGAGAAAAGAAAATTCGTGCTGAAACCTGAGTTTGAGAAAGAATTGTTTTCATGGTCAGAATAAGAGCTTTACTCGGTTCACTGGTACTCTGACTATTTGTGTTGATTTAGAATTCCATACCTAATGATGAATTCGTGTTGGTATCAAATCTGACTTCTTTAGATTGGTATGAAATCCAGATTTAGTACTTTTAAAGAGTGTATTTTGTGTGCTAGATAAGTTGATTGCGAATCAGATCTCTTATTAGCCAACTGTCTAGGTATGGAAAGAGAGATACGGCACGTAGTCGTAATTGTGCTGCTAATACACTCATTTATTTGTGAAAGTCCACGGACTTAGGGACATTTCAAATGGTAAGACCGTGAACAGAATAACTTGATGTTCGTAGACGAACCGAAGGTATTTTCTGGATCTCGGATGTATCAAAACATGAATATGCATCCGTCCGATCTCTGGAGACAGCCCAGCTGTTGGCCATTATCAATTGTCTTATTGACTCGACTGTCTCCATCTTAAAATGCTTTGTTTATATAAACAGATTTAGTAGGAAAGATCTATTACTGGGCGTAACTTTCCATTCTTCTTTTTTGCACTAGTAAAAGCCGGTACTAGTAATATATGAGAGTAAAAACCGGGAGTTCTCGGATTCTGTACCCTTTCCATTGCCTGTTTCTTGAGAAGTTCTGCGATCTCTTCTCGAAATAATGGTGGGAAAATTGAATCAGATTTCTTGGAACAGTCAATAGGATAGGAACTGACTTGAATTGGATCTTGAACCCGTTTCAAACGATAGAGAGGATCCATTTGTTGTCTGTCAATTCTTCCCATTGTTCCACAAAATGGGCCAACCTTCCTCCCACTGGAATGTCTGGACGTGGTAGGACTGGCAGTGGGAACAGTTGGACTTCAGAAGTTTGTGAAGGATGAGGCTTGCTTAGAGGAGGGGAACTGTTTCTGATTTCCACTTCTCTTAGCATATTCCTTTATACTTGATGAGTATGATAGTGTCTGAATTTAGGCCTGTATGGCTGCGTTTGTTGAGGCCTAAAAGGTTTAGAAGGTTGCTTCGGTCTCTTAAAGACCGGAGGAGCCGAATAAGTTACTCGTTACTGTGACTGGTGCCTGGTAAATATTGACTAGTGTCTAAATGACCGGTGCCTGGTTGACTGGTGCCTGGTTGACCAGTGACTGGTTGACCGGTGCCCGGTTAACTGGTGCCTGGTTGACCGGTGCCTGGTTTGTTTGTGTTGAGGTTTTACGGCCCAGTCAACCCAATGGGGTCATGTCGAGCACAGTCAGTTTACCTAACCACATGTTTACTGGGCAGGCTTAGTCCTCTAAGTATTGTGCACATTCTTTTGCGAAAAAATGACAACTGCCCTTCTTGATTCGGCAGAAGAGAGAGAACGACCACAGAAAATATTTCATGATCAATCTCTACGAAAGAATGTGACCAGTGCCTGGTTGACCAGTGCCTGGTGCCTGAATGACCGGTGTCTGGATGACCGGTGACTGGTTGACCGGTGACTGGTGGACATTGCCCTGTTGGAAAATGATTCTATAGGGCTGCCACCTAGATGGGTCCTGCCCCTGGCAGTAAAGCCATGCGGGGCAGTGATTCCATCAATAGGAACTAGACCATAATGTGAGCATATGCTCACTAAAACCCCCAGCCATGGCCATCAGTACAGCCAGAACAACAAAGGGAAATAATTCAAAGGGACCTGGCCCCATGGCCCTTATTTTCTTTCCCACAATACAACTAGTCATACTTGTCATGTGTACAAAATGTCGTTTCTAGGTAAAGTAGTTCCTGAGATATCTTTGACACAAATAAATGCCATGGCCATCAGTATAGCCAGAACAACAAAGAGAAATAACTCTAAGGGACCTGGCCCCATGGCCCTTATTTTCTTTCCCACAATACAACTAGTCATACTTGTCGTGTACAAAATTTCAAGTTTCTAGGTAAAGTAGTTCCTGAGACATCTTTGACACAAATAAATGCCATGGCCATCAGTATAGCCAGAACAACAAAGGAAAATAACTCTAAGGGACCTGGCCCCATAGCCCTTATTTTCTTTCCCACAATACAACTAGTCATACTTGTCATGTGTACAAAACTTCAAGTTTCTAGGTAAAGTAGTTCCTGAGACATCTTTGACACAAATAAATGCCATGGCCATCAGTATAGCCAGAACAACAAAGGGAAATAACTCTAAGGGACCTGGCCCCATGGCCCTTATTTTCTTTCCCACAATACAACTAGTCATACTTGTCATGTGTAAAAAATTTCAAGTTTCTAGGTAAAGTAGTTCCTGAGATATCTTTGACACAAAATAAATGTTAACAGACAGACTGACTGACTGACTGACAGACACGCAGAAAAGACAAAAACTATATACCCCCATTGCATACTTCGTATGCCGGGGATATAATAATGTCAGATGAGTCTGGCACATTTCTCTTTTTAGTCTTGTTGTCGCTTTTCTTTGTCATAACGGATTTTCTCGTCGCATGAATTCTTTTTTTAGCAAGGATCCGTCTGACGGAGGAGCAAGGATATGTCGTCTGACAAGTGGCTGCAAATATAACATGTAGAAATTCTAGAACATGAAGAACAAGAGAGGCAACTGTGATGATTGTCCCATCCAGCCTTGATGTGACCACAATCACCACGAGAGGAATTCATCAATAGTCATCAAATGCATGAAGAGAAAATAAGTGATGAGAAAAGCAAGAAATCGATATCGATAATTTCACGTAAATAATGTATTTAGTGGAAGGAATGTAAAAGGAACACAAGAAAGAAAAGGATTTAGAAAGTTAGCTGGGAGAAAAGAAATAAAATAAAATTTCTTTCACTGGAGAGAAAATCCCTTTGCTGACTTTCAAGTCCACAGAAAAGGAACTGACACGTGATCATTTAAGCGGGAAGAGTTATGTCATACAGGTAACTGCCTAAAGGGACCTTCTGGATTAAGACTGTTTAAGACGACTGAACTGTCGTTTTTTTCTGTGGAAGGTGTAAATACAGAACAGAATAGCACATTATCTATAGGTTAATGTATTGTGCAGTTAAAATATTCAAAAGGGTCTTTGACTTACAGAGCGGACACGAAATCAATGGATTATCACTGTCAAATATAACAAAGGCAGATAATGCCAAAAGTAAGAAAGGCAGAGTTGTCATTCTTGTACGCGACCTGTTGTCTGGTCCTGTTCTACATTCCTGCCAAGTACCATTGAAATATTCTAAAGGGTATTCGAGTTACAGAGCGGACACAAAATCTTTTTCAACTAAAACAAAGGGTGATAACTCCAAAAGTAAGAAAGCCAGAGTTTTCAATCTTGTATGCGACACGTCATCTCGTCCTGATGCACATTTCTACCAAGTATCATGAAAATATTCCAAAGGGTATTCTAGTTACAGAGCGGACAAGAAGTTTTACGCTGACGCCAACGGGATCTGTCCCAAAAACAATATGTGCCCCCCACACAACACCTTGATCTTGAATATACATGTAGTTTCTTTTACTTATTTAGCTACCTGCATCTACAAATTTTCAGGCTGGAATAGTTTCTAAAAAATAGTTTTGACTTTTTCCCATACAAAAGCCTATGGGACTAAAGTTGACCTTAGCCTAAAATAGGTCAAGGCCATCCAGGGGTCATTATTTGAATAGGCTATGATTGGCTTGAGTCCCCAGTGCTACATATCAAGTTTCATGATAATCAGCCAACTGGTTCCAGAGGAGAAGACTTTTAAAGGGTTTTGACCTTATATGGGCATGGTGGCCATATTGGTCATGTGACCAAACTCATATTAATTATCATTTTCTTGTTCCTAAAAAAATTTCATATGAAATTTGGTTACAAATGGCCCAGTAGTTTCTGAGAAAAGCAAATTTTAATTTTCATATCTGAATGACCTTGGGCCAAGGTCAAGGAATGACCTTGACCTTGAATATTCATGTAGTTTTACTTACTTATTTAGCTCACTGCATCTACCAATTTTCAGACCACTGGCTGCAATAGTTTCTGAAATATACAAGGTTTTGACTTTTTCCCCATACAAAATTCTATATAAACAAATTTGACCCTGGCCCAAAATAGGTCAAGGTCATCCAAGTGTCATCATCTGAACAAACTATGATTGGCACGAGACTCCAATGCTACATACCAAGTTTCATGACAATTGGCCTACTGGTTCCAGAGAAGAAGATTTCTGAAGGGTTTTTACCTTATATGGGAATGGCGGCCATCTTGGACCCGCAAACAAACTTTCCTCCCCCCATTCCATGGATGCTCCAAATGAAATTTGACTTCAATCCGCCCAGTGGTTTCAGAGGAGAAGATGTTTGAAAATGTTGACAGACTACAGACGACAGATTACAGACATTAGACTACAGGCCATAGAGGACAACAACAGAGGCTAGTCATACTATAAGCTCACCAGTGAGCCTTTGGCTCAGGTGAGCTAAAAAGGTAAAAAGAAGTCAATAGAAATTTCAGCATTGTGGTTTTCTTTTTATACAAGATACTTCAACCGTCTGTAGGTGTATACAAAATTTGAAGACTGGCTCTCTTAGGAGCTGAGAATGCTGTGACGAAAAATTTTACTGGAGGAAAAGAAACAAGACCTGTTGCTAGACAGGATAGCTCGACTGATATTGCACATTTTGTTTCTGGAAAATTTTAAGTCTGTGACCTTGATTTTGACATGACCTGGGGGAAGTGGGGTGGGAGGGGGTGGGGAGATTGTTGCAATGCGCAAAATTTTGGCCTAATATGTACAGAACAGCTCGAGTGGTTTTCAAAAATCCCCCCTCCACACCCTACCCCCCCCCACCCCAAAGCAGGTGGGGTCAGGATTCGAGTGGGAAAGATTAAATTTTAGTATCCCACGGTGGTTTCACCTGGACCGGTGGATCCGCTTTGTTCCCGCAGTAAAAATCGCCTGATAAAATTACTTTCGAACAGGTAAAATTTGAAGCGATTATGACAGACAACTGAAACAGTCGAGGGGGCCACACGGTGTTTCCGCGATGAAGTGTGAAACTGTTTCCGAAGGGGGCTGGCTAAAGCCAGTCATACTTTTCGGCATGTTTCAGTTGAACAGGACCAAACTGCTGACCTGATCAAAATCAGTCCTTTCAACTCAATGTGTGACAGCAATTAACAAATTTTGATTGTCAGCATTCCCATTCACGTACCACAGTATGTCATTCACATACCACAGTACGTGATTCACGTAGGGAATCTGCCATAAGCATATAGAATTGTTGGCATCTACGTACACAAAACGTACCGCAAATTTGGTGCATGTATAAATTGCAACATTCATACATCCTGCTTGAGTCAGTTTTCACTCATTAGCATCCTATTGAATATTAATAAAGCATCAAAACACTGTGATTGCCGGCGGACAATAACGAATGCGTACGGCCAGTGCACAGAAACGGATCGAGGATCGTTACGGTGATCACCGAATTTAATTATATTCTTACCGAGAGGGATGAGATAATTGTTTATTGGTTATTGCGTATGGTCTTTTTCGCATTATCCAATCACTGACGACCATGTGGTTTATATCCAAGAGAGATATCTTGATTGTTCATTACCTAGCCAAAACACGTGGTCAGTTTGAAACGCTTCAACAAAGATGTCATAAGCTAACATTCTGAGCTTCTTCAGCTCAAACTTAGCGGAGAAAGGGGCGTAAATCTTTGGATTTTACTGAAGGCCCCTCTGCCACCAAATCACTGAAATGCTTAGGACCATCGGAGATTAATGTGTCTGTCTTTGAGGAATTATTCCTGTTTTTTTTTTTTGTTTTTTTTGTTGTTTTTTTTGGGACGATGCTCATTGATCTCCAAATAATCTAAGATAGCAGAAGCACCCCTTTAAGTACCCGGGTACAAGGTAAGAAATAAACAAACAGAGATATGTTATTTTTTTTCTTGTTTATCCATTAATTCTTTTTTTTTTTTTTTTTTTAATCTCTAGGTAGAAGTATTTCTGTATTTATTCAGCGCAGCCAGTGGCAAATCAGCCGAATGATGCATAAGCAAAATAAAGGTTCTGATTTCCTCCCCATGCAAACTCGGAAAATTCGGAGCTGTCGATCATTCTGACATCACTAATCTTTCATTGCGAGCTCGCCAGGATAAACTTTTGCCCACCGCAGAGTTCTATAGGTAAGTAGGTGGTTTTGCAGAGGAACTCGGCGGAAACGCAGTGGGTGAAAAATCTGTCGCGGGGGGGAATCGGAGAGGGATTGTGACGACACAGAAAGGGAACACCAAAGGGGACAGTTTCTTTTTTTTTACGTAGGGTACCTTTTCACCTACATAAGGCCATTTTCGCCTCAACCCTACGTAGCTAGTACAAGTACATACAATGTTACCATAAATAACTAAAGTGCACAGATTGCCCATGTAACATGCATATAAGCCACATAGTGGCATGATACCGGCCCTATATAAACTCCACCGTAAATGGTTCCCATAAGGGCGAAATACTACACAGAAGTGTCAGAGGACACTAATTCTCAGCTGTATGGGATTCATTTCGGTGAGTGAATATTTATTACTATTGATAATTTTAGTGTTAGTCAGCGGTTTGTAGGTTTTATTTGCAAGGTCTGAACGGCCAGAAATGAATTACTGTCTGATTTAAAACCTGCGAATTGTTGATTACACGGTCTATATAACAGACGCAGGGTAGCACGGTTCTGCATTTTATTGTTTAGGATTTGTTCACGTATACTTGACCGGTTGCGCAAAAATGTTACAGGCTGGTGTGGTTTTTCCCAGCGCAGGAGGTGTATGGGAAAGGCGCTGAGCAGGCTGAGCAGTATAGTCAGTCTTATCAGGGTCTTTCCTATCAAGTGCAAATTCGGTCTAGTCGGTGTCTTCATTTTGCGGGAATGATGTGGCTATAAAGGACGCTGATCAGACTGCAGTATGTTCAGTCTGATCGGTTCTTTATAGCAGACCCAAAATATAGGGGACATGTGAACAGAGCAGAGCCGGATTTGCCGATGAGCACATAGGAGTATCGCGATAGTCATCAAATTCGCGACATGAAGGCATACACGCATGACAGACACGCATATATGTAATTTATACCCTCTTGGCGAAAGACGGCACGAAATATGGGCAAATAGACGCTTAGAGGACCAAGCATGCCCAGTGTACGTGCAGTCTAAAAAACCTTTATTGTTTAAATTTTGAAATAGAAATGAACATAAATTGCAAGCATTCGCGGTTACATAGGACCGGGCAACATATTTTAGTAAAGTTAAAATTATTAATTTGTAAATATTTTTTCCGTCTGCTCATTTTTTTTGCCCTGATGCGGCAGACGAAAAATATACCGTAAAGCTGTATGTATTGTAAGATATAATGGGTTGACAATCGAAATGTCAGTTAAGCCATGGGCATTCACACATGACCCTGATGTGAAATGTCCTGATCGCAGGTAGAGCGGATGAAATGTCTTTGCTCTGGTTGCTATCTGTGTGCATTTTAAATGTCATGTCCCTAATTTTATTTATTACTGTTATGTTGAGGCATCAACAATTATTGTAATAATATGGAGTTTTGCATATGATGTCGAGGAGCAACGCTGCCGAGAGCTGGTAATAACTAGCTGTCGACTGCGCCGATGTTGACAACCGGATTGAAGCTGCGGATGAATCACGGCGACGTCGAGGATTCAGCTGCGACGCCAATGACATCACACCATCCGGCGACGTATAACGTCATTGTTGATTGAATGTATATGTAGTCATACGGCAAGCTTCATCATATGGTGGTGTAATTCTATCTAGTAATTGTTATGTTCTTTTTTTTTATTGTAGCCCTTCACTTCACAGACATACAGGCCCATAGAGGCTGATTCAATGACACAGAGGCCCATAGAGGCTGATTCAATGACAGAGGCCCATAGAGGCTAATCAACTGAACGGCCGCCAATGCGCCATTTCACATAGAGTTGTATTATTAGTCGAGGCCCATAGAGGCTGATCAACCGTGAAGTTAACGGCCGCCAAGGCGCCATTTCACACAGAAATTAGTGATTGACCACTATCAAATAATATTAAATATAACTAATAATAGACAGGATCCTTAAAGGAAATAACTAGTTAAAGTGTTAAAGTATATAAGTAAAGGGCCCATATTAACATATAAAGAATTCGGGAAGATAACCCAGCATATTCTCTTCGCATCGGCCCAGGGTTCAGCACACTTGGGTGGAGTCGTATTGATATTGTTGAACAATTTGGCTAACCTACCAAGTTAGTCAAATTGTAAAACATATCAGTTACCACCCATGTTGGGCTACGTAGCCGACGCGATGAGTATAGCCGAGGTATATGTCAAGAGTGTTTTTTGTGTGTATGTGTGTGTAATAGTTAAATAGTGTCATTTCATGTTATTAAATGTTGTATATATATATATATGTAAAAAAAAAAAAGTTATAAAATCTAACGTTGTTAGAGTCTCTGTGTAGTGGTACATATAGGCAAAGCCCAAACCGGAACGTCATTAAACAGGAAATCACCATCAGTACCGTCCTGACGGCCCTAGGGCGTAACATATTGGTGTCAGAAATGGGATGATTTCCTTTTGATTAGGTTCCAATTTAAAATTTTTTCCTGTATGTACTACTATACTGACATATCAATAAGATATTTATTATAGTTCTATATAAGGGCATTTTTCCCTCTCATATAAATCAGAGGTCTAAAATTTCCCACATGATGAAGTGCAACATGCTGATGTTCCAAACTGTATAGGAACTGGCTGCGCAGTCTGAGTAGGAACCCTAATTGTCTTGAACACATGTATAGCAAATTGGGTCAGTGTTAGTTGAATGTTAATAAATTCCTAGGGTGATTTTAATTTAATATTTCCTAGGGTGAATAATTTTAAAATTGTTGTGACCCGTAGCCAGTACTCAGATCTAACGTCATATTTAACGGTAAAACTTACGTCATTAAGTCACTACGTTGTGTGTAACGTTAGATTACGTTAAAGTGTGAAGCGTGGTTAGTTACTGTGTGTAATGTCAGTAAAATAAATTAGACGTCATACGTAACGTTATTTATGTACGTTTAAGATATTACATATCGGGTTAATAATAGCCATCCATGAAATACATAAACTTTACGTCACTGATTTATAAAGCTAAGACGAAGTTAAAATATAATGTACGTGTGTTAATAAAGTTACCAACGTTTTAGTCGGACATAGTGTAGTTAAATTTTAGTTACATTTGACGTGAGATTTTACGTGAGTCAATATGGCAGAGTTAATAAAGTTAGGAAAGCAGTTAGGATATGAGGGCCAGGAATTAAGAAATTGGGTCAGTAGGCAGCAGGATATTCAAAGGGCAGATAGAACCGCAGAACGTGAGGCCGAGAAAGCTAAGGCCGAGGCGGAAAAGGCCAGAGCTGAGGCTGACGCAGAGAAGGTCAGAGTTGAGGCCAAGACCGAAAAGGCCAGAGCCGAGGCTGACGCAGAGAGGGTCCGAGGCCGAAAAGGCCAGAGCTGAGGCAGAGATCAGGCAGAGATCGAGAGGCTTAAACTAGAGGCCCAGAAAGAATTAGAATTAGAGAAAATGAGGCAGGATTTGGAGAAGGAGAAGATAGATTTGGCCCATCAGCTAGAGTTACAGAAGATTGAGATAGAACATAGTAAATCAAAAGACCGTACAGCACATGCCCGTGATCCAAAGTTGCCGTACTTTGATGATAGTAAAGATGAAATGGACAGTTATTTGTCGCGGTTTGAAAAGTACACAGCAAATAAATGGGATCCAAATTTATGGGTAGCATATTTAAGTGCATTATTAAAAGGGCGAGCTTTAGATGTATATGATAGGTTATCGAATGAAGATGCAGCTAGTTATGATGTTGAAGGAGGCGTTGTTAAAAAATTTCGATATGACTGAGCGCGGGTTTCGTAAGAAGTTTCGTTATAGTAGGCCCGAGAAGTCAGAGACTTTTATGCAGTTCAGTAGTAGATTGAATAGTTATTTTAAATGGCTGGCGATGGCAAAGGTAGAAAAATCGTATGAAGCGGTCTGTGATTTTATGGCACGTGACCAATTTTTGGATTCGTGCAGTAGGGAATTGTATGTTCATTTAAAGCCAAAGACATTTAAGAACTTAGAGGAAATGGCCAGAGAAGCTGACTTGTTTGCCGAGGTGAGAGGCGGCGTCTCTAGCTGTGTCGCGAAGGGGCAACGCGAGAACAAAGATAAGACTACCTATAAGAATGAATCAAGTAGGCCCGGAAATAAGCCGGAAATTAAGTGCAGGATTTGTGGGAAACCACATTTGACTTATAAATGTTGGAATAATCCCAATAGAAAGGTAGCGTCAAGCGCAGAGGTAGTTAGCGACAAAGGGAGGTTGGTGAATGACTCCAGCGTGGAGACTAATAGTATGCAAATGAAGGGAGATAATGCATTTCATAGGGGCCGCGGTAGTAACAGGAGTAGAGGTTTTGGTAGAGGAAATAATCGCGGTTACGGTAGAGGTGTTAGCAATAAGTCTGAAAATGCATCAGGGGGAGGCCACCAGTTCAACTTTTGTAAGGTAAAGGGACAAAAGGGGTCTAGTGATGGTACAGAAGCCCTTTACCAGAGTAAGGTAGATATCTCTTCGCATTCAGATGTGAACGGCAAAGAAGGGGTCTGTTATTTTTTAAAATCCCGGTTACCAACAGCACCTGGTACAGTGGATGGCCAGAAAGTTGTAGTCCTGAGGGATACTGGTTGTACTGGGGTGGTTGTTAGAAAAAGCTTGGTTTCAGAGGATCAGTTCATCGGTAAAGAATCAACTGTGACTCTGATAGATGAAACTACGCAAAGGCATCCTTTGGCAGTTATTGATGTCGATTGCCCATTTTTTCAAGGTCAAACTGAGGCATTATGTATGGATGACACTTTATATGACTTGGTAATTGGCAACATTGATGGTTCTAGATTGCCTGATATGTCGTACTTTTCAGGGGTGTTGTTACCCGAGCCCAGGCTAAGCAAGATGATAAGGCCTATCGGAAACTTAAAGTCCCTGATCAGATTTTGAGTCAGAATAAGAAGGCATTTCAGGACGCTCAAATGTCCGATCCCAAACTCGAACACATAAGGCATAAAGCCGACTCGGGGGTCGTTACCAAGAGTCGCGGGTTAAATAGAGGTGAAACTAGGATAATTAAGAAAAGGGACTTCCTGTATAGACACTTTACACCAGGAAATAAGGTATCATTACAACTTATTGTCCCGACCAATTTTCGAGAAAAAGTTTTGAAATTGGCCCATGAGTCATTAATGGCCGGTCATTTGGGTATTAGAAAAACTTTGAACAGAGTTGTGGCTGAGTTCTTTTGGCCTGGTGTTTGTGGGGATGTGACAAGATTTTGTAAATCTTGTGACATTTGCCAACGGACAATTCAAAAGGGGCACGTAACAAAAGTACCTTTAGGGAAATTGCCACTAATTGATACACCTTTCAAGCGTGTAGCAGTTGATATTGTTGGCCCAATTGAACCATGTTCTGACAAGAAGTCCCGCTATATATTAACGATGATAGATTATGCCACACGGTACCCAGAAGCGGTAGCATTACCTAGCATTGAAACTGAGCGTATTGCGGAAGTGTTGGTAGAAATGTTTAGTAGGGTAGGAGCACCAGATGAAATGTTAACCGATTGCGGGTCCTAATTTACTTCGGAGGTCATGAAGGAGGTAGCAAGATTATTATCCCTCCAGCAATTAACGACCTTGGTCTATCATCCCATGTGTAACGGATTAATTGAGAGGGTCCACACTACTTTAAAGCAAATGCTTCGTAGGATGTGTGCAGAAAGGCCCAAGGATTGGGATAGATATCTTCCCGCATTGTTATTTGCCATTAGAGAGGTTCCGCAGGAATCTCTAGGTTTTTCACCTTTTGAACTGTTATATGGACTTAATGTTCGTGGCCCCATGGCAATACTAAAAGAGTTATGGTCCGAAGAGATTACTGATGAGCAAGTCTCGTCTACTTACCAATATGTAATAGATCTTAGGGAAAGATTAGAGTAGACATGTAAATTAGCCCATGAGAATTTACGTAAGGCAAAGGGCAAGCAAAAGGCATATTACGATAGACGCGCGAGATCGCGAAGGTTTAATGTAAGAGATAAGGTGTTACTGTTGCTCCCTACCGACAGCAACAAATTATTATTACAGTGGAAAGGTCCATTCGAAGTGACCGAAGTTCTTAATAGAATGGATTACCGGATTGACGTCAACGGCGTCATCGGAACTTACCATGCTAATATGTTGAAGCAATATATAGAACGTCAAAGCATGACGTCGCATCGATTAATGTCGATCGAAACTGTTGCAGTGGTTGAAACCGACGAGGCGGATGAATATTCGTTAGAAGATTGTACATTCCCGTCAACACAGCGCACAGAAACATACAAAGACGTTAGTATCTCGAATGAATTAACATCAAAACAAATTCGCGAAGCAGAATCTCTGGTAGAACAGTACCCGGATGTACTGACGAGTTTACCCGAACGTACAGATATAATACGTCATAATATTAAATTACTGACAACAGAGCCCGTAAGATCTAAAGGTTACCCTATTCCATATAAAACCCGAGAGGTTATGGAAACAGAGGTTCAAGAAATGCTAGAGTTAGGAGTAACTGAGCCGTCAGTTTCTCCATATTCTTCACCTGTTGTATTAGTCTCCAAAAAGGATGGGTCGGTGCGGTTTTGTATCTATTTCCGAAAACTGAAGAAGGTTACGGAGTTCGATGCAGAACCAATGCCGAATATGGAGGAGGTGATCAATAGACTGTCTGGTCATAAATATTTCACAAAAGTTGATCTAAGTAAGGGTTACTGGCAAGTGGAATTGACTGAAGAGTCTAAACCTTTGACAGCATTTGAGACTCCACTGGGATTGTTTCAGTTCAAAACTATGCCGTTTGGATTGGTTAACTCGGGTGCTTCATTTTACAGGCTAATCCGCATCGTTTTGCAGGGTCTTCATAACATAGACAGTTTTGTAGATGACATGTGGGTTTTTTCTTCATCTTGGCAGTATCATATGACGTCTTTACATCAGGTTTGGATCGTCTCAGATCTGCTAAACTTACCACTAAGCCTTCAAAATGTATGATCGGGTATAGCAGTATTGAATGCCTTGGTCACAATATCGAGGGACAATTTATTAGGCCCAAAGATGAAAAAATACAGGCAATCAGAGATGCTGTTAGACCAACAACTAAGAAACAGGTCAAATCATTCATAGGTTTAGCTGGATTCTACCGGAAATTCATTCCAAACTTCTCAACTATAGCTTCACCTTTGACAGATTTAACTAAGAAAGATAAGCCGAATAATATCAAAGATTGGCAAGATCATCATGAAAAGGCTTTCCAGACGTTGAAAAATAGGCTCACGTCTAATCCCATTCTTCGTTTACCTGTGTTTCAGAACGGAGTCCCGTTCATTCTTAGAACAGATGCTTCTGAAACTGGTCTAGGAGCCGAATTGCTCCAGGAATTCGAAGGTGAAGGTAAATTTCCTATTGCTTACGCAAGCAGGAAATTGGTATCTCGAGAGAAAAATTATTCAGTGATCGAGAAAGAATGTATGGCCATAATCTGGGCAATTGAGAAGTTTAGAAAATACCTATTCGGCACTGAGTTTTTGCTAGAAACTGATCATAAACCTTTGTCGTTTTTGCAATCTGCTAAAGTGTTAAACCCCTGGATCATGCGATGGGCATTGAAACTTCAGCCTTACCGGTTTAGAATTATCGCTATACGTGGGCAAGATAATTTGGGAGTGGATTATCTCAGCAGATAAACAGTGTAAGATGAGTTGCACATGTATATAATACCTGTCCATGTGTCCACTTTTCTGTGTCGTGACAAGGAAGAAAAAACAAATATTTTTTCGTCTTATGGAGGGGCCTTTGTGACGACACAGAAAGGGAACACCGAATGGGACAGTTTCTTTTTTTTTACGTAGGGTACCTTTTCACCTACATAAGGCCATTTTCGCCTTAACCCTACGTAGCTAGTACAAGTACATACAATGTTACCATAAATAACTAAAGTGCACAGGTTGCCCATGTAACACGCGTATAAGCCACGTAGTGGCGTGATACCGGCCCTATATAAACTCCACAGTAAATGGTTCCCATAAGGGCGAAATACTACACAGAAGTGTCAGAGGACACTAATTCTCAGCTGTATGGGATTCATTTCGGTGAGTGAATATTTATTACTTTTGATAATTTTAGTGTTAGTCATCGGTTTGTAGGTTTTATTTGCAAGGTCTGAACGGCCAGAAATGAATTACTGTCTGATTTAAAACCTGCGAATTGTTGATTATATGGTCTATATAACAGACGCAGGGTAGCACGGTTCTGCATTTTATTGTTTAGGATTTGTTCACGTATACTTGACCGGCTGCGCAAAAATGTTACAGGCTGGTGCGGTTTTTCCCAGCGCAGGAGGTGTATGGGAAAGGCGCTGAGCAGGCTGAGCAGTATAGTCAGTCTTATCGGGGTCTTTCCTATCAAGTGCAAATTCGGTCTAGTCGGTGTCTTCATTTTGCGGGAATGATGTGGCTATAAAGGACGCTGATCAGACTGCAGTATGTTCAGTCTGATCGGTTCTTTATAGCAGACGCAAAATATAGGGGACATGTGAACAGAGCAGAGCCGGATTTGCCGATGAGCACATAGGAGCATCGCGATAGTCATCAAATTCGCGACATGAAGGCATACACGCATGACAGACACGCATATATGTAATTTATACCCTCTTGGCGAAAGACGGCACGAAATATGGGCAAATAGACGCTTAGAGGACCAAGCATGCCCAGTGTACGTGCAGTCTAAAAAACCTTTATTGTTAAATTTTGAAATAGACATGAACATAAATTGCAAGCATTCACGGTTACATAGGACCGGGCAACACATTTTAGTAAAGTTAAAATTATTAATTTGTAAATATTTTTTCCGTCTGCTCAATTTTTTTGCCCTGATGCGGCAGACGAAAAATATACCGTAAAGCTGTATGTATTATAAGATATAATGGGTTGACAATCGAAATGTCAGTTAAGCCATGGGCATTCACACATGACCCTGATGTGAAATGTCCTGATCGCAGGTAGAGCGGATGAAATGTCTTTGCTCTGGTTGCTATCTGTGTGCATTTTAAATGTCATGTCCCTAATTTTATTTATTACTGTTATGTTGAGGCATCAACAATTATTGTAATAATATGGAGTTTTGCATATGACGTCGAGGAGCGACGCTGCCGAGAGCTCGTAATAACTAGCTGTCGACTGCGCCTACGTCGACAACTGGATTGAAGCCACGGATGAATCAGTGCGACGTCGATAATAGACGTCGAGGATTCAGCTGCGACGCCAATGACGTCACACCATCCGGCGACATATAACGTCATTGTTGATTGAATATATATGTAGTCATACGGCAAGCTTCATCATATGGTGGTGTAATTCTATCTAGTAATTGTTATGTTCTTTTTTTTTTTATTGTAGCCCTTCACTTCACAGACATACAGGCCCATAGAGGCTGATTCAATGACACAGAGGCCCATAGAGGCTGATTCAATGACAGAGGCACATAGAGGCTAATCAACTGAACTTAACGGCCGCCAAGGCGCCATTTCACATAGAGATGTATTCTTAGTCGAGGCCCATAGAGGCTGATCAACCGTGAAGTTAAAGGCCGCCAAGGCGCCATTTCACACAGAAATTAGTGATTTACCACTATCAAATAATATTAAATATTACTAATAATAGACTGGATCCTTAAAGGAAATAACTAGTTAAAGTGTTAAAGTATATAAGTAAAGGGCCCATATTAACATATAAAGAATTCGGGAAGATAACCCAGCATATTCTCTTCGCATCGGCCCAGGGTTCAGCACACTTGGGTGGAGTCGTATTGATATTGTTGAACAATTTGGCTAACCTACCAAGTTAGTCAAATTGTAAAACATATCAGTTACCACCCATGTTGGGCTACGTAGCCGACGCGAAGAGTATAGCCGAGGTATATGTCAAGAGTGTTTTTTGTGTGTGTATGTGTGTGTAATAGTTAAATAGTGTCATTTCATGTTATTATATGTTGTATATATATATGTAAAAAAAAAAAAGTTATAAAATCTAACGTTAGAGTCTCTGTGTAGTGGTACGTACAGGCAAAGCCCAAACCGGAACGTCATTAAACAGGAAATCACCATCGGTACCGTCCTGACCGCCCTAGGGCGCAACAGGGATATTGGGAGGATCTGCGGTGGGCTAAAAAATGAACCCCACCGGGGGAGATTTTGAAAAACCACTCGAGCTGTACTGTATCATCAAACCAAAGATTACTCAAATCGGTGATAAGGATAGGAAATAATGAGGTCTCAAAAACTGAAACAAAAACTTAAACATTATAAAAATTCTAAGTCTGTGACTTCGACCACAAGGTCACAAGTGCTGATGGTGCTGATAAAAACTTTGGACCAGTATATATCATGATACCAACTAGACAAAGTGCCCAGTGGGGCACGTATACGCCCGACCAGAGCTACCGCCACTTTTTAAAGAGCACAAAGTATGTAGCTTTGACTCTGGAGATGGCAGTTGTATGCCATGTTATAACATTGAAAGAATTTAATCACACATTATGTGAAGCCCTTGGCCTCAAAGGTAAGGCATAGGGGCAGGGACTGAGCTAAATAAAACTTAAGCCCTATAACTATCACCATATACCAGTGAAATCAATCAGTCTTTTTAATATAAGCAAAAACTTCAACATTTGTATGAAAAGTCTGTGACCTTGACTCAAAAGCCAAGCCCCAGCTTGGGGATGGTGCCAAGAAAAACTTTAGACCTATATATACCATCAAGCTTAATATTAATGAAACCAATGAAAAGGTCTTGATAATATACATTGTGGCTATATAAATTTTAATGAAAATTTTAACAGGACATGCCTACTGAATGTCATCTACATATTGGTTAAGTATCACAAAAATATCCTAGAGAATTTTTAGAGTTATTGCCTACACAAGATTTAAATAACCAAGACAGATAACTCCAGAATGGAGTCAGAGTTGTCATTCTTGAATGTGATTTGCCTTCTCAATGTCCTCAACATATTGTGAAGTATCATGAAAATATCTTAAAGGGTTTTAAAGTTATTGTTCGCACAAAAAATTTACTATTTTTGGAGACTAGGGGAGATATCTCATGGACCAAGCCAGTTAGTTGTCATTCTTGTACCTGAAACCCCTACCCAATGCCCTATACAACTTGACAAAGTTTCGTGAAAATAGCTCAAAGGGTATAGGAGTCATGAGGTGCACAATAATGCATCTATGGGCAGACGGATGGATGGACAGATGGATTCCATGCTGATAGCTTTATTCCCTAAACCTATCTATTTGGGGATAATGAAATTCAACAAAAGGTCTTGATGATATAGCTATATAAACTTAAATGCAAAAATGTTTACTTTTATATGAAAAATCTAAGTCTGTGACCTTGACCTCAAGGTCATACCCTGGGGTGGGGATCATGCTGAGTAAAACTACCATCATGAAGAATATACATTGTAAATGAAATTCCTCAAAGGGTCTTGACGATAAAGCTATATTAACTTAAACACAAAAATTTTGACTTTTTTATGAAAATTCTAGGTCCGTGACCTTGACCCCAACGTTATCCCCTGGGGTAGGGTCGGTGCTGATAAAAAGTTTAGACCTATTTCTATCATCAGGCCAAATATGAATGAAATCCATCAAAGGGTCTTCATAATATAAGGTCTTATAAACTTTCACACAATTTTCACAATATTGTTGTGAAACATCAATAATTCAAATTCAGCAAAGAAAAATAAAAAAATATTTTCTTAGACAAAAATGGTTCCTGATAAGATATTGTCATTCAGAAGAATATATTTTCATTAAAAACCAAAGCTTGTTTGGTTCATGCACTTTGAACTTCTCTGTCCATTTCATTTCCTTGTATGTTAATATGACAAGGAATCCAACAAAAAATAATTGTTTTTGATTAAGTCCAACTAACAATAGACCAAATTAATCCTATGGTAACTACCATAGACATGTCAGTAAGAAGTGTTTACATGAATTGGAACTCCCCTATCCACTCAACACACACACACACACACACACACACACACACACACACACACACACACACACACACACACACACACACACACACACACACACACACACACACAAAAGTGTCAATGCATCCAGCCTCTAGCAAGCCATGGAGGGGAGTAATTTTCTGACTCTGATTAAATTCCCCTAGTTCTGCTGTTTATCATTCCAAGGTTGTATTTCTGTTGCAATTTCAACTGATTTGTTCATTTTGTTTTTGTTTTATGCTTTGGGTTCTATCATTTAACCCTTATCAGCTGTGTTCTGCAATTGTGCCTTTCCTGGGTATCTCCATATATATATATTTTTTTTAAATGAAAACCAAGTCAGCAATTTTCATTTCTTTGTTGTGCATCTTGTTTCCAAAGAATCCCTTTTTACAGTAAACATCACACACAGTAATGTTACTATGTCAGATGTTCTCTTATTTTCACTATTCCAAAGTGTATATACCCATGGATGGACATCAGGTGAGCTACCGCGAAATTGCGTCGACGTAAATTTGTTCCCACGACACATCCTGGAACTCTCGCGCTAGAACCTGAAAATTGTAAACAAAGGTAGATACTCTCGTGTGTTTTGATCTATTTTAGAAGAATGAGCGAATAATATAAAATTTCGGCGATGCTATTCCATGTCCTTGCTAAGCAGGCCGAAAGGAATATTGAAAAAATTGTTGCCGAAAGTAGGTGACCGTAACAAAATCGAACACAGGGTTGTCTGACTTTAGTTGTATGTCAACACGAATGAATGATGCATTGTTTTGTAAGTTTTCGCTTAGAACCTTTGGTGCATGTTCTGGATATGTCGGCCCTTATTCATCATTTAGATGTAAAATTTTAATCAGTCTATGTACTGTGAAGGAGTACGGTAAATGTCCTAAAATTTCGAACAAAATTAAATAATTTCAGTTCTTGCTGTTCGAAATTTTAGAAATTATGACTTGCTAAAAAAATTACTGTTCGAAATATTAGGACAGATTCACTTACAGCCAAAATTGACCTAGCTGTCGGACGCTTTCTGACACCCGAAACGACAAAAAAGGACCAACACGACGAAAGGGTTTTGTTATTTGCTATGTGTGGTTGGTAAACTGAATGTGAAATCGTATGAACTAATAAATAATTACCATACTGATGTGTGTTTTCAATTCCATCCGATTAATTCTATGTCGAATAATGTTTCTCATAACAAAACAATTAATTATCCGGTACACTAATTAATCGCCAGATACATTTGTTCGGCACTCTGGGAATGTGCCACTTTCTTAAAATAGGCTGGCTTAGTCCACCATTTTCTTACGTAACAACCCTCTTCACTTTACCGCACTGAGATACACAAGCTGACCCCAAAAAATACTTCAAAAGGTTACCGCAAGTTTGTTCTTGTTTGAGCCATTACAAAAGTCCCGTTCCTCAAAGATGAAGTATACGGAGTTTAAATGTGAAAACGCAGACTGATTAGAATTTCCATCGTTTTGAAGCGCAGTATTCACATTGCTTGCTGACATAATGCATTCTGTTGGTGATATGCGTAGACCCAGATCAGACCACCCCGATACATAGACTTGTTGATCTTGTCTATGCTGGTCTCAAATGTCATAAGGTCATTTCTATTGGAAAGGACTCATACATAAACGAACAGTGCGGACAACCAGATCTGAATGCAGCCTGATCAAGATCAAAGATTTTAGCTCTACACCAAACTGAACTGCATATGCCAAACCTGTGAACTGCCATTATCGTTTTTAGCAATATTTCTTTCTTTAAAAAAAATGTATTGTCGTTTAGAATTCGGTAACGAAACTTATTGCAAGAATTATCAGTCATCAATAGTAATCCTTTCATTAGATCACCTGTTCAGGCGAAAATGTCCCTTTGTGTATATGTGTAAGTCAGATCAGAATGCGAGACGCAGTCTAGTGCAGGATGGTGTCCACTCAATTCGCTGATTAGGTCATTGGTATAGAACACTGTAATACATGAATCGCAGTCTCCAGCAAGTGCACAGACTGACCATATGTGTAACAAATGATTAGGTTCATTTTGGGACCTAGCATCTCAGTTGGGACATTACCTGTTCAAATAGGATGCACTGAGCATATCATGACAATCACGCGGTCAGACAGGAAATATTTTGCTGGAGGCGTTAATCCCCATGACGAAAACGTTTTCGGCATGCTTATTGAAACCTTTGGCACGCTAAACTTAAATATTAGCAGCAGATATTATCGAAGGACACAGTGTATGGACGAGCAGGAATGACTTAGATCAGAAAGCGCGGATGCACATGCTAATTTACAATTTCGCGTGCAGAGCTTTCTTACTATCGCATGTGGGTCACGATTTGCAGAAATGATCAGATCAACTTTGGAATTCTGGTATAGCGGTCACACGACTTACCCAAACACTACAGAAATACCCGTGAAAAATACAGGAATACCTGTGAAGACACCAATACTGTCTTGTTTGTTTGTGTTGAGGTTTTACGACCCAGTCAACCCAATGGGGTCATGTCGAGCGCGGTCAGTTTACCTAACCACACGTTTACTGGGCAGGCTTAGTCCTCTAAGCGGTTAACCAGTATTGTGCACATTCTTTCGCCAGAAACTGACAACTGCCCTTCTTGAATCAGCGGAAGGGAGAGAATGACCGTAGAAAATATTTCATGATCAATCTCCATGAAAGAATGTTGCCGACCTCGGCGGGGGTGAACCCGCGACCTCCTGGTCTCCAGTCGACGGCGCAGCCAACTGAGCCACCGAGGCCGGCCCAATACTGGCTTGATTATGAAATGAATATACTGGGAGGACTATCTTGAAACGCCCAGAGGCCAATTCCCCTTTCCCTAAAATTAGTTTCATCCCCTTGTTCTCTACGGCATCTGATCTGGGTCTACGCTGTTTGCATAGGCATATCTGTTCCAATATTTAGGTTCTTTAAATTTTAATACGTGCCAGTTTCATATGCATTTCTGACGAGAAAAGGCTCTATAAAATAAGTTTGTTTTTCTCCCGAAAAGGTTTCCCGCCACGATTTCACGTGACGTACCGCTACGAGCACGTGGTTTCTTAATGCGGGGAAAGGGAAATGTTGTTTTGTGACTGTTCTTTTTCTGGGTATTTTAATAAATATAATGTTCTCAATATATACATAATGTAAAAAAAATAACAGTACTTATATTTATTTATACCCTGGTAAATGCGAGTAAGGTCCTCACTCTTTAAGTTTTACTGTTTAAAGGGAGCTAATTCATATGCCTTGATGACGAATTTTACGAGTCGGACCCAGCATATTTTTATGTATCAGGGGCGGATCCAGGATGATTTCTGAAGGGATTCGATTTGATCGAATTTCCGTATTCGGACAGACAGGCCTGAGCAAACAGTGTAGACCCAGATCAGACGCTGCAGAACGCATGTAAAACCTTCACTGAAACGGTGATGTATTTTAACCAAAGACTTATAATCTCTCCAAGAACTGGAGTTTACATGCCTGTTTGTTACCACAAACGGCAAAATCTGACCGCCTTTGCATCGGAAGACGATCTGAGTCTTCACTGGTCGCACGTCTTATTGTCCTAAAGGTGTTTTCCAAATTTCCATGTTCCCTGTTCCCCCTCACTAGTTTCATTCCCTCTTTCTCTGCGGCATCTGATCTGTATCTACAGTTTGCATAGGCCTATCTGTCCCAAAACTTAGGTTCTATTTTTAATACTTGCCAGTTTTATACACATTTCTGACGAAAAAATGCTCTATAATTTAACGAACATAAGTGTGTGTTTTCCCTCTAAGCGGTTTCCGTCACGATTTCTCGTGACGTTACCGTTACGAGCACGCTGTTTCTTCTTGCGGGGCAAGGGAATGTGACTGTTGCATTTTCTGTATTTTCACATATATTTTTGTAACCTGCAATGAAAATGAGACTGTCCCAGAATTGCGTGTCGTCGCCCGGTGGCGTATCTGAGCAGACCCATGAAAATCTACATAGGTATAGCAATAAGACATACGAAGTAGTGGTGAGATACACGAACAAACAGCAAATAGTCAGATCGTACAACGTGGATCCATAGATTTATCCTGGCCTTCGTTTTTCAACAGGAATATTAATCATGTCTGCCACAAGGTAAGAGTTCTAGATCGCCTGCGCATAATCTAACCCTTATCACGCGGACATCCACGTGACTGTCGCGTGGAACTGGCTAACATTGTAATGGAAGTCTCTCTCTTTTTTTTGTGAATTTTCAGTCAGTATCTTCTGGGTTTGTATAAAATTAAAATACGGTTCCCATGCCATTTATGTACATAAAAATCGTTATGACACTGCTGTGAGCATTTACGTTTTGCGGTGGCTTTCAACACTACTACTTTAATTTCCGGTTCCGTAATGGAAAAAAAACAAAAAAAAAAACGTTCCCAAAATTAGAATGTGCTGATAAAAAATTACTTCAAGAAAGCTGTGTTCGAAATTTTAGAAATCCCGTTTTTGCAAAACTGCTACTGTTCGAGATTTTAGGACATTTCCAGAAATTATTTTGGGCAAAAATATTAGGTGTTCGAAATTTTAGAGTGTTCGAAATTTTAGGACATTTACCGTAATGCCGAAATTTTCAGGCGGAGCAGCTCCCACATCATCGCGGCAGCTCCCAAAACATGCTCTAGTTTCCACAAGTCTATCATGCCATCACCTGGAGAGGTTTATAGTTTAGCTTATATGTCGATTTAAACTAACAGGCAACCACTCACATCATATAAACGACTCATTGTCATAAGAATGGAATACACCAGGTTTTTAAGGCAAAGCAACTGCCTTCTCTTGTTCGAATACGCTCTCCTAAACTAAGACAAAAGTCTAGTCGTTACAGAAAATGAAGTTTTTTAAAAGTAAAACATATTTTAACTATCAATACTTAACCTATAGATAATGTGCTATTCTCTTCTATTTTCACACCTTCCACAGAAAAACGACCTTTCAGTCGTCAATTAAAGTCTTAAACCAGAAGGTCCTTTAGGCAGTTACCTGTGTGACGTAACTCTTCCCGCTCAGTTTGTTTGTTTGTTTGTGTTGAGGTTTTACGGCCCAGTCAACCCAATGGGGTCATGTCGAGCGCGGTCAGTTTACCTAACCACACGTTTACTGGGCAGGCTTAGTCCTCTAAGCGGTTAACCAGTACTGTGCACATTCTTTCGCCAGAAACTGACAACTGCCCTTCTTGAATCAGCGGAAGGGAGAGAATGACCGTAGAAAATATTTCATGATCAATATCCACGAAAGAATGTTGCCGACCTCGGCGGGGGTTGAACCCGCGACCTCCTGGTCTCCAGTCGGACGGCGCATCCAACTGAGCCACCGAGGCCGGCTCCCGCTCAGTTGGTCACGTGTCAGTTTCTTTTATGTAAAACAACAGACACAATAAGGAGAGATAAGTGAGGGGGGGGGGGGGGGGGGGGGGGGGGAGATTTTTTATTTTTTTTTTTATTTGGGTTTTACGGCCCTTTCAAGAATATTTCACTTATATCGAGCCGATTGTTCATCAAGGTGGGCGAAAACCTGAGAACCCGGAGAAAAAACAAGCAGAACTTGGCTTTCCCACATATGACCCGAGCCAGGCTCGAACCACAGCGGTGAGAAACCTAATGGATAAAGAGTCAACTCTCTTATCCACTAGGCTACGGGGGCCCGTCGGGGAGGGGGGGAGGGGGGGGAGGAGGGAGATAACTGATTATCTATAGGTTAAGTATTGATAGTTAAAATATGTTTTACTTTTAAAAAACTTCATTTTAACTGCACAATACATTAACCTATAGATAATGTGCTAGAATTTGCAGAATAGGAGGGAGGAGCTCTCCTAATTCTAACACAAAATAAATAATATCCCACCACTTCTGGTTTAAGACTCGGGAAACTCTAAGGAATCAGATACATTCTAATTCTATATTTAATAGAAAGAATGATCTAGATTCACAATTATAACATATCTTTAAGGTGTTATGGTCTAACTACCTTATATGTTAATAGTAGACTCTAGAGGAAGCCAGTTCTTAAGCCTCAGAGACATAATATTTGCTCCCCCCGCACCCCCACCCCCTTTTTTTCTTTTTGGGAAACAACTACTGGCTCCAAAAAGATAAATGAGTCATTGAGACATAACCTTAACATTCTATTTGCAATGTAAGCTCAGGAATATAGTTGATAATATTTTCGAAACAAAATTTGTCAAACAGAAGCCTAGACTATAAGTTGTCTATCTTAGAGGCTCAATTTAAATAAGGAAATGTCTACTCGGTTGAGTTTCCTATAGATAACTGACATATGTAGAGATTTTGGATAAAATTCTAGATATGTGAAGATTATCTAATTGTAATAGTCTAAGCTATTAGAATTATAAACTAACTAGCGTCTGTTTAATTGGTGCGATAGGACTGTTTCCGATAAACAGACCATAGACTTGAAATAACCATAATGTTGTATAATTATTCCCCTTTGATCAAATTAAAAGAAGGGGAGATAATAATTGAGTAGATGGAGTAAACTTAACTGAATCTCAGTTATCCATCAGAAGAAAAGGTATATACAGAAATTAATGGTTTAAACTATTGCTAGACTAATTGTATTAACGTATTTTTAGAGAAGCAATAAGATAATACAGAGGTTGCCTAAGACTGCTGGGAGCAACCTAAGTCATTGATAAATACTTTTGTCATGGACATATTAAGGCGTTACGTGTCCTGGACAAAATAATAAAGGAAGAGACTGCCAACATCATAGCGTAGAGTTTGACAGACAATAAGAGAGAGAAGAATAAGGCTGATAACAGCTAACTGTAAGACAGTTATATTTTGGCTAAATCTTACCATACTGCTGAGATTAAGCAATAGGAAATAACTGGATAGAATCTTTCTATGCCAGAACAGATTGTCATGAAAATTACTCCGGAGTAAATAATCATGGAAAACAAGAAAATTTTTAAAGTCCACTTTGTAATGACAAATCAAAATGTTCAGAAAAAGAGAAGGACTCAGAAAGAATGTAATAGGGCAATAGTCATTCTGAAGAAAATTATACAATAGTACTGATTAATCATCTCTGTTACACTTAACTTACAAGTTCAGAGATAGAGTTACTATTCTGTACGAATATTTAAGAATAGTGAGAAAGATATATAAATACTAAATTAAAATTATACTACGGGGCAAATTCCTGCTATGAATAAAAGGTTAAGCATAACTATTTATTAAGCAAGGAATAATTAAACATATAACTTGTTATAAAATTACTGCCCGAAATTTTATAGATAAATATTCAATAAAATTTTAGAATTGAATATGAATAGTGTAAAAACCTATTTCTGAATAATTGATAATTCCAGAAATACCAAATTACGTGCTCGTAAATGAATTCAGGAAGAATATATATATATTTATACTCTCGAGATCTATGCGTAAACCATAGAGAGATATAATTATAGTATTGTTACCACGATCCCTAACGCAAGGGTTAAACATGTATAAATTTGAAATAATATAGGTAATTATTAATTTAGAGTCATATAGGTTTAAGATATAATTCGTTCTATCTTTAACCAAATATGCAAGAACAGTGACTCATTATTCTGTATTCGTAGGTAGAAAATGAGTTCTTAGTCATCAAAATTTGTATGGCTGAAATAAAGATAATGGGATCTGAATGGATGTGTCTCCTTGAACTGAGTCAAAGGATAGTATCCATTCAAAAAACTAGAGCTTGTTTTAAGCTTAGTTTAACAAGTGCAGAGTTGAAAATACTTCCAAGTATTCATGTAGTCGTTACGCGTTGAATACTAAGAAAAACTGTTAAAATTGTTTAGGAAAAATTTTATGTGTAACAAAATGTGATGGGTCCATAATGTTAGTTAGATTTTGACCTGGAACGTAGTGAGAAGGTCAGTCTAAACATAAAAGGAAATTGAGAATGATAATTAATGAAGATAGATATATAAATATCAGTTATTATATATTATCTCCAAATATTGTCAAATAATCTTAATGGTTTAAAGCGTAAATTCTAAGCGAAAGTTCATTTACCAAATGTATAATCAGAAAACTTCCAGTATGTTCGAAAACGTATCACAAAATAGTAAGATCTGACCGGAAACGTAGGTGCTGCACTTACTACATTGTGCAGTTTATATAAACTAACTCTATATTATGGATTGAGACAGTGCATTTCATAATCATCGAAACGTCTTGAAATCACTTATCGTGTCTAAAGTATAAATATCCAGTTTCAGAAAAGATATTTATCTACATATGGACCTTTATCTTAATGCGAACTGGAAATTAAGATATTAATCTTTCCATTACTCGCAAACAGAACTTGAACTACTGATCCCTTTAACGAATGAAACCATAAAAGGGTAAAGAGATAATGAAATGTTTCTAATTTCATTACCGAATCATAATTAAATATGTTTTCCCCATTGTCTAAACCTACAACGTACAGAGTAGGACAAAAGGATGATTAATTTGCATATAATAATATCTGTTATTATGAGGTAAACTATCGTTAATTACCCTCTAAGCATTTTTAAAATATATATATAATCTATGTCTTCAAAGTGTTTAGACGTAAGAAATAAAAAAAAAAAAAAAAAAAAGGTAAGAGAAAAGTCCAGGGAGTGCCACAATCACAAACTGCAGCCCTTCCCAGACCCCAAGAGGAAGAGGAAACCGACAAATCTAAACAAGCACAAACCGAACAAACGTACGAAAAGCACTAAGATATTTGACTTTGACGGTTTCTGAACAGTTACAAATCCAATAAATAATTAAATAGAAAAAATTGTATATAATATGTAATTTAGGCAATAATAATTAGTCACGTACTGAATAAATTAATGCCTTTACTGAATATCTATCTATTGTCTATTCCAAGGGTCCGAGAAAATTTGATTAACATGGACTCTTGTAATAAGTGTAAATAGTAGAGGTATTAGAGCTAGTCGAAGCAAACTATTCCTCAATAAAAGATAATGTAGACTATAATATACCTAGATTAGGTCTAGTTGTTTATAAGTTTTACACTCCTAAATAATTTCCAATCGTAATCATAGTAAAATTATTATTCCCAGATGAAGAATCTTTAGCATAATAAATTCTATAACTGAGACAAAATTATCTGGTACATTACTATCGTAGTCTTAGATGACCCAGAAGGAAAATAAAGAAGGCACAGTAAAGAGCGTATCGAATTATATATGCCTTAATATATGATTTTCTTCTTATTAATTATTTTATTCCAGAGTTTAGGCAGGCACGACTGACCTAGACTCTTTATATAATTAATCAATAGATAGTATAATATGGAATCATAGCATAACTGATCAGCTATTTTCCATGTACAAAAACAAAAGGAAATATGTACCTCAACTAGAGTTCTATGCTAATCGTTGTAATCTAAAGAGGTAGAAGAAAAATAAATAAACTCTTAATTCAGTTATCTAATTTGTCTAGATTTCTGATACCTTATGAATGTAATATTAATAGAAAGTAGAGAGGATCGACTGCTACTTTCTGATCTAACTTATTCCCTAGATTGCATGCTGATACATATCGCGAGCATGTAGAAAAACATGGAAGGAAAGAAGAAAATTTTAGATTTTGTGTATATTTTTCTTCTTTAGAAATAACAATAATTTTACAGAATTCACCTTTACCTTGGAGCTGAATAAGGTGAATACCTAAGAAGTTAATCTCTTTCTAGCAAATAAAGAGAGAGATAAGTTATTTTAAATATAGATAGAAGTATCTTCTACACTTAGTCAATGAATTGCGAATTTGATCGTAACCGATAGTTCTTAATAACACTTAAGAAGTTCTATGGGAGACATCATGATCTAGTCAATCCCTACAATGTGGCAGTTTCCAGAATTGTTTCTGATGTTTTTGCCAGTGACGCGCCATAAGTAGACTTCCCAAATCCCGGACATACGCTTCTACCGATATTTCCTTCGTTCAGGCCCATGGGCATGGTGGGCGAAGCTTGCTTACCAAGTAATGCTTACTATCCGCGGACGCCTGATTACACCCTTTGTTCTGGGGTCCATGTCTGTTGGTCTGAACATTCTGATTCGTCATTCGTTTATGGATTTATGATTTTGGATTACGGCTTTGGTACCATGACCGCAACTACTTCATTTACCAAGAATAAATATATATATATATATATATATATATATATATATATATATATATATATATATATATATATATATATATATATATATCTAGAATTCTAAGTCTAATTCAGAAATGACTGGACAGAATTCAATGATATAAGGGGCTGCTAAGTATTAGAACCCATCCCTGTCATTCTATAACCTGTAACCCAAGGTTAAACATGTCTATGGTGCTCTATGAGTAATAATAGATTCGCTAGAATCGGAAGTTCACCTCTTTCCAGCGAATGAAAGAGAGAAAACATAAGTTAATTTAAAATATTAATAGAATTACACTCCTATAATAAGTCAATGAATTATTTAGAATTCTAAGTCTGATTCGGGAAAGACTGTATAGAATTCTATTATATAAGTGGTTACTAGGTATTTCATTTTATAACCTATATCCATTGACTTGACTTGTGTATAAAGCTCTATAAACAATAAAAGATTGTTCGGGAATGAGTGACTACTATTCTGACACTAGTTACCCGACATAATGACCGGACACTAGTATTCGTAACTGTTGCCCGGTGAAAGTTACTAGAAATGCGATAATGATGACCGGATACGAGTACTCATAATCTTTTGCCCAGTAAAAAATACTAATAATTTGACAAATTGATCGGACAGCAGTATTCATAACTCTAGTCCGATGAAAAACACTAATTATATTAAAAAGTGACCGAGCACAAGTATTCGAAACTTTTTTCCCAGTGAGAAAAGTAGTTGCGGTCATGGTACCAAAGCCGTAATCCAAACTCATAAATCCATAAACGAATGACGAATCAGAATGTTCAGACCAACAGACATGGACCCCAGAACAAAGGGTGTAATCAGGCATCCGCGGATAGTAAGCATTACTTGGTAAGTAAGCTTCGCCCACCATGCCCATAGGCCTGAACGAAGGAAATATCGGTAGAAGCGTATGTCCGGGATTTGGGAAGTCTACTTATGGTGCCTCACTGGCAAAAACATCAGAAACAATTCTGGAAACTGCCACATTCTAGGGATTGACTAGATCATGATGTCTCCATAGAACTTCTTAAGTGTTGCTACCAGTTTGGTTTTTTGATACCCCTGGCTCAACAACTTTGTAGTGAGCATTTTCCCACGCTCCATGAAGTCCTGATAATTTGAACAGGTTCTGGCATAACGGATTAACTGTGAAACGTAAACGCCGTATGCTGGTGCAGAAGGGATATTACTGCTCAGGAATGGAAAGTTAACAATGGGAAAATTGAAGTCATCCCGTTTGTCGTAAAGCCTAGTAGTAAGCTTTCCATTGTCAATGTAGAGATAACAATCCAAGTATGAGGAGGAGGCTGCAGCCTCCGTTGTTTCCTTTATTTCAAGTTCACGTGGATAGATGAATTCTAAATACTCTGCAAATTTTGTGTTTTTCAGAGACAATACATCATCTATATATCTGTAGGTGAAATTGAATTGTTGTGCGAGGTGTTTCTTGCCTGCTTGGAGGAGGCTTTGTACAAACTCCGCCTCATACGAGTATAAAAACAAGTCGGCAAGTAACGATGCACAGTTAGTACCCATCGGTACGACAATTGTTTGCTGAAATATCCGGCCGCCGAACTCCACAAAAATAATAATTAGGCAAAAATGACTGGACACTAGTATTGGTAAATCTTGCCCGGTGAAATATCAATAACAATATGATAAAAAGGCTGGGCATAAGTATTCGATACTATTTGCCCGGTGAAATTTACTAATAATTTGACATAATGACCGGAAACTAGTATTCGTGACTATTTTGCCCGGAGAAATATGTCAGAAAAGCTAAGTTTTTCTAGAAAATAATTGAATAATGAATTATTGACTGGAGACTGGTGCCTGGTTGACCGGTGACTGGTTGACTGGTGCCTGGTTGACCGGTGCCTGGTTGACTGGTGTAGCTGATTGACTGGTGCCTGGTTGACTGCCAGTGACTGGTTGACTGGTGACTGGATGACAGGTGACTGGTTGACCGGTGACTGGTGGACTTAGACTTTATCGGATACTAAGTACCCAAAGATGCCACCTTGATGGGTCTTACCCCAGCAGTATAGCCATATGGGGTGGGGCTCCCATCAGTAAAGAATTGTCGTATAACCCATAAGGGTTGACAAGTTCTTTACAATCAGCTTCTCCACCATGGAAATCTTCAGCCAACTCGAAGATCTCTGCAAGAAATCCAATAAAAGTCCAGGTATAATATATCATATCGCTGAAGAACCTTGAACGAAAAGAACAAGTTAATATTCTGGATATATAAACCCCGAACGACCGCACACGAGAGTTGTGCCGATTAGCGAGAGCCGCGAAAACGCATGTCAAGAAAAGCCAGTCAATAATTACATGAAATCAAAAATCGAAAATTTCAAATAATAACATAGATGGTGAAAGGAGTGATAAGGAAACAAAAGAAACACAAAGAAACAGAAATTTAACCGTGAGGAAAAGAAATAATCCGAATTTCTTTCACAGGTAAAAAATCCTTGTTGATTTTCTTTGTCCACAGAAAAGAAACTGACACGTGATCAATTGAGCGGGAAGAATTACGTCACACAGGTAACTGCCTAAGGGACCTTCTGGTTTAAGACTTTAATTAACGACCGAAGGGTCGTTTTTCTGTGGAAGGTGTGAAAATAGAAGAGAATAGCACATTATCTATAGGTTAATGTATTGTGCAGTTAAAATTTAAATAACTAAATTGGTAAAACTTATGATTCATCATCAGTTTATCATGATACCCTACACTATACTACAATACACCACCCAGACCCACCAAACCAAACCTCACGCTACCATATGTTACAAAATCCCTTTTCACAATACCCATGCAAATTGGAAAAGTGAGACGATCCAGAGCCCTTTTCTACCCTATATGCTGGCCAAGAAACAGACAAAAAATTCCAGCTCCTACCAAATAATAAATAGCCTTAAGCCTGAGCCATCATGGAGTCTGAATTCCAATCCACTGGCACGCAATTAAAGAGGAAAACCATCCTTTCAGCGATCTGATAGCCGAACTATCATGATGTTTGTGGATAATAAGATCAAAATATCAGCGGCATTATATGGCAGATGAGTCGGTGAGTTCGACTAAAACAAGATGACTTCTAACTATATTTAACAATGCTAGCTAACTATAAACTTCTCTCCAGGTGATGGCATGATAGACTCGTGGGAACTAGAGCATGTTTTGGGAGCTGCCTCGATGATGTGGGAGCTACTCCGCCTGAGAAGTTCGGCATTACTCCTTCACAGTACATGGACTGATTAAAATTTTTACATCTAAATGATGAATAAGGGCCGACATATCCAGAACATGTGCCAAAGGATCTCGTTCTAAGCGAAAACTTAAAAAACAATTGCATCGTTCGTTCGTGCTGACATAAAACTAAAGTCAGACAACCCTGTGTTCGATTTTGTTACGGTCGCCTACTTTCGGCAACAATTTTTTCAATATTTCTTTCGGCCTGCTTAGAAAGGTAAATCATATTAACATGGAATAGCATCGCCGAAATTTTATATTATTCACTCATTCTTCTAAAACAAGAGGCCCACGGGCCATGGGTCGCTCACCTGAGTGGCATAGCGAGTGCAGATATGCAGATATTATGTAACATTTTTCCAATCCTGTCATCGCAACTAATGAAAAGATCATCCTTTAATTAGTTCTTAATTTTGAAGAAGAATATTATATATGGCATGACAGTCAATGGAGCGTGATCATTTGAACAAACTCTCAATCACATTTCAACAGTAGGATCAATCTGAAATTTGGTTGCAATTGCCTAAGTGGTTTCTGAAGAATCATGATTTTATACATGTAAACAGCACAGTGGCAGGGAAATATAATAAACATAAACAAGACGGTAGCCATCTTGGATTTCCAATCAGAATGATTTTAGCTACTGTTGATCTACAAGTCACCTTGATACTTCCAATGAACTTTAAGTCAATTGCCCTTTCGGTTCAGGAGAAAAAGTTCAAAACAGATTTTCAAGATGGCCGCCATAGCTGCAATTTGAGATTTCCTATTGCAATGATTTGAGCTATTTTTTATCTAAAAGTCACCCCGATGCTTCCTACCAAGTTTCGAGTCAATTGGCCTTTCAGTTCAGAAGAAGAAAAATAGATTTTCAAGATGGCCGCCATCCTGGAAATCCCGATCGGAATGATTTTAATTATTTTTATATCAACAAGTCATCCAGATGTTTCCTACCAATTTTCAAATCAACTGGCCCTTTGGTTCAGGAAAATAAGTGAAAAAAAGAGTTTCGATGGCCGCCATGACAGCCATCTTGGATTTCCGATCAAAACAATTGAAGCTATTTTAGATCTACAAGTCACCCCAATGCTTTCTACCAAGTTTCGAGTCAAATGGCCTTTCAGTTCAGGAGAAGAAGCAAAAAATAGATTTTAAAGATGGCTGTCATGGTGGCCAGCTTGGATTTCTGATAGGGATGATTTTATTGATTTTTGATCTACAGGTCATCCTGATGCTTCCTACCTAGTTTAAAACCAATAAGCTTTTCGGTTCAGGAGAAGAAGTGAAAAATAGATTTTCAAAATGGCTGCCATGGTGGCCATCTTGGATTTCCAATCAGAACGATTTTAGCCATTTTTAATCTATGTCACCCTGATGCTTCCTACCAAGTTTCAAGTCAATTGGCTTTTGGGTTTAGGAGAAGAAGCGAAAAAAAGATTTTCAAGATGGCCACCAGGGCGGCCATCTTGGATTTCTGATCAGCATGGTTTTAGCTATTTTTGATCTGCAAGTCACCCCGATGCTTCCTACCAAGTTTGGAGTCAATTGGCCTTTCGGCTCAGGAGAAGAAGTGAAAAATAGATTTTCAAGATGGCCGCCATCTTGGATTTCCGATCGGAATGATTTTTAATTATTTTTATATCAACAAGTCATCCCGATGCTTCCTACCAATTTTCAAATCAACAGGCCCTTTGGTTCAGGAAAATAAGTGAAACAAGAGGCCCACGGGCCACGATTCGCTCACCTGAGTGACATAGCCACTGTAAACATGCAGATGTAATGCAACATTTTTCCAATCCTATCATCGCAACTAATGAAAATATCATCATTTGAGCAGTTCTTAGTTTTGAAGAAAAATATATGGGCCTGACAGTCAGTGGAGCATGATCATTTGAATAAACTATCAATCACATTTCAACAGAAGGATCAATGTGAAATTTGGTGGAAATTGGCTAAGTGGTTTCTGAAGAATCATGATTTTATACATGTAAACAGCACAGTGGCAGGGAAATATTATAAATATAAACCAGATGATGGCCATCTTAGATTTCCAATCAGAACAATTTTAACTACTGTTGATCTACAAGTCACTTCGATACTTTCAATATAAATGTATATGGCCCAAATAGGGAAGCAAATTTGACCTTGGAGGCAAAAAGGTCAAATGTCAACATAGAATCATCATTTGAGCAATTTTGGTAGATCTCCTGTCCCCCGTAATTTGTGCAAAGATGAGGACCCAGGGCTTATTTGGGTATGGAGAAGAAGATTTTTAAAGGTTTTTACCATATATGGGCATGGCAGCCATTTTGATCAATGGACCATACCCATTTTAGCAATCTTTCATTCTCCTGCCCACGGAGGCTCTGCATGAAATTTGAGCAACACTGGCCTGGAGGCTTCAGAGGAAAAGCCATTTGAAATTATCAACATTTTTTCCATACAAATGTATGGGGCCCATACAAATGCATACAGAAGCAAACTTGACCTCGCCGTAAAAAGGTTAAATGTCAATGTATGACAATTATTTTAGCAACTTTGGTAGACCGCCCGTTCCAGATGATATACGCAAAGATTCCGCCACAAGCCATCCTCAGTTTTGGAGAATAAGATTTTTAAATGTTTTTTCCCATGCAAATGCATAAGAAAGCAAACTTGACCTTGCCGTAAAAAGGTCAAATGTCAATGTATGACCATTATTTTAGCAACTTTGGTAGACCCCCTGTCCCCGATGATTTATGCAAACATTCAGCCCCAAAGCATCCTCGGTTCTAAAGGAGAAGATTTTTAAAGATTTTACCATATATGGGCATGGCGGGCATCTTGGTCAACGAACCGTGACCATTTTAGCAATCTTTTGTTCCCCCTACCTAAGGAGGCTCCATATGAAATTTGAGCAAAATTGGCCCAGAGGCTCCAGAGGAGAAGTTGTTCGAAATTCTGAACATTTTTCCCATACAAATGCATTAGGAAACAAAATTGACCTTAACCTAAAAAGGTCAAATGTCAATGTACGACCATTATTTTAGCAATTTTGGTAGCCCTCCTGTTCCCGAAGATATATGCAAAGATTCAGCCATAAGGCATGCTCGGTTTTGGAGAAGATTTTTAAAGTTTTTCCCATACAAATGCATAGGGAAGCAAACTTGACCTTGCCGTAAAAAGGTCAAACGTCAACGTACGATAATTCTTTTAGCAAAGTTGGTAGACCTCCTGTCCCCGATGATTCCTGCAAAGGTTCAGCCCCAAGGCATTCTCGGTTCTGGAGGAGAAGATTTTTAAAGGTTTTTACCATATATGGGCGTGGCAGCCATCTTGGTCAACGGACCGTGACCATTTTAGCAATTTTTCATTCCCCCACCCTAAGGAGGCTCCATATGAAATTTGAGCGGAATTGGCCCAGAGGCTCCAGAGAAGAAGTTGTTTGAAATTCTGAACATTTTTCCCATACAAATGCATAAGGAAGCAAAATTGACCTTACCATAAAAAGGTCAAATGTCAATGTACGACCATTATTTTAGCAATTTTGGTAGCTCTTCTGTTCCCGAAGATATACGCAAAGATTCAGCCATAAGGCATGCTCGGTTTTGGAGAAGAAGATTTTTAAAGGTTTTTCCCATACAAATGCATAGGGAAGCAAACTTGACCTTGCCGTAAAAAGGTCAAACGTCAACGCACGACAATTCTTTTAGCAATTTTGGTAGACCTCCTGTCCCCGATGATTCCTGCAAAGGTTCAGCCCCAATGCATTCTCGGTTCTGTAGGAGAAGATTTTTAAAGCATCCTCGGTTCTAAAGGAGAAGATTTTTAAAGGTTTTTACCATATATGGGCGTGGCGGCCATCTTGGTCAATGGACCGCGACCATTTTAGCAATTTTGTGTTCCCCCATCCTAAGGAGGCTCCATATGAAATTTGAGCAAAATTGGCTCAGCGGTTTCAGAGGAGAAGTTGTTTGAAAATGTTAACGGACGGACGCACGAACGGACGGACGCACGGACGGACGAAAAGTGATCACAATAGCTCATCCTGAGCAGAGCTCAGGTGAGCTAAAAAAGAGTTTCAAGATGGCCGCCATGACAGCCATCTTGGATTTCCGATCAAAACAATTTAAGCTATTTTAGATCTACAAGTCACCTCAATGCTTCCTACCAAGTTTCGAGTCAAATGGCCTTTCAGTTCAGGAGAAGAAGCGAAAAATAGATTTTAAAGACGGCTGTCATGGTGGCCATCTTGGATTTCTCATGGGATGATTTTATCTATTTTTTATCTACAGGTCACCCTGATGCTTCCTACCTAGTTTAAAGCCGATAAGCCTTTCGGTTCAGGAGAAGAAGTGAAAAATAGATTTTCAAAATGGCTGCCATGGGGGCCATCTTGGATTTCCAATCAGAACGATTTTAGTCATTTTTAATTTATAAGTCACCCTGATGCTTCCTAACAAGTTTCAAGTCAATTGGCTTTTGGGTTTAGGAGAAGAAGCGAAAAAAAGATTTTCAAGATGGCCACCAGGGCAGCCATCTTGGATTTCCGATCAGCATGGTTTTAGCTATTTTTGATCTACTAGTCACCCTGATGCTTCCTACCAAGTTTGGAGTCAATTGGCCTTTCGGCTCAGGAGAAGAAGTGAAAAATAGATTTTCAAGATGGCGGCCATCTTAGATTTAGGATCAGCATGACTTTAGCTATTTTTGATCTACAAGTCACCCCGATGCTTCCTACAATGTTTGGAGTCAACTGGCTTTTGGGTTTACGAGAAGAAGCGAAAAATAGATTTTCAAGATGGCTGCCATGGCGGACATCTTGGATTTCCGATCGCCACGATTTTAGCTATTTTTGATCTACAAGTCACCCCAATGCTTTCCTAGCAAGTTTGGAGTCAGTTGGCGTTTTGGTTCAGGTTGAAGCGAAAAGAAGATTTTCAAGATGGCGGCCATCTTGGATTTCCAATCGGCACGACTTTAGCTATTTTTTATCTACAAGTCACCCCGATGCTTCCTACAATGTTTGGAGTCAACTGGCCTTTCGGTTTAGGAGAAGAAGCGAAAAAATAGATTTTCAAGATGGCTTCCATGGCGGCCATCTTGGATTTCCGATCGGCACAATTTTAGCTATTTTTGATCTACAAGTCACCCCAATGCTTCCTAGCAAGTTTGGAGTCAATTGGCCTTTCGGTTCAGGAGAAGAAGCAAAAAATAGATTTTCAAGATGGCTGCCATGGCGGCCATCTTGGATTTCCGATCGGAGCGATTTTACTTATTTTTGATCTACAAGTCACCCCGATGATTCCTACCAAGTAAACAGTCAATTGGCCCAGGGGTGTAGGAGGAGTAGGCTTTTAAAGCAATTGTTGACGCTGCACGACGGACGCCGCACGACGGACATTGACTGACCACAATAGCTCACCATGAGCACTTCGTGCTCAGGTGAGCTAATTAATCAAAATACTCGAGAGTACCTACCTTTGTTTACAATTTCCAAGTCCTAGGAACTACTGCGAGAGTTTCCGGATGTGTCGTAGGAACAAATTTACGTTAACGCGATTTTGCGGTAGCTCCCCTGATGTCCACCCGTGATACCTAGTAAACTGGAAGATCTGCGGCTAAGTTTTTTGGCAATTTCATCTAGCTCTCTGTCATACACATAGTCTCCACATGCGAAACAATGAACCATTCCATAGGTCATATCCACAGCTAAAGAAAACAAATAAAACAATACAAGAGGACCATGATGGTCCTATATCGCTCACCTGAGCAAACAGATTTGCTTGCTTACTGTTGAAGTTTCAGCCAAGTTCACTGCTCTAAGATTTATGTATAAATTTTATAGCCCTGCCCCACCCCACCCCACCCCACCAAACCATGTTTTTTTCTTTTTAACACATCATGACGACTTGACTTAATATTGAAAGAGGGTCACCAAAGGAACATTTCTGCCAAGTAATTTTGAAATTGGTCCAGTGGTTTCTGACAAAAAGATTTTTAAAGTGTTTTATATTGCTATAAAGCCCTACCCCCTAACGGCCACTTTTTTTTTTTTTTTTTTTTTTTTTAACGAATTATGACAGCTTGAACAAACTTGGTAGAGGGTAACCAAAGGAACATTCCTGCCAAGTTAAACTGAAATCGGTTCAGTGGTTTCTGACAAGAAGATTTTTAAAGTTTTCTATTTAGATCTATAGGGAAAATAAGCCCCACCCCCTAGCAGCCATGTTTTTTTGACAAATCAGGATTGCTTGAACATTCTTGGTAGAGGGTCACTAAAGCATTACTGAAATCAGTCAGGAGGTATTTGTCAAGAAGAATTTTAAAGTTTTCTATAGAGATATATATGGAAAATAAGCCCCGCCCCCTGGGGGCCATGTTTTTTTACGTATCATGAAGGCTGGAACAATCTTGGTAGAGGGTCACCAAAGCAACATTCCTGCCAAGTTACATTGAACTCGGTCCAACGGTTTCTTACGAGAAGATTTTTAAAGGTTTTTTTTACATACATGTACATATATAGGTAAAATATGCCCCCTAGCGGCCATGTTTTTTGACGAATCATGACAGCTTGAACAACCTTGGTAGAGGGTCACCAAAGAAACATTCCTGCTAAGTTATATTGAAATCGGTCCATTGGTTTCTGACAAGAAGATTTTTTTAGTTTTCTATATAGATATATATGGAAAATAAGCCCCACCCGCTAGCAGCCATGTTTTTTTGACAAATCATGACGGCTTGAACAATCTTTGTAAAGGGTCACCAAGGAAACATTTCTGCCAAGTTATATTGAAATTGGTCCAGTGATTTCTGACAAGAAGATTTTAAAGTTTCTATATAGATATACAGGGAAAATAAGCCCCCCCTTCCACCCCGCCCCCCCCCACCCCACCCACCCGGCGGCCACGTTTTTTGACGAATCATGACGGCTTGAACAACCCTTGAAAGAGGGTTACATAAGAAACATTTCTGCAATGTTACTTTGAAATCAGTCCAGTGGTTTCTGACAAGAAGATCACTTAAGTTTTCTATACAGATATTTAGGGAAAATAAGCCCCGCCCCCTAGCAGCCATGTTTTTTGACAAATCATGACGGCTTGAACAATCTTTGTAAAGGGTCACCATGGAAACATTTCTGCCAAGTTATATTGAAATTGGTCCAGTGGTTTCTGACAAGAAAATTTTTTCAAGCTTTCTATACAGATATATAGGGAAAAAAAGCCCCGCCCCCTAGCAGCCATGTTTTTTGACAGATTATGACAGCTTGAACAATCTTGGTAAAGGGTCACCAAGGAAACATTTCTGCCAAGTTATAATGAAATTGGTCCAGTGGTTTCTGACAAGAAGATTTTTCAAGTTTTCTATAAAAATATATAGGGAAAATAAGCCCCGCCCCCTGGCGGCCATGTTTTTTGACAAATCCAAATGGCTTGAACAATCTTGGTACAGAATCACCAAAGGAACAGTTCTGCAAAATTATATTGCAATCGGTCTAGTGGTTTCTGACAAGAAGATATTTTAAAGTTTTCTATATAAATATATAGGGAAAATAAGCCCCCACCCCCTGGCGGCCATGTTTTTGACAAATCCAAATGGTTTGAACAATCTTGGCAGAGGATCACCAAAGGAACATTTCTGCAAAATAATATGGAAATCCTTTCAGTGGTTTCTGACAAGAAGATTTTTTAAGTTTTCTATATAGATATATAGGGAAAATAAGCCCCGCCCCCTGGCGGCCATGTTTTTTGACAAATCCAAATGGCTTGAACAATCTTGGTAGAGGATCACCAAAGGAACATTTCTGCAAAATTATATGGAAATCAGTCCAGTGGTTTCTGACAAGAAGATTTTTTTAAGTTTTCTATATAGATATATAGGGAAAATAAGCCCCGCCCCCTGGCGGCCATGTTTTTTGACAAATCCAAATGGCTTGAACAGTCTTGGTACAGGATCACCAAAGGAACATTTCTGCAAAATTATATGGAAATCGGGTCAGTGGTTTCTGACAAGAAGATTTTTTTAAGTTTTCTATATAGATATATAGGGAAAATAAGCCCCGCCTACTGGCGGCCATGTTTTTTGACGAATCCAAATGGCTTGAACAATCTTGGTAGAGGATCACCAAAGGAACATTTCTGCAAAATTATATTGAAATCGGTCTAGTGGTTTCTGACAAGAAGATTTTTTTAGTTTTCTATATAGATATATAGGGAAAATAAGCCCCACCCGCTAGCAGCCATGTTTTTTGACAAATCACAATTACTTGTACAATCTTGGTAGAGGGTCACCAAGGTAACATTTTTGCCAAGTTATAATGAAATTGGTCCAGTGGTTTCTGACAAGAAGATTTTTTAAGTTTTCTATATAGATATAAAGGGAAAATAAGCCCTGCCCCCTGGTGGCCATGTTTTTTGACGAATCCAAATGGCTTGAACAATCTTGGTAGAGGATCACCAAAGGAACATTTCTGCAAAATTATATTGAAATCGGTCCTGTGGTTTCTGACAAGAAGATTTTTAAAGTTTTCTATATAGATATATAGAGAAAATAAGCTCCGCCCTCTGGCAGCCATGTTTTTTGACGAATCCAAATGGCTTGAACAATCTTGGTAGAGGATCACCAAAGGAACATTTCTGCAAAATTATATGGAAATCGGTCCAGTAGTTTCTGACAAGAAGATTTTTTAAAGTTTTCTATATAGATATATAGGGAAAATAAGCCCCCACCCCCTGGCGGCCATATTTTTGACAAATCCAAATGGTTTGAACAATCTTGGCAGAGGATCACCAAAGGAACATTTCTGCAAAATTATATGGAAATCGGTTCAGTGGTTTCTGACAAGAAGATTTTTTAAGTTTTCCATATCGATATATAGGGAAAATAAGCCCTGCCCCCTGGCGGCCAGTTTCTTGACAAATCCAAATGGCTTGAACAATCTTGGCAGAGGATCACAAAAAAAGGAACATTTCTGCAAAATTATATGGAAATAGGTCCAGTGGTTTCTGACAAGAAGAATTTTTAAGTTTTCTATATAGATATATAGGGAAAATAAGCCCCGCCCCCTGTCGGCCATGTTTTTGACAAATCCAAATGACTTGATCAATCTCGGTAGAGGATCACCAAAGGAACACAGAGATCTCATTAACTCCAGATTTGGAGTAAGTTACTCCAACTTTCCATTTCTGACTCCAACTTTTTGAAAAGTCTCAATAGATAAGTATGGTAAAACTCCCAACTTTTTCAGGAGGATAGCATTTACTCCAATTTTCAAAATCCTAGTGAGAACCCTGGAACATTTCTGCAAAATAATATTGAAATCGGTCTAGTGGTTTCTGACAAGAAATTTTTTAAGTTTTCCATATAGATATATAGGGAAAATAAGCCCCGCCCCCTGGCGGCCACGTTTTTTGATGAACCCAAATGGCTTGAACAATCTTGGTAGAGGATCATCAAAGAAACATTTCTGCAAAATTATATGGAAATTGGTCCAGTGGTTTCTGACAAGAAGATTTTTAAAGTTTTCTATATAGATATATAGGGAAAATAAGCCCCACCCCCTGGCGGCCATGTTTTTTGACAAATCCAAATGGCTTGAACAATCTTGGTAGAGGATCACCAAGGGGTGGGGCTTATTTTCCCTATATATCTATATAGAAATGTGTCTCTTTTATTTTATTTTTCACAAATACTTTAAGGATAAGTAAAGCTTCTTGCATACCCAATTTCATGAATATTGGATGAAGATTATTAGAGATATAACAAAATTCTACAAACTTTCCGAACAACCCTCGTAGTAATCGAACCTGGAAAAAACTAAGTTGAAGAAGTAGAAAAAGTTCATAAAAATAATGGGAGGATAACCCTAAAACCACATGCACATCTACAGACCATGTAGAACAAGTATGCATAGTTTCAAAAGGATCGGTGGAAAACTCCAGGAGGAGTTGCACCCACGAGGTATCTATTCTAATAGTAATCTGACCTGAAAAAAAAAAACTGTCGAAAAAGTGTAAAAAAAGTGATAAAATAATAATTGGAGGATAACCACAAAACCAGATGCACCTCTTCAGACTATGACAAAAACACCTGCAAAGTTTTAAAAAGACTGGTTAAAAACTGTAAGCAGAGTTGTGTCCACAAACTACCCAAATCATTGTGGCTAAGGACGGACAGACGTTCTTACAAGAGGTACGTCATGAGGTTATTCCTTTGATCTTTCTTTGGTCATCTTTAACCCCACAACTACCATTTTTATCTATTTGTCAACCCCACAATACAATTTTTAACCAACCATGATGGAATAAACAGACACCCATACAAACACTAACCTCCCAATGTTCCTGGCATATGTACGGACATCCGGACAGACAGACCCATTTTAATAGTCCCTTTTGACTAACATCAGGGGACAATGAAGTTTGCAACACTGCTTACTGTGGTTTTGCAAGAACTGTCATTTAAAAAATTCATTTTTTTTTTTTTGAATTTAATGTTGCAATGGCAACCAAACAAAATCGTCACGGGTCATAAAACACATAAGCTGGGTAGACAATCATCCAATGGTCATAACTGCCAAATATGGTTAACATCACTTCAATGGTTATGGAGAAAATGCAATTTAACCATTTTCTCATTAAGTCTATGGGAGTTTTCTGTTGCCATGGCAACCAAACCAAGAGGCAGATTGGCAGACTTTTAGCTATTTTCAAATGCCCTTACCCATTTAACATTTGTACCAAATTAGAGTCCTACTGCTTCAGTGGCTTTGGAGAAGTAGTCATTAAAAACATTCTTTTTTTTTTAATTTAATGTTGCCATGGAAACCAAACAAAATGGCCACTGGTCATGAAACACACAAACTCGGTAGACAATCATCAAAATTCAAATGATCATAACTGTCAAATATGGTTCATACCATTTTGCTGTTATGAAGAAAATGCAATCATTTTTCCATTGTAAGTCTATGGGAGCTTTCTGTTGCCATTGCAACCAAACCAAGAGGCAGAACACCATAATTTTAGCTATTTTGATTGTCCTTACCCAAGCAACATTTGTACAAAATTAGAGTCATACTGCTTCAGTGGTTTTGGAGGAGATGTCATTTCAAAAATTCCCTTTTTTTTAAATTTTATGTTGCCATGGCAACCAAAGAAATTGGCCATTGGTCATAAAACACATATACTAGGTAGACAATCGTCCGATAATCATAACTGCTAAATACTGTTCACATCACTTCACTGGTTACGGAGAAAATACAATTTAGTCATTTTCCCATTATAAGTCTATGGGAGCTTTCCGTTGCCATGGCAACCAAACCAAGAGGCAGATCACCATAATTTTAGCTCTTTTTAAAGGGCAAATATAAAGAAATTTAAAATATTCCTGGTTTTCAGGGTGTTGATAGAATGCTTTAAGAGAATTATTTTGTTGAAAACCCCATCAAAAAATTCCAATCCAATCAAAAGTTATGGTGATTAATTTACGATACCTACCTTTTTTTCCTGTTAGAGTAACCTCCCTTGGATTGTGTATTGATTAAGGCCCACAATGCAATATTCTGTGATGTCATAGTGGAACTTAAATTTTAAATTGAAATTCTAAACAGGAATATTCTGCATTTCCTTATATGCTACACAGTTTTTCTCCTTAACCATTACTGAAATTGGTCTCTGTCCACAAATAAGCCCATGAATAGAGAATTTAACTCAAAATTTAATCTGTTATTTAAATTTAAAGCTAAATTTTAAAATGTTTAAAACTTGACTAATATTAAATTTTTCGTAAGTTTTTTTTAATAATAGTGAATTTTGGGTGTATATCATATAAATGAATACCAAAAAAAGTCAATTTTGGCTAATTATTAAGCATTGTAACTGGATTTTAAATTATTTAAATGAAATTTTTAAATTTGAAATGTAACACTTTAAACGGAAAATAAGAGCTAAATTCCTATGTATATTAGTTTAAAGGAGCTGAATAAATTAAACAATATGAAAACTGAATTGATGCAGATTAAAGAGCAAAACATATTGGCAATTTAAAAAAGTTTAAAATTTTACTGTTCCCTTATGATGTCATAAAAAGGCTCATGAATATTAATGAGGCAGCCTGAATTCAATCCTCTTGGATGTTAAATATCAAATTTCAAATCGCAATATTTCAGAAACCGTGTAAGATAATTTGATGCGGTTTTCAGCAGTCACCTCCTTACTGAAGTGCCCTTAAATATTTAGTAGAATTAAAACCTTTATATTTGCCCTTTAAAGACCACTAACCAAGCAACTTTCTTACCCAGATTGGGACAAATCCCTTCAATGACTTTGGAGGAGTTGTTGCTTGAAAGTGTTAACGGACAACTAGACGGACGTTCTTAACGAGAGGTATGTTATGCGGTTATTCCTTTGATCTTTCTTCGATCATCTTTAACCCCACAACTACCATTTTTATCTATTTGTCAACCCCACAACACAATTTTTAACCCCACAATGACGGAATAAACAGACACTCAAATACTAACCTCCCAATGTACCTGGCATATGTACGGACAGACGACGGACAAAAAGTGATTACTATCGCTCATCCTGAGCATAGCTCAGGTGAGCTAATAATTAGGTTGTGGGAACACATGAAGTGCCAGCGAGGCACTTCTAATTAGTACCCATAATATATGTTTTTTTGTGGAGAAATAAGAAATGTATTTATCCAGATATTCCTCTTACCTGGAGCACTGGCACCTGCTGTGACATTTCAGCTTCCCAGCACTGATAGTACCTGAGAAATTACCTTCAATACAAAATAATTACCACAGTTTAACAGATGCACAACAAGCACGAGCAAATAGTACAGACCTATAAGGCCATAGCAGATATTACCCAATATCTGATGAGGGTCTACACTATATGTCACTAATCAAACAGTTGTTTGGCATAACTTACCTAACCAATGCTCATTCTTATATGCATGTTCCTGAATATGGTTATCTTCATAGCAACCAAAATACACACAGGAAAGGCAAGCATGTAGTCTCAGTTCATATCCACGACAAGTATGGCATACACTGTGGCGTGCCTGAAAGTAACAAATCTACCTTATTTACCCAATTTTTTGGACAGGCATTCCTGAGCAAACAGTAGACTGGATCACAGCATGCAGATTCTGATCAGAGTCAACACTGTATGCCATTCAACTATCACTTTTTAGATAGAGCACCAGGAAGTCAAATGGACTTGTTCAAACTTTTGATGAGTATGGTATGATCCAAAGTTGGGAGCCCTATAACCACTCGGCCACCCAGACATTTCACCAAAAATTAGTGAGTCGCAGTAAAAAATAGGGAGATAACATGTCTTAAATTATCATTGAGCATGGATGTGACACTGCTGGTTCTGTCATCTGAACTGGAAGTCATTGCATATTTTTGTTGACATTTGCACTTGGTAAGGGTCCCAGATGCAGGAAGCATAGTCCATGACAGGTTAAACTGGTGATTTGCAGAACTGCTCCTTCACACTGTTAGGACAGATGTGGATGCTACACATTAGAATATTGCAGCTGACTGTGGCTTTTTTTTTCTCACAAACACACATTTTTTTTCTAAATTTGGGATGGAAGTTTGCAAATTTACTCCGCTTACAAATGACATTTTCACAGTCTCTTTGAATGTTAAAATGTTTTGCAGGCTTTCAAGCAAGGAAATATGCATTGTGACAAAAAAAAAAAGCAATCGCTTTGGGGTTATACAATGCACTGGTTACAAGTGATTGGTGCACAACACATTATGTAACACAGTACTGTATATTTTAGCCTTTTTTGTTTGTGTTGAGGTTTTATGACCCAGTCAACCCAATGGGATCATGTCGAGCGTGGTCAGTTTACCTAACCACAGGTTTACTGGGTAGGCTTAGTCCTCTAAGCAGTTAACCAGTATTGTGCACATTCTTTCGCCAGAAACTGACAACTGCTCTTCTTGAAACAGCGGAAGGGAGAGAATGGCCATAGAAAATATTTCATGATCAATCTCCATGAAAGAATGTTGCCGACCTTGACGGGGGTTGACCCCGCGACCTCCTGTCTCCAGTCAGACGGCTCATCCAACTGAGCCACCGAGGCCGGCATTTTAGCCTTGTGTGTGAAAGTTTTACCCCGAACATATATACGAAGTTCACACTCTATGACATATTTATACTGAGGTAACTGCAGTCTGCAGTACAAGAATGTGGTCACAGGAATAATGGGCGGTGATTGGAAAGAAAGTCACAGCAAAAAAAGTCAGAAAAAAGTCACAAATAAAAAACGGATATATTCCCCTTAAAAAAGGCTGTCAATAAATTTATCAATGTTATCAATTTTCCTGATGTATTTACCTGATCTACAGGTATTAAAAATAGCAAACTCTGTCACTTAAAGTTGGTGGTGTAATGTCAATTAGTTTAGTGTTTATAAATGGCTCAAAGGTGTGAAGATTAGTGCTATCTGCCTATTAAAGAAGACAATTGTCAATTAAAAGATCATCATCACAGTTGACCTTCGACCTCCGAAGAGTTAACATCTCATAACTAACAAATAACCATGTCCGAGTCTGTTATGCCAGGTGTACTCCTCAGGGCCCTGGGCGAGTACATGTTCGTCGGCACTCCACTTTGGAGGATGTTCGACAGGACCAAGTTCACGTCAAATTAACCTTCCATAAGGCTCTACCAACTAAGCCTTACTACAAGAAGAGGGCTGAAAGCAGGATGGATGGATGGATATTCTATTTATAGACGCTCAACCCTAAAAGGGCATATAGCGTCTAATAATTTTTATATTATATGATGATTTTATTTAACGAGAAATTAAAAATATCTAGGATTGATGTGTTCATTTTAAAAAGATAAAGTATCAATGATTTTAATTTATTAAAAATACTGATTATATTTTATTAAAAAGTCTGATCTCTTTAAGAAAGTCGAGTATTTTCTTAGTTGGTATATCATTAAAAAGTTCCTTTATAGTTTTTACATTAAAATACTTTGTGGGAATATAATCAAATTCTGCACAAGTGATAAGAAAATGTTTGACTGTAAAAAGTTCATTGCAAAGAATGCAGAATGGAGCTTGTTCATTTTTTAAAATATAAGAATGAGTAATTCTAGCGTGTCCAAGTCTACATCTGGTGATTTTTGTTTGCTCTTTTCTGCTGAGATTAGAGAATGTGCATTTGCTGTTAAAATTTGGTTTTATTTCATTTAGTTTATTTTGAGTTTGTGTTTCCCAAACAGACTGACATTTGTTGTTGATGTATTGACGGATGTTTGATTTAAAGTCGGAGTGAGGAATTTTGAAATTTGTTATCACTAAGGATAATGCAGATTTGGCTTCTAAATCAGCTAATTCATTTCCACGAATATTAACGTGGCTGGGAAGCCAACAAAATACAATTTCTTTTGAAGCTGAAAGGTAATAATATTTTTTAAGAATTTGCTGAATTAATGGGTTCCTATGGTGTAAATCTTTAAGGGATTTTAATACAGAAAGAGAATCTAAACAAATGAATTGTTTTTCAGACTGATCTCTGATATGATAAAGTGCAATATCAATTGCCTTGGCTTCGGCGGTAAAAATGGAGCTATTATCAGGTAATCTGATACTGTCAGTAAAATTTGGACTAATAACAGAACAAGCAACTTTCTCATCTTGTTTTGAACCATCTGTATAAATTGACAGGTAATGTTTATAATTTGATTTGATTTCTAAAAATTCATTCTTAAAAATATGTGACTCAACTTCTATTTTTTTTATTTTTATAAAGGTCTAAAATAATCTTTGGAGGGTTTAACGTCCATGGCTCTTTTGACGGAAAAGAAAAGGGCTGAACATTTTTAACATTAATATTGGCCTCTTCAAGTAATGGTTGTATTCTCAGGCCAAGGGGTTTAATAGCCGTTGGTTTATTGTTGTAAAATCTTTCGTATTTAAGATTAAAAACACAATCATAATCCAGTTTAGATCAAATTAAAGATCTATAAAGATTTAAAAGAACAGTACGATCTCCTCCCCAGTCGGAGCTGGAAAGAACTTTAAGAATATCAAGTGCTTTTAAACATTTAGCTGGGATAAAAGATAATTTGTTATCCAACAAAAGACCCGGGAATTTTGCTTCACTGACGACTGGAATGGGACTACCATATATGGTAAGATGAGGATCTAAATGTAACTGTCGTATCTGACAAAAATGAACGCATTGAGTTTTTGTTTTTGAAAATTTGAAACCATTTTCTATTGCCCAATCTTCTATATTATTTAAACATTGTTGTAGTTTGAATTCAATGGTTTCCATATTTTTCGACCTAATAAATATTCCAAAATCGTCAACGAAAAGAGAACAATCAAGGTCTTTCACACATTTAACAATATCGTTAATTTTAATGCCAAACAAGGTAGGTGATAAAATGCTTCCCTGTGGTACACCTTGTTCTTGTTTAAATATATCCGATAACGTATTACCTATTAGAACATTAAATGTTCGATCTGATAAAAAATTTTGAATAAAAAGTGGTAGTCGGCCTTTAAGGCCTAATTTATGTAAATCTTTCATGATGCCATGTTTCCAAGTAGTATCGTAAGCTTTTTCAAGGTCGAAAAATACAGCTATGACATGTTCTTTTTTAACAAAGGCATCACGAATAAATGATTCCAACGAATCAAATGATCGTTTGTACAGTTATTTTTTCTGAATCCAGCTTGATATTTTGTTATAAGCTGGTTTGATTCCAAGAACCAAACCAGCCTATCATTAATCATTCTCTCCATTGTTTTACATAAACAACTTGTCAAAGCAATAGGTCTATAGTTAGTAGCTTCAGTATGATCTTTATTTGGTTTTGGTATAGGTATAATCATTGCTTTACTCCAGTCTTTTGGAAATTTTCCAGTGATCCAAATATCATTTAAAATATTTAATAAAGTTTTTAAAGCGTTATCGGGTAAATGTTTAAGAATTTGATAATGAATGTCATCAGGACCAGCAGCTGTATCGTGAGATTTATGAAGAGCATCTAATAATTCTGAAGCTGTGAATGGTACATTATATTTTTCATGATTTAGTGACATAAAATTTAAATGCTCTTTCTCTCGTTCTAGTTTTATGTTCTGAAAATTTTCCGAGTAATTTACACTAGAAGAGTTTTTCTGAAAATTCTCTCCTAGTGCATTGGAAATATCTTTAGTCATTGAGCATATATTTCCATTTGATTTAATATGGACATGCTTGTTATTTTTATTTTTGCCAGTAATTTTTCGAATCATGTCCCATATTTTCTTTGCTGGAGTTCTATATTAAGTTTCGCGACGTATTGCTGCCAAGATGTTCTTTTAGCCGTTTTTATTGTCTTGCGAGCTTTTGCTCGCATTTGTTTGGCATGGATTAGATTTTCTTTTGTTGGCTGCCTATTGAACTTTCGTAAGGCAGATTTTCTTTTATTTATTGAATTTTTAACATCGTTATTAAACCAAGGTCTATTTCTTTTTGAACGTGTCGAGGACTTCGGAATACATTTTTCAGCTATATGAATTAATGTATCAGTGAAAGCTTGTATATCATCTGCTATTTTAAACATTTCAGGTTTTAATTTTTCATTACATAGCTCCATAAAATTCTCCCAGTTTGCTTTATTCAAATTCCATCGGGAATGATGGTCTTCAGTTGTCGATTCAAATTCTTCAATTTTAACTGGAAAATGATCGCTCCCATGAAGGTCATCTAGAATTGACCAATCAAAATCTAAGTAAATATTTGGAGAGCATATAGACAAATCTAAAGCAAAATAATTTCTTGTAAGAGAATGAAGATAAGTTGGTTGTTTATCGTTAAATAAACATAAATCATTTTCTGCAATAAAATTTTCTATTATTTCTCCTTTGTCATTTGTATCCAGACAACCCCATAGTTTGCTGTGACTATTAAAGTCACCTAATAATAAATAAGGACAAGGTAACTGGTTTATAAGATTTTCTAAATCGTGTTTAGAAAATTTACAGTGTGGAGGAAGATATAGAGAACAAATTGTTATGGATTTAGACAGAGTGACATTTACAGCAACAGCTTGTAAATTACTATTTATATCTATCTGTCTATGAGGAACCTTTGATTTTACAAGGATAGATGAACCTCCTGATGCTTTCTGATTTTCAGTTGCGATATGATTATATAAACTATAATTTTTAAAATTAATATTATCTGTAGTTTTTAAAAAGGTTTCCTGGAGACAAAAGATAGTCGGAGAAAATAGTGTTGTTAAAATTAAAATTTCGTTATAATTTGCTTTGAGTCCTCGACAGTTCCACTGAATAATTGATTTTTTATCCATGATGAATGGAGAGATGATTTTAAAATAAGGAACTTAATCCTTTTATTTTTTCCGGGTCTGCGACAGCATGGAGGAGTCAATGGCTGAAAGCAGGAGGCAGCCTGCTCCCTCTGCTGGCGAGTGGTCTCGCCAGCCCACTGCTGCTACAACACCGATGACCAGATTGACGCCTGCTCGCCGACTATGGAGAAGGAGATGCCACCACCACCAACGCAGACTCTTCCAGACACTCCAAGACAACACATCATACATGATCGCACACAGAAGACAGCAACCATCCAACCATCGCCGACCATCACCAGACCACCACCAGCAACATCTACTTCTCCAGTCAGCCCGCCGAAGAAGTCAAGGACGCAGTCTCCAACAGCGCCACCCAACAAGAAGAAGAACCGTACTAGCTACAACAGCTTCGACTTCTCATATCCTATACATGAGAAGTATGACCTCCAGGAAGTCTACAACGTCCGCATGATGAACTCCGACACTGTGATCGTCAAGGCCCAACGTCTCCAACGCCCAGATGAGACGATCAACATAGATCTTCAAGCTTTCTTCATGTACAAGCTCAATGCCAACGTCAAGAAATGGGTCATGGTGAAAGGACCCACCAGCAAGTTCTACGTCGAGAACATCTAAGAGCACATAGAGAAGAAGCTGGAAAAGGGCACACAGCAGAACATCATTTCATGGTACAACTACCTAGAACAAGCCTGCGCAGACCCTGGAGGACAGATACAACTCTACCGGCTGGCCACCAAGGACTAGATTGACGTGTCCTTTAGAGGGACATCATTCCGCACTGACCTACTAAGGGTGAGGACACCCTAAGGTGAGAGTGAGGACTATCGGGTGAGGACACCCTATCCTTTCTGAGTGAGGACGCCCTTTCGGCTCCTGGGGGAGGACACCCACCTTGCACCCTTTCCGGCGTCCGATCGAAAAGTCGGAATTGACATGCATTAGGTACGAGATTAAAAGCCCAATCTTTTTGACCGATGTTCAAAATTCTGCAACTTATAGGCTGGACTACAACTTACGCATGAGGTCTGGACACGCCCGCACCGTGTCTGGACATGCATGCATCCCGTGTCTGGACGAAGTGACCTAGTTATGAATTATAACTAGGCACCATTTCAAGCCAACCCAGTAGTCCAGTAAAACTAATCCAGATTTATCTGGCACTGTCTCTATGTGACTCAGCTGCCTGGTAGCATTAAAAATCTGATCAGTCAGTCAGTTAAAAAAGGGTAATGTCTATGCTAATATTTTAAACAAACTATCATTGATGAGGTTCTGGGTGCTGCTTCTATCATGTCTATGTGACTCGATTGCCTGGTAGCATTAAAAATCTACTGTCTGTCTGATGAGGCTCTGTTATTTGTCTGTTATGCTAATTATTTTGTAGCATTTGCCGTGTCATCCACAAAGTCAAACAACGCAGTCATCCATCCAGGTACTAACCACAATCTCCAATGCTTAACTTCTTGAAGAAGCCAACCACTCTACCCGCATCACTAAAAGAGCTGGCTCCCAAGTAAGGCTGTAGAAGTGGTATATATCAATAACCATTATATTTCTCCTCCTAATCCCTTGACTTCGTCCTGAAGTCACACATGCCCCACTAGGCAAATCCGAGGGTGGAGCCTATGCAACACACTACGGACACTGTCTTCCATCCCACCGCTGCCACAAATGTAGCGTTTGCTGGGTCATCCACCAAGTCAAACGACACAGTCACCCATCCAGGTACTAACCACAACCTATGTTGCTTAACTTCTTGAACAAGCCAACCACTCTACGCACATCGCTAAAAGAGCCGGCTCCCACAGTAAGGCTGTAGAAGTGGTATATATCAATAACTGTTACATTATATTATTACTTGCCCTTTCAAATAAGGAAATGGGGTGGTTGCCTTGCTCTTTCCTTTTTTTTTTTCGAATATGGTTAAAGCTTCTGCACACATTTGCATTGAAATGCCTTGCACTTTCGAATTCTACATGATTTTTTACAGTAGCAGCTTTTTCTTCAGTACTTGTACCTGAAGAAATCATACAATATTTCTATGCTACTTCCGGACTGTGCAGATAAACTCATCATTTATCAGTCAGAGCACTTAAGCAGTTGATCATAAAAATCACTCAGTAGTGTGATTTTTTCTGTCCAAGAAAGGAAACAGCAGTATGTGTAGTTTTTGTATTGCCATTGGTCTGATTATGAACTCCACGCTGCTGTAGACATGTAGTAGAACCTATCCAATCAATGCAAAGACACTTACATGTTCAGAAGCTGGACAAGGCTGCAAAATGTGAGTAAATGAGTGAAAAAACTGACATTTTTAGCACATTTTATATGATTTTTTGGTTCGTTTTTCAATAGTTTCCGGAGTTTTGACAAAAGTATGGATAGTTTTTAAGGTCAGTTTGGAGCTTTAATTGTTGAATAAAGGAAAGAAAATCTAGTGTGCGCATTGAAATAACATGTATGTTCAGTGGGTCAAAGTTAATGGGGTAGCCAAAAAAAATCACTTATCATCATCTCATTTGGATTATCACTGTGTCAAGTACCACTATGCAAACAACAAAGAAAGAAGGACAAAACTCGGTACAGATTAAATTTTTGCTGTCCTCTTCTTAGTTTAACTGTCTAGTCATTTTTCCTTGCCAGAAAAACAAAAGAACAGAAGGAACTTGTCAAGATAATCAAGTCCCTCCTTTCTGATTAACTATAATCACCTATAGAAGTGACTGGTCCAGATTCTGAGGAGCCAAAATAATCACCCAATTGAATGATGCTAATCAAACAGAAAGGGAAACAAATCTTGCATCTTGAGAAAGGTACATTAAAATGTACTTCAAGAAGTGATTTCTATGATCAGCTGTTTAAGTAAGTGCTCTGACTGTTTATATTTTTTTACACTTATTTTTTCTAAATTTTATATTATCAATCAATCTATTTTATTCTAAAGCTCTAAAGTAAACTAAGGAGGAAAAAGTGTGCCCGATGCAGGACTCGAACCCGCGACCCCCTGCTTGCAAGTCAGGTGCTCTACCAACTGAGCTAACCGGGCCGACAGTCCTGCCAATCACCACACTCCTCCCCCTTTTAACCTTTTAGTGCAAGGCATCAACTGAACATACTATCAGTTTCTAGCCTTTCCCTGCACTCACCAGTTTACCTCGTCGCCATTAAAGTAAACTGAGGAGGAAAAAGTGTGCCCGATGCAGGACTCAAACCCGCGACCCCCTGCTTGCAAGTCAGGTGCTCTACCAACTGAGCTAATCGGACCGACAGTCCCGCCAATCACCACAGCTCTTAGTTTTTTTGTATTTTTTCTAAGCTCAAATCAAAATCTTTTTATTGTAACTTAATTGTTCTAAGTCATTTTTTTCACGTTATTTCTCTTAAGGATAATCTGGCGGCTAACCAAACATGGTGGCGAAATTTGACACCTGTACACGTCATCATAAAATATCAACAAAAATCACAAATGAAATGCGTGTCTCATAAATTTAACTGATAACTTAAATGTCAAGGCATATCAAATGGTTATCAAGAGATAAAAATGCATTTTATAAGTATGAAAAAACTAACCTTCTAACTTGTGCAAATTCGGGAGACAAAAGTTCCCATTTCTTTTTTTATATAAATTCTTAAAATACTAACGTCAGTTTGTTTCACAATGTTCCGTCTAGAGCAGCCGGAAAATAAAATATCCAAAAGCTTTCAAATAAAAACACAATATGCCTATATCCGCAGGTACCCAAACTGATACACAAAACTAAAATCTTGTCCTTTCATGTATATAACGGACTGGATACCGGTTTGTATTCTATTTGCATGTGCAAGGGGGACAGCTAAGTACATTATATATGTACGGTCAATGTACATTGTTTAGAGCTGTTTGATAGCCTTCTTGGAAGCCAAAGTGTGTCTTTATTTGAATGAATTTGGATATTTTATTTTCCGGTTGCCCTAGATGGATCATTGTAAAAGAAAATGAAATAAGTACTTTATATATTCATGGAAAAGAAACAGGAAATATTTTGTCTCAAAATTACGCAAGTTAGAACGCAAGTCTTTTCATACTTATAAAATGCATTTTTATCTATGAATAACCACTTGATATATCCTGACATTTGAGGTATCAGTTCAATTTGTGAGACACGCATTTCGCATTTCATTTGTGATTTTTGTTGATATTTTATGATGATGTGTACAGGTGGCATATTCCGCCGCCATGTTTGGTCAGCCGGCAGATTATCCTTAAACCATGTCTTTCTTCTTTGATATGTATATATCGTAAAATAACTTAAACTGTGTTATCCTTTTTATTGCATGCATTGTGATAATTTGTTACTTTTACATTTGTTTGTCGAAATAAAAGCCCTACTGGGCTTATGTTTTTTTCTTACACATATTCGACAGTAAATAAATATAATTTGTTTATGAACATTATTTTCAAAATAAAAATGTGAAGCTTCGTCTTTTTTGCAAAATGATAATATTGAAGGCTCTAAGGGATATAAAAGGATGGGAATCTACGTTGTAACTATAATATTGAAGGCTCTAAAGGATATAAAATGATGGGAATTCTGTTGTCTGTCGTCGTTCGTCATTGTCAACACTTTTGAATTGTACTTTTAAATCAGTAACCCACACAATACTAATAATGAAAAACAATATTAAAACCAATTCTGTGGCTTTTTTCCTACCCAAAACTGTGACTTTTTTTTCCCTACATTCTGATGGGCATGTCCAATTTTCCAAACTAAAAACTGTTATTGTAACATGGGGATCTCCACAAGTTCGATCCCTGGTGTTATATCCCTGGCGTGAGGACAACACTTCGGCGTATCAAAACGTCAACAGAAGCTGCAGAGCCTAACCAGAAGTTACCTTCATAGAAAAGTAAGAAAATGAGTCTACTAAATGTTTTCAAATACTAGAACTTATTTACTTATCAAATGATCAAATGACAAATGTATTGGTAGTGGTCTATAATCAGATATTTTCATTTTTGAATTTCGAGTTGTGGGCATATTCGGGAATTTTTTCACCTTTCTTCGCCTGTCATCAGCTGATTTGCAACTAATGAAACAAGCATGGAGTATCTTGTAGGATTTGGTGCCCTTTTCTGACTTCAGTGCTTCAAGATGAGCACATCCATGAAAAGTCATCTTTTAGAAAATCTATCGTTTATTCGAACAGAAGTCATTTCGCTGCCTGTCTTGTCGAACTTGTGTTTGATGCCTCAACAAAGGTTGTGCGCAGTAGTGAAATAAATTTAAACCGTCTGCGCACATTGCCATATGATCTTCCGGTTTCTACTTTCATTTTTGATCATAGCGCTTGAACTGTCAGTGGTTTGAAGAGGCGATGTTCGAAGAAAGATAGGGTCAACAGACACTGGTCAGTTTCAGGCATGATGCAGTCCGAGATTGTGTTGTGTGCGTGGCAAAGGAGGAATAGGCGTGCAGAAGATGCGACAAATATGAGCGACCATTCGTGTACTAGTAAAATGGATTGAAGCTTTTTTAATTGGTCGCTCTCAAACTGTTGTACTGGAGGGGGAGTCTTCCAAAGAGGTCCCGGTCATCTCCGGGGTACCCCAGGGGTCTGTACTGGGCCCGCTCCTCTTTCTTTTGTACATTAACGACCTCCCGGAAAATATTAAATCACAATATACCGTCTGACGTCCTCCCGTCTGACGTCCTCTTCGGAGGTTAAGACGTAACGGAAGAAAGAAAGTTAGACTCTTTGCTGATGATACCGCGGTTTACTTGACAGTGTCTAGTGCCCATGATAGTCAAATACTTCAGTCTGATCTTGACACCCTCCAGCACTGGGAACGAACCTGGGACATGGAATTCAATCCAAGCAAATGCCAAGTCATCAGTGTCTCAAGGTCCAAGAAGCCCTCAAAGTCCCGGTACTACTTGCACGGTCAGGAACTACTGTCCTTTCAACATCTTTTGGAAAGTCGTTTTTTGCCTGGCACTGTACACAGAAGAAGTAAATTTGCAAACTTTTGCCATGATTTAATGCAAAATTATTTGTCGTAACTACCTATGCATAAAAAGTTTTATTCTAGTCATTGATTTTCAAAAAATCAAGTATTTTCACTTTTCCCCATAGTAAAAATGAATGCAAATTATGCAGAAATCTGTAGGGTAGGTAACTTGGAGGCAGATTTTCAAGAATATCTGGTTGTTCAATTTTTCTGAAATTTTCACATTATTGTTGTGAAACATCAATAATTCAAATTCTGCAAAGAAACTTGAAAACTATTTTCTTAATCGAAAATTCCAAAAAATCACTTTACTATAGAAATTGCATAGGTCAGACCAATTTTTGGCCATAAATTTAATTTTCGGGTACATATTTGAGAACAAAACACAGAAACAGAAAAGACAAATGGTTTCTGATAAGATATGGTCATTCAGAACAAAATATTTTCATTTGAAATAAAATGCCTAGAAAAAAACATCTTTCCGAGTGATGTTGAAAGGACAGTAGAGAATGTGGACTGCCAAGTATCTTGGGGTAACCATCAGCAAGGATCTGAGTTGGAACTCTCATATCGAAAACATTACAGTCCGTGCAAACAGAACTTTAGGCTTTGTGAAAAGAAATATTAAAACAAAAAAACCAAGAAATCCGGACTATAGCTAGTGTGACAGACATGTTGAGTAATCTTGGATGGTGGTCGCTTGAGCTTCGGTGTTATGATTCGCGTATCGCGATGTTTTATAAAATCGTGTAAGGACTGGTCGCTATACCAGTTCCTCCATATTTTGAACGTACTGTGGTACAAACATGCCATCATCCTCTTGCTTACAGGCAGATCCATACTTCTGTCAGTTATTACTACTATTCATTCTTCCCAGTGACGGTTATTCTCTGGAACAGGTTACCAGCTGATCTCGTCCTTGATTCAGATCTTGACTCTTTCAAATCAGGAGTCATCAAGATCAACCATACACTCCCTTAGGTATATACTGTTTTTATCTTGCTTTTAAACTCTTCTTCCTAACACTAACTCTATCATCTATGCTCACCATAATTTTACACTTTTTATGCTGCACTATCTCACTTTTTCTTCTCTTACTAACACACCATGCGCAGCACATTCAAATAATACTCATAAGAGGGTTTTGAATTATGAGAAGATAGAGATTAAACAATCTACTGGATTGTGGGACAACTCGGCACATGACATAGCAATCTCATAACCAACTCGGCACATGACCAATTCGGCCTATACAAACTCGGCCCATAATTAACTGATTAGTCCAATTGTCTATTGTTATGTTGAATACTTTATTCCACTGTTACAAACAACTAATTAAAATGGTCCTACTAATCACCCCACGGCACCCCATTGCACCCCACGGCATCAAAATATATGCATATTTACCATAAAATATGCGTTTTAGATGGAAAATGATAGTTTTGTAATACTTGTCTTCATCTTATTGAACAGAGAATTTATATTGATGACCTGTGTCTGATTTAAAACTCGAGTTTTTTTGTTTTTTTTTGCACCCCATGGCATCAAAATATATGTACAGTATATTTACCATAAAATATGTTTTAGATGGAAAATGATAGTTTTGTAATACCTGTCTCTATCTTAATAAACTGAGAATTTATATTGATAACTTGTGTTTGATTGAAATATTATGTTTAAAACTCTCGTAAATGTTTGCACCCCACGGCATCAAAAGATATGTATGTATTTACCATAAAAAAATTCGTGTTTTAGATGGACAATAATAGTTTTGTGTTTGAATTAAACTTGTTATTATGTTTAAACCTCTCGTAAATGTTTGCACCCCATGGCATCGAAATATATGTAAATTTACATAAAATATGTGTTTGGGATTATCAGGACCTTAATAGTTTTGTAATACTTGTTTTCATCTTATTTAAATAACCAGAGAATTTATATTGAGTGTTTAGGCACCCAAGATAAGCGCTTGAAGTAAGGTTGATGTCTTAAACTATCACAGAAACAAATTTTGATACATAAAACTAATCCCTGGTGTAATTTCAGCATTTAATTAATAAATACAATGAAATAATTTAGTGCCGTGGGGTGCCATGGGGTGATTAGTAGGACCCAATTAAAAGGTTGCCTTTGAACTTCAATCATTTTACCTCTATGATACCTCTATGATGGTTGTTGGGCTCTGAAGTAAGGGGCTTTTGTTTAGCCCCACATTGTTCTGGAATCGTTCAGTCACTTATACTCAAATGAGTAGATAGGGTATGTACTTAAAACATGCATAGCAACCATTTTCGTGTACAGGTATAAAACGGGTCAGTGTATTCCTTGGACCATTGGTCTTGGAAAGGTCCAAGTGATTATCAGTTGGACCAAATGGGGTGGTATTTATATATATATATATATATATATATAATTGGATTTTTGATTAACGTGCAGGTACAGGGGCAACATCCACATCAGTGGGCCCCCTTCCAGATAGCTGGCTTGCTGCACGCATGGCAGATCTCACACCAGATCTCCAGGTACGTCTATCATGAGGGTTGATAGCCGAGAGCTTCCACTCTCTGCAATCCCTCTCTGTCAGCTGCTTCCATGTCATTTTGGGCCTCCCAGGCCCACGCTTTCCATCAACCTGTATGTCAAAGGCTGTCTTGATTGCACCACTGGAGCGTTCCACATGTCCATACCATCGAAGTCTTCTCTCCTTCAGATTGAGGTCCAGATCCTCAATGCCAAGCCGCACAAGTAGCTCATTGGACTTGGTGGTGACAATGTCTTGCTGCCTGACATTGCAGATCTGTCTGATCATTGCCCTGTCATTTCGCTGCAGACGCTGGAGGTTTGGCTTTGTCAATGGCCAAGTCTCGCTGGCATGGAGCACAGCACTCCGCACACAAGAGCTGTACACATGGCCACGTGTTTTGAAAGAGAGGTGGCGTGAAGAGAGGACTGGTAGCAGATCCTTGTTCCAGGCGGTTTTGACACGTGTTGTGGTTGAAAGTTCACAGCCACCTGCTGCTGAGAGCATGTCTCCTAGGTAGCAAAAGGAAGCTACCACCTCAAGCTTGTCAGGTCCGACCTGGACTTCCTCAGTCTGGGGTCTGCCATCCAAGGGGCGTGCAGTTCCCTGGCACCGTGTACATCTATAGTCAGGGTCCTTTTTCAAAGGGTTTGAGCCCACTGCATTTCTTGTGCACCCAGTGCTTGCAGCCATTGCAGAAGATGCTGTTGCTGCCCACTCCAGTGCGACAGACAGCGCATGGAAACTCGCCTGAACTCTGCAGGAGGTCCAGTCCCATACCGCATGATCATGATCTTTGTCTTTCCTGCATTTACTCTCAGTCCTTTCTTCTCCATTGCTTCTTTCCAAGTCAAGAGCCTCCTGACACATTCCTCAAGCGATTCAGCGATGATAACAAGGTCATTGGCACAGAGGTCCTCCCAGGGGACCCCAGAGTGGAACTCTCGTGATAAGGCTTCAAGCACAATGATGAAGAGCAGTGGGCTGAATACTGATCCTTGGTGAACACCAACCTTCACTTCAAACTCTTTACTGTACCCCTCACCAACATGGACACGGCTCCGTGCATTTGCATACATCCCCTGCACCAGTCGCACAATCCACTCCTCCACACCAAGTTTTCTCATCAGACGCCTTCTCCAGGTCTACGAAAGCCATGTAGAGTCTCTTATTGGCAGCTAGTTACTTCTCTTGCAGCTGCCTGACAACAAAGATTGCACGTGTAGTGCCTCTGCCTGGGACGAAGCCAAACTGGGAATTGTCGATTGACACCAACTGTCTGATGAGGCCGTCCACAATCCTCTCCAGGATTTTCATAACCTGCTCTGTCATCTTGAGACCGCAGTAGTTGCCCCTTTCCAATGCGTTCCCTTTTCCCTTGTAGAGGCAGACAATGAAACTCTGCTCCCAGTCAGAGGGTATCTTGCCATCACGAATGATTGCAACTGCGAGGTCACGGATCATGGAGGCGCCCATGTCACCGGCCGCTCTTATCATCTGCACCACTATGCCTGATGGGCCTGGTGCTTTGCCTCCCTTCATCTGCGAGATAGCCTGCTTAACCATATCAATGGTGATTGTGATGGGCGGTCCTTCCACTGGTGATTGATATGACAGGCGGTCTGGGTCCCAGTCAAACTCAACATCGAGAAGCCTTTGGTAGTGCTCCAGCCAGGCCTTCTGCTTTGAGTTTTCGCTCATTGACATCTCTCCTGCATCATTCTTCAGCGGTTTGTCACCAACAACATCAGTGTTCTCTCTTCTAAACTGGTTAGCAAGGCGGTAGACTTCTGAAGACTTGGGGTCAATATTCTCGTAGACCTTCTTGTCGGCTTCTGACGAGCATGGTGCACTGCATGTCTGGCATTTCGTTTGGCTGCATCGTATGATGCCCTAGTGCCTTTACCAGCCTTCCAGGCCTTGAAAGCTGTCCGCTTGGCAGCAATAGCCTTTTCCAGGTGTTCGTTCCACCACCAGGTTTCACGATGCCAACGGTGTGGCCGAGTTGTGCCACATACCTCCTCAGTTGTCTTGAGCAGTCCAGTCTTGATGTTGTTCCAGATATCCTCAGTGGCCCCATCAGCTACACCTGCAGATGTGCTCACATGCAAGTTGAAGACCTCCTGGAAATGATTGCTTGTCTGAGGGTCTTTAAGCTTCCAAACTTTGTGGCAAGGGGTGAACTTGCGCTTGGATTTTGGAGGCACATCAGTCCTCATGTCACATACAAGAAGCTGATGTTGCAGAGCTACTTCCTCACCAGGGATCACTTGGACAAATTCCAGTTGGACCAAATCATAAATACCTGTTAAACCATGTTTTTATGACTTAAGTAATATGTATCTACGTAAATTGTATTCATTATTTTTGTTTTTTTATTATTTATTATTATTATTATTATTATTATTTTTTTTTTACTTTTGATAACATTTTAATTGACATACGGTAAATGTCCTAAAATTTCGAACACTTTATGCCTATACATTGGGACTTAAATTTTCCTTTTTAAGTAATTGTTTCTTAAAATACGTAGTGAAACGGCAAACAATGTAGGCCCTGGTCAGACTGCTCCTTCAGGACCAGTCTGATCTGGGTCTACACTGTTTACATATTTCAATTTATGATAAATTTTGGTGTATGAAATTTGGTATTTTCGAAAGCATTATTATATTTTGTGAAGATTAATATATTCACACAATAATCGACTTGTTTTGAAAATTAAACGTTTTAAGGATAAGTACTCTGTAAAATTTTCAGCAGATAACATTTTGAATTTTTTTTTTTTTTTTTTTTTTTCATTTTTCCCTGAAAACAGATTTTGGCTTCATACAAATTGTCTCCACAGGGTTTGACATTCCATGCAAGTTCTCTTCATTGAAGACAATTTGCATGAAATGTCAAAACCTGTTTTATGGGGAAAAATGAAAAAAATGTCTGACTCATCAATTTGTCATCTGCTGAATTAGTCCAGAGAGTAGTAAAGGTTCAATTGGACCCCGAATTGGACCATGTACATGTATTGAGTTTACATTAATCTGAACTTTGTTGGACTTTCAATAACAAATTGCCTTTACCAAGAAAATATTTTTTAAAGTATTATTTATTTATTTATAATTATAGATGTACATAAATGGTTGGGATTTACCATTTCAATTGGTACTTATTTTATTTTAACTTCCCTTTTAAAAATGCATTTTGCAGTGATTTGAGCTAATGCCCTGTATTCCTTGGACCAAATCACTTGGACCTTGGACTGCAGGTCCAGGTGATTATCAGTTGTACCAGATGAGGTGTATTCCTTGGACCAGTTCCAGTTGGACCAGGTATATACCTAGTGGACCATATTAAACTATGTTTTTATAACTAGATATTATGTATCTACGTAAATCTTATTTATTTTTTTTTTTATTTTTTTTTTTTTATTTCTTTTGATAAAACAATTTTAATTGAGATAGTTGGAAAGTGGGGGAAAAACTCATTTATTCTTACTTTGTTCTTTCTTCAGAGACATCCCTATTACTTCTTAACCTTTACCACTCGCTAATTCAGCTGACAACAAATTGGTGATAGTTTTCTTATTTTTCCTAGAAACAGGTTTGACATTTCATGCAAATTGTCTCCATTTGAAAAAATATTTCAAAATGTTGTCTGCAGAAAAACTTATCCAGAGTGCTAAGCATTAAAGAATCCCATTCTTTGAGTGAAAAGAATGATTTTGCATTCCATTCTAACATTCCATATGTGTTAGAAAAAGGTTTTGTAATCACTTCTTAATATTTGCAGTTGCAGTTTTTTTGTTGTTGTTTTTTCATCCTGTGAAGAGCAGTAACAGTATCTGATATGACATGTCAATTACCCAAGATGACCTGTCAATCATCTGATAATACCTGTCATTATATCTATGGTAAGAATACCCTAAGCCTACTGGCCAGTGATTCCTATTATGATTTAAAAATATTTTGTCCAATTTTAAAACTTTTACATTTAAACTTTCATGTTCTTTGTAAAGATAAAAAAAAAATAACCTTGACGCTACATGAGTCACTGGAAGAAACAAAGATTGAAAGAAATGAACAAAATCTTAAAACATTTGGGACATAGACAACACAAAACTTATATTTTTATGAACATACAAGTGAATAGCAACTATATCAAACTAAATACAAATACAAGGCATTAATTAAGGGTACAAAACAAAAATTGCATTATTAAGACAAAACAACTGCCTTTCAGCTAAATACATCAAATAAACAAACAAACAAATAAATAATTGATAAAGTCACAGGAAGAAACAAAACTGGAAAGAAATAAAAATCAGATAAGATTTGTGACATGTAAACAGTTAAGCAAAATTATGCTTTTATGAACAATTTCAACGTACAAGAGAACTGAATGACCTTAATACACAAAATAAATAAATTAATAAATAAGTTGATGTACTTTCTCTCTGTCTTTCTCTCTCTCTCTCTCTCTCTTCTTTCATATAGTGTTAGTGTTAGTTGAATAGTTTAAGAATTAAGTGTTCATGATGTGCATGTAGAAGTAAATGAAAATCAGGATAAATAAATAAACAAATAAATAAATAAATTGGTAGAAACAAAGACTCAAAACAAAAAAAAATAAATGAAACTTTTATGACATATAAACAATAACATAATTATTTATGAACATACAGACGATTCGAGTGAATACCCATGCACATGTTTTTTTTTGTTTTGTTTTTTTGGTGAAGGGTGGGTAGGGGTAGAATTTGATTTTCACCAGATACCCACTCTTATCTGTAGCTCTGGAGTGGTGCATATTTAGTCACTTGTAATTCTATATAGAATGGCATGGTTAATTTTAATCATTACGAAAACACGCCTATTCAAATATATAGAGAATTTCACCTCCAAAAACTGAAAACTTTCCGAAAAAAAAAATTTTCATATTTCTGCTCAAAACATAGATTGTGGGTACACGTTAGAACTACCTTGACGAGGTGGTTCTAATGAGTACCCACAAGGTAGGTTTTTGAGCAGAAATAAGAAAAATAATGTATACCCCTGTAAACCCCAGTTTTACTATATAAAAGTGGGGTTTAAGGGGGTCAAAATTATATAGGCGTGTTTTCGTGATGAACTGCTGTGTATATTGAACTATATATGTTGTTAACCATGATGAGGCTCTAATAAACAAATAAACTACATCAGGCCTGGATGGATGAATTAGTTTTTCATCCCTTTCAACTCTTCATTATAGCATTATGTTTAGTGTGAAAATATAGGGTTTAATAAAATATAATAATTCTTTCAAGAAATATCAAATTATCTCAGTTAAAACTGTTTTATCAAGTATAAAAAAATATATAAAATAAATAAAAACGCTATCTGTGGATATACGTTATTTAGTTGTTAAAAAGTGATTTAATATGGTCTTTGCCCTCCATCAGTTAGACAAGAAAAAACAAAACAAAAAAAAAACAACAAAAAAACAAGCCTTAATTTAAAAAAAAAAAAAAAAAGTGTTCAGTTTTGCAACTTTCCCTGTAAATTTAATTGTTACAAAACAAAACAAAACTTGACATTAAGTGAGTTACTGGAAGGAAAAAAAAAAAAAATGAAGGAAATAGAAAAAGGTTTAAAGATCTGTGATATATTATAAATAACACAAGTATAATTTTGTATTATGATACAGAAATCAATATCACTAAGTGCTATTTATGATTTATGAAAAATAAAAATACATATCAAATGAAATTAACTTAAGAACAGTGAAGTCAATTTGAAAATTAAAAAAATAAATAAATAAATAAATTCAGTTTTATCCTTCATCCTTCATCTTGATACAAAGTAATGGTCATTTTAAACTATCGAATAGATACAAAGTAATTTTACCAATTAAAAGAGATAAATGAATGAAAAATAATATATGACAATTTAAAGATCACTTCTAAAATATATCTTCTGCATTTAAGCACAGTGTTACTAACACAATTTTGGTGTGGGTAAATGTCCTCTTTTAGGTTAAGAGGATTGGGTAAATGTCCAGGTGGGTAAATGTTCGATGGGTAGATGTCCGGGTTGGTTACATTATCATAGACCATACCCATTTGAAACAATTGAGTAGCAAAAATTATTATTTATTTATTTTTTTTTTTTTGCCAAAGATTATTGAACCTGAGAAAATTTGGTTATCCAACCAGATGAAAAATCCTGTCATTAAAAGCTTATGTCCAATATGTGAAGTTCTAGATTAACATGTGAATCAGGAATCAGCACATTATGATCTTGTTTGTTGCTGCTCATCCATACATTGTTTCATTCGATACGATCAGCCATAAGTCTGGCACATCATCATCTAATATTTAAATATAGCTTGCTATATGCAAAATTCTAGATTACCATGTGAATCTGCGCAATCTGATATGTTCTTCGCTGGTCGTCCATGCGTCATTTCATTCTATATGATCTGCCATTACTACGACAATATCGTCTTCTAATAGTTAAATATAGCATGCTATAACGTGAAATTCTAGATTAGCATGTAAATTTGTGCATTCTGATCTTGTTTGTTGCTGCTGGTTCATACATTGTTTCATTCGATATGATCTGCCGTTACTCTGACAAATCATTTTCTTACATTTGAATAAAGCTTGCTAAATGCAAAATTCTAGATTACCATGTGCATCCACGCATTCTTATCTGGTTTATTGCTGCTCATCCATATATTTTTTCATTTGATATGATCTGTTGTTACTCTTGTACAATGTCTTGACTCATGTGCATGTATGATGCAATAATGCATGAGCGTGAGCGAGTGCATTATCACACATACACCCGCAGAACCATGGTATATTAAACTGATTGATCTCATTTGCATGTATTTAGATTATCTTTCAAGCAGAATGTTGGGAATTTGTCCACTATGTGATGAATATAGAACACGCGCGCATTCTGATCTGGTTCTTTGTTGCCCGTCTGTACATTGTTTTCTTCGATACAATCTGTGAAGAATCTGGCGCATCATCTTCTAATATTTAAATAAAATGTGCTATAAAAAGCAAAAGTTTAAATTAGCATGTACATTTGAACATTCTGATCTAGTTTGTTGCTGTTTGTACATTATTTTAATGATACTCCAGCACATCATCTTCTGATATTTGGATAGAGCTTGCAATATGCAAAATTCTACATTAGAATGTGCATCGGCACATTCTGATCTGGGTAATTGCTACTCATCCATACATTTGCTTCATTTGATAGGATCTGCAGCACATCATCTTCTAATCTTTATAAATACCACATGCTAAAGAATACAAGCTTTGAATAATCCTGCGAAAAAGTTTTCTTGGTGGGAATTATAACACCTTCATTAAAGCTCTCTAGAAAATTATTTGCCGACTAACCACAAAGTTGTCATGATGTGCGCAGTGCATCTTATTTGAAAAGTAACAGTCCTACCAAGTAAAAATGTACCTATTCTTATTATACAAATCTGATCAGTCTGTGCATTAGCTGGATATTTTGTGATGCATATTTTACAGTATTTTATACCAATGACCAAATCAGCGAACTGAGTGGACACTATTCTGCACCAGACTGTGTCACACAATCTGATCTGAGTAACACATATGCACAAAGGGACATTTTCACTGGATAAGGATCTAATGAAAAGATTAGCACTGATAACACATAATTCTAGCAATAAATTTCAGTCAGATGGATCATCTGTTCCAGTATATTTTATTTTTTTTCATAAAAGGAAAGAAATATTACTCAAAACAGTTAACAATTATAACGAAATTCTTTGATCTTGATTAGGCTGCACAAGCTAATTTGGTTTGTTCCACATTGGTCATATATAAGCCCCTATGAATACAAATGAGAAACCACCTTATGACATATTAAATCGCAAACTGCTGCAATTTAGTTTTCACAGGGCTTTAACTCTCAAATCACTGCAAAATGTGTTTTTTAAAACAAAATCAGTGAGAATAACCTACCAATTGAAATGGTAAATCCCAGCCATTTATATACATGTAAAATTATGTAAATAAATAAATATATAAATAACAATATAGAAATATTTTCTTGGTAAAGGGAATTTGACAAAGTTCAGATTAATGTAAACATAATACTTGGTCCCAACTGAACCTTTACCACTCTCTGGGCCAATTCAGCAGATGACAATTTGATGACATTTTTCTTATTTTTTCCCCATAAAACAGGTTTGACATTTCATACAAATGGTCTCCAGTGAAGAAAATTTACATGGAATGTCAAATCCTGTGGAGACAATTTGTATGAAATGCCGCAACCCGTGACCTGTTTTCAGGGTAAAATAAAAAAAAAAACTTCAAAATCTCATCTGCTGAAAATTTTATACAGTGTATTATGCCTTAAATTATTTAAATGTTAAAAACAAGTTCACTGTAGTGTAAAAATATATGGCTTAACAAAATTTAATATATAAAATTTAATATTTTGAAAATACAAAATTATCTCAATTTAAATTGTTCTAGCAAAAGTTAAAAAAAAAAATTAAAAAAATGTAATAAATACAATTTACATAGATACATATTATTTAGTTGTAAAAAATGTGGTTTAATATTGTCCAACAGGTATTTTTGACCTGATCCAACTGAAATTGGTCCAAGGAATACACCTCATTTGGTCCATCTGATAATCACAGACAACCAGTCCAAGTTCCAAGTGATTTGATCCAAGGAATACTCCCGTACCTCAAATTTCCAAAGGATTCCATTTAACTACGAATAACTACGAAGAAAATATTGTGCGGAGTATTGGGACATTTACTACGAAGCAATTTTTTACTGAAAAATGGAAAACAGAGCGGAGAATGCGTAAATCTCTACGATTATCAACACATTCGGAATGAGCTACGCACTTTCGTAACAAGCGGAGTATTGGGATGAAATTTCCGCATGCTTACGCAAACTTACCATTCATATCTTGCGTAAAGGTTCGTAGAAAATGTCCCAATACTCCGCTGGTTTGTAATCATCTCCGCATGACTGCGTAGTTGTTCGTAACTAGCTCCGCATGCTTACGCAGGCTTACCATTTGTATGTTGCTTAAAGTTTTGTAGAAAATGTCCCAATACTCCGCTGGTTTGTTATCATCTCCGCATGACTACGTAGTTGTTCGTAACTAGCTCCGCATGCTTACGCACACTTACCATTAGTATCTTGCGTAAAGGTTTGTAGAAAATGTCCCAATACTCCGCTTGTTTGTAATCAGCTCCGCATGACTACCTATTTGTCTCCAAATGAACATTTTTTTGTGTTGAGGTTTTACGGCCCAGTCAACCTAATGGGGTCATGTAGAGCCTGGTCAGTTTACCTAACCACACTTTTACTGGGCAGCTTAGTCCTCTAAGTGGTTAACCAGTGAGTGTGCACATTTTTTCGCCAGAAACTGACAACTGCCCTTCTTACATGACAGCGGAAGGGAGAGAATGACCATAAAAAGTACTTCATGATCATATCCCTATGAAATAATGTTGCTGACCTGATGGGGTTCAAACCTGTAACCTAATCACAAGTTGGATGTGCATCCAACCGAGCCACCTAGGCTGGCCTCCAAATGAACATAGCAAGCACCTCCAGGATTTCAAGATAGGGCAGTAACAAAATTAATATGAAAACTCCATAAAGCATGCTTTTTCTACCACAAAATGAAGCATAACATAAGTTTATTTTGTATTAAAGCATTTTGTATGTACAAAAAGGTTATTAGTCATTGGAATCTACTTAAAAAGTAGTGTACACATGTGTGTTTTGTATATCTGTTAACAGTGATGGAAAAAAGATTTTACAGCACTTCTTTTGAAGAAAAGCATTATAATCAATATATTGTGAATGAAAAAATAAAAAGTGCAAGACTTAGAATTCAACTTTTTGATTTGCTTATATTCTATTGAAATACATGTAATCAAAAGAGACCACCAACCTTCTGTCCAAACCACTGAAATCAGCAATCACATTTCCATGGACTATTAAAGTCATTTAGACTATTCCATTTTAGATGTAAAACACAAAAACCAAGTATATGTATTTCTAATCCATAATTCAAATTCACTAATGAACTAGCTTTATAGTTATATGTTGCCTCAGAGTAGCTCTATAAATGACTGAACTTTTTGGTTTCAAAGCAATAAAGCAGCTACTTTTATGATATCTTAATTGATACCATTTTGTATCCATGGCAACAAATTCTTCTGTGAACCTGTTATGCATATTAAATTTCAAAGGTCTCTAAGCACACGCCGAATGCTACGAAAGACTACGAACCAAAAATTGGTTAAGTTATATTCTATGTTCTCATTTGGTCTAAAAAATTTCTAAATCCAGTAATCTCCATACATATACGAACTGAAATAAGTTAAAGTCTATATTCTACGAACTGTTCCGCACTGAAAAATGTTAAGTCCACAGTTTTACAAAGGAATCCGTTCAGAGTGCGGAGATTGCTCCGTTTGTTTGTAGACAGCTACGAATATATTTCTACGTATGTACGGAAATTTGTTCGTAAATACGCAGATTTCCACAAACCTTCGTAACAAACTACAAGAATATACGCAATCTCCGGACAAAATTACGCAAAAATACGAAAGAATCCACTCATTTACGAAGAGAACTGTTCGTAGTTTTCGTAAATTTGATGTACAGGAGTCAGGTCACTGCAAAAAGTACTTTTTAACAGGGGTTAAAAAACAAAATAAGTGAGAATAGCCTACCAATTGAAATGGTAAATTCAAGCCATTATATACATCTAAAATTATGTAAAAAAAAAATAATAAATAAAAATAAAATAAAAATAAAGAAATAAAAAAAAATACCACAATTAAAATATTTTGTGAAGGCAATTTGTTATTGAAAGTCCAACAAAGTAATGTAAACATAATACTTTGTCTGATTTAAGGTCCATTTGAACCATTACCACTCTCTGGGCTAATTCAGCAGATGACAATTTGATGACATTTTTCTTATTTTTTTTTTTTTTTTTTTTTTTTTTCCATATAACAGGTTTTGACATTCCATGAAAACTGTCTTCACTGAAGACAATTTGCACGGAATGTCAAATCCTGTGGAGATAATTTGTATGAAATGCCTAAAACCTCTTTTTGGGGAAATAGAAAAGTTATTCAAAATGTTGTCTGCTGAAATTTTTCTACAGAGTACATTTAATTGTCAAAACAAGTTGATTGTAGTGTGAAAATATTTGGCTTCACAAAATATTTCTTTCAAAAATACAAAATTATCTCAACTAAAATTCAAAGGTAAAATAAAAAAATAAATAAATAAATAAATAAAAAAAAGAAAAAAAAGAAAGAAAATGAATACAGTTTATGTAGATACATATCATTAGTTGTAAACATGGTTTAATATGGTCCAACAGGTATTTATGACTTGGTCCAACTGGAATTGGTCCAAGGAATACACCCCATTTGGTCCAACTGATAATTACTTGGACCAGTCCAAGGTCCAATGGTCCAAGTGATTTGGTCCCAGGAATACACTGACCCGTATAAAACATAACAATTCATTGAAATATGTATGCCACATATTACTGGTATTTAGTACTGATACATGACTTCATGTTTCCATGCAATGTTGATCCAATTTCAATTTGAAATCAAATAACATCCTTTGCATTAACAACATATAGTGGTAGAGCATTTCAATCATTTATGATCCTTTGTGAGAAATGCTGAGGTCTGAATGAGGTTTTACAACATGGTTTTTCTAGTTTGAAATCATGTCCGCGAGTGACCTTGTTCGAAACAATTTTAAAAATCTTTCAGGTGGTATATCCTCCAGTCCATTAATAATTTTGAAAGTTTGCAACATGTCTCCTCTCATTCTCTGAGCTAAAGTTAGTAATTTCAGTTTTTTCAGTATTTCAATATATGGAAGATCTCTAAGTTGAGGAATAAGTCTGGTAGCTCTCTTTTGTATCCTTTCAATACTTTCAATGTCTCTTCTTTAGAAAGTAAGGGTACCAAATGAAAGCTAAGTATTACCGTATTCAATGTGAGGCCGAACTAATGCCTTATACAAAAGGATGAAAGAGTCTTGTTCAATAAAGTCAAATATTCTGATAATGAGAGAAAGAACACTGTTTGCTTTCTTTACTTTTGAAGCTATGTGACTGCTAAATTTTAAATCCTTCTGGAATATTACACCAAGATCTTTCTCTTCTTCAGCCGAATCAATGTCTTCAAAGTGCATTTTATAATGATAGCCTTGGTTATTTCATCCTAAATGAATGGTTTTACACTTGTCTACATTGAAACCAAGTCCCCACAGCTTAGACCAAACAAATAATGCATTGAGATCCTGTTGCAGTATATCGTTGTTACGGTCTTTGTTGTACAATTTTGTATCATCAGCAAAGATCTTGACAGTACTGCTAAGAACTTCAGGGAGCATTTAATCACCTGTCACCGGTCAACCAGTCACTGGTCACCAGTCAATTCACCAGACACCGGTCATCATACATCAGTCTACTGATAATGATTACTCGGTAGCAAATAAAACAAATAGGATTTCCGAATATGCCGGGTATACCCTCTAAGAGGGTATTAATACCCCTAGAACCTGACTTCAGTCAGATGTCTGACCCAAGCATAGTCATAGCTCCGCCGAGCAATGCTTGGGTATCAGACGATAGGCACATAGATATGTAGAAGAGATTTGCCTAAAACATAGGCTTAGTAGAAGAGATTTGCCTAAAACAAAGGATAAGACAATGAAGAGGAGAAGACACAGATCGTCTTCTTCTTCCTCCTCTTCTAGATCCTCTTCAGATTCCCGCAAGAGAAATAAAAATCCAAGAGGTCAAAACACAGGAAAAGAAGAAGGCATTCAACGTCATCTTCTTCTTCTTCCTCATAATCTTCAATCCAAGATTATGGAAGATATAAAAGAACAAGGTTATCTCCACAGCTTGCAGAAGTTCAGCGTACTCCGCAACCTGTTAGGATTATGGATCAGACACCGGTTATACATTCGGATAATGTGGTGCAACAACAAAAGGACTCAGGTTCCGAATCAGACTCGGAAACCTGGTCCTTTGACAGGGCTATTAATGTCAGGTTTTAGACTGCTTCCTCAGGAGTTATGCCCCAGACCAACTGAGAAAAATACTCCAACTAAACCTCTTTCAGGAATAGATTACTTGATGGAGAATCGTGCTTCTCCATTAGTGACGCTTCCGCAGTCTAAACTGGTAGAAGGTACCACCAAGTTCATACAGAGTAAGATAGACTCTGAGACTTTGACTAAGATTGGCTATGCCCTTAGCATTTGGTTTTGTCTTTAGCACTGACCAAATACCAAAGCCAGAACCAGTACTTCCCTACAGAAAACCTTCCCCATCTAGAACCTGACGCTTCTCTTCAGGACCTTTCTACTAGGGGAAGATGTTCTGTCCCAGTAAAAAACCGATAACTCTGGGAAAAGAGAGCTCACAAATTAATGGCGATCAATTCACACGTAGATTTGTTCTCTTCAGCAGCCTATTTATGCCTCCAGCAAGAGTCAATGTCAGTTCCAGCTCTCTCTAGACTCTTGGAGGCTGTAGCCAAATCCATTAGACACTCAGTAGCATTGTCGACCATCCTGGCTACCAAACTATTCCAGGCTAGACGTGACGCTGCAATAGCCACCTCAAAACTAATATTGGAGAACTCCGGTTACGAATGCTCCAATAAATACTAAGTTGTTGTTCGGTAATAAAATCAAAGAGGTCGCTAAATCTAACAACGAAGCGCAACAACGGTTTTTAGCTTCCTCCTCAACAAATACTAACCAACAACAGAAAGCATCTTATTCAGCCCAAAAGCCTTTAAAATACCAAAAATACCAAATAAGTCATCTAGACCTAAACAGTCTCAAACGTACAGGTCTAAAACTCAGACCCAGTCCTTTACGTCCGGTACAAGAAAGGACTTTAATAAGAGGAGCAGTAACTCCAAACAGTTCCCCTCCTCTAAACAAGCCTCATCCTCCACAAAGTTCTGAAAGCCAACCCTTTTCAGTGCCTATCTTGCCACGCCCAGATATTCCGGTGGGAGGAAGATTGGCCCACTTTGTGGAACAATGGGGAGAATTAACAAACAAGAAATGAATCTTCTCTATCATTTGAAACGGTTTCAGGACACCGTTCAGATCAACTCGCCCTCTGTCGTCAGTTCCGATAAGTCTGAGTCAATCTTCCTCCCCGTTACTGGAACAAGAGGTCACGGATCTTCTCCAGAAAGGGGCAGTGGAAAGGGAACTGGCTTTTATTCCCGGCTATTTCTTATACCAAAAAAGAACGGAAAGTTACATCCAGTAATAGATCTTTCGCTACTAAATCAATATATAAGGAAACAACCATTCAAAATGGAGACAGTCAAATCAGTTTGTCAGTCGATATTACCCCACGACTGGACTGTCTCCATAGACTTGACAGATGCTTACCTACATGTTCCGATTCATCCTCGATCTCGAAAGTGTCTCCGGTTCTTGTTAAAAGGTCAGGTCTTTCAGTTCACTGCCTTACCCATCTGCATGGCCTTAAGTCCGTGGATTTGTACCAAACTGTTGGAAGTTATAGCATCGCACATGCGTTAATGTGCCATCCCGGTATTCCCGTACCTAGACGATTGGCTTATAAGAGATCTAATTCGCAACCGACTAATATCTCACACCAAATATTGCCTACAAACTGTACAAAGTCTAGGTTTCATTCCAAATCTAAAGAAGTCAGATTTGATACCAGCCCAGAAATTTACGTTTATAGGGATGGAATTTCAAACACAACAGAATATAGCCAGGGTACCACAGGACCGAGTCGAATCCCTACTTCTGACTATCAAACTTTTTCTTTCCCAAACTCAAGTTTCGGCACAAACTTTCCTTTCTCTGTTGGGCAAACTCAGTGCAGCAGTAGATTTAATTCTCCTAGGCAGACTACACTTACGTCCACTTCAGATGTGTCTTTTATCTGTCTGGAGACCACATATTCTTCCAGTCGATCATTACGTTCCGATAAACAACATGATTTGATTCCACTTAAAATGGTGGATGGACACCAATCGCTTCGCTTTGCTTTGGGAACATCCATTCATCCTCCGGAACCCAATACATTCCTTTTCACGGATGCCAGTCATTTTGGATGGGGAGCTCATCTAGATCCGATGAGACTATCCTTTCATGGTCGCTGGTCGGAAGACCAATCCCAGCTCCATATCATTATGCTAGAAATGACGGCCATTCGTTTAGCACTGATGAAAGCCATAAAATACATTCACCTCTCTTGTGTTATGATTTCGACTAACAATACAACAGTGGTCTCCTATATCAACAGACAAGGAGGAACACATTCCCCAAACCTATGTGTAGAGGTATGGAAAATCCTCCATTGGTGCCTGGAATACTATATCATGATCAGAGTTCGTCGTATCTCAGGCAAATTCAACATATTGGCAGACCGTCTTTTGAGATTGGACAGGTCTCTCAAAACTTAATGGGCTTTGGATCATTCAGTAGCGGACGCCATCTTCCAAATGCTCAGTTACCCCAATGTGGATTTGTTTGCGACACGATTCTATCACAAACTCCCATTGCAGTTCTGGACAATCATGCCTTAGCGGCGGACTCATTGTCAGTGGACTGGAATCATCTTCATGCATATGCATTCCCACCGACAATTCTGATACCATCTCTACTAGCCAAGATTTTCCGTGCAGAATAGTTCTTATTACTCCTCTTTGACTCCAACCTCCGTGATTTTCAGAGGTATTACAACTATTAGTATCAGCTCCAATTCGTCTTCCGCTCTTCCCAAAACTGCTAACACAAGCAAAGGGAAAATTTCAACATCCAAATCTCCCATTACTTGCTCTTCATGCTTAGGAGTTATCAAACAATCAATTAGAGATACGGTAAATGTCCTAAAATTTCGAACAAAATTAAATAATTTCAGCTCTTGCTGTTCGAAATTTTAGAAATTCTGATTTGCTAAAAAATTTACTGTTCGAAATTTTAGGACAGATTCACTGAAGTCAGCCAAAACTGACCTGGCTATCGGACACCCGAAACGACAAAAAAGTACCTACACAACGAAAGGGTTTTCTTAATTGCTATGTATGATTGGAAAACTGAATGTGAAATTGTATGAACTAATACATGCAAATAAATACCTTACTGATGTTTGTTTTCAATTCCATCCGATTAATTCTATGTCGAATAATGTTTCTCATAACAAAACAATTAATTATCTGGTACACTAATTAATCGCCAGATACGTTTGTTCGGCACTCCGGGAATGTGCCACTATCTTAAAATAGGCTGGCTTAGTCCACTGTCTTACGTAACAACCCTCTTCACTTTACCGCACTGAGATACACAAGCTGATCAAAAAATACTTCAAAAGGTTACCGCATGTTTGTTCTTGTTTGAGCCACTACAGAAAAACACAAAAGTCCCTTTCCTCAAAGGTGAAGTGTACGGATTTAAATGTGAAAAGCACAGACTGATTAGAATTTCCGTCGTTTTGAAGCGCAGTATTCACACTACTTGCTGACATAATTGCATTCTGTTGGCGATATGCGTAGACCCAGATTAGACCGCCCCGATACATAGACTGCACGGATGCGCATGTTGATCTTATCTATGCTGGTCTCAAATGTCATAAGGTTGTTTCAGTTGGAAAGGACTCATACATAAACGAACAGCACGGACATCCAGATCTGAATGCTGCCTCATCAAGATCAAAGATTTTAGCTCTTCACCAAACTGAACTACATATGCCAAACCTGTGAACTGCCATTATCTTTTTTAGCAATATTTGTCGTTTAGAATTTGGTAACGAAACTTATTGCAAGAATTATCTGTCATCATTAGATCCCTGTTCAGGCGAAAATGTCCCTTTGTGTATATGTGTAAGTCACATCAGAGTGCGAGACGCAGTCTAGTGCAGGATGGTGTCCGCTGATTAGGTCATTGGTATAAAACACTGTAATACATGAATCGCAGTCTCTAGCAAGTGCACAGACTGATCACATTTGTAACAAATGATTAGGTTCATTTTGGCATGTTGGGACCTATCATCTCTGTTGAGACCATTACCTGTTCAAATAGGATGCACTGAGCATATCATGACAATCATGCAGTCAGACAGGAAATATTTTGCTGGAGGCGTTAATCCCCACATGGAAAACATTTTCGGAGTGCTTATTGAAACCTTTGGCACGCTAAACTTAAATATTAGCGGCAGATATTATCGAAGATGGACGAGTGTACGGACAAGCAACAATGACCCAGATCAGAATGCACGGATGCACATGCTAATTTACAATTTTGCATGTAGCGCTTTCTTACTATCGCATGTGCGTCATGCTTAGCAGAAATGATCAGATCAACTTTGAAATTCTGGTATAGCGGTCACACGACTTACCGAAATACCGGAATACTACCGAAATACCCGTGAAAAAAAACAGGAATACCTGTGAAGACACAAATACTGGCTTTAATTAAGAAACAAATTTTCTTGACGATCTTGAAAAACCCAGAAGCCAATTTCCCTATTCCCCCAAATTAGTTTCATTCCCTTGTTCTCTGCGGCGTCTGATCTGGGTCTACGCTGTTTGAATAGGCCTATCTGTTCCAATATTTAGGTTCTTTAAATTTTTAATACGTGCCAGTTTCGTATGCATTTCTGACGAGAAAAGGCTCTATAAAATAAGTTTGTTTTTCTCCCGAAGAGGTTTCCCGGCACGATTTCACGTGACCATACCGCTACGAGCACGTGGTTTCTTAATGCAGGGCAAGGGAAATGTTGCTTTGTGACTGTTCATTTTCTGGGTATATTAATAATTATAATGTTCTCAATATATACATAATGTAAAAGAATAACAGTACTAATATTTATTTATACCCTGGTAAATGCGGAGTAAGGTCCTCACTCTTTAGGTTTTACTGTTTAAAGGGGGCTAATTGCATATGCCTTGATGATGAATTTCACAAGTCTGACCCAGCATTTTTTATGAATCAGGGGCGGATCCAGGATAATTTCTGAAGGGATTCGATTTGATCAAATTTCCGTACTTACTCTAGGTATTCGGACAGACAGGCCTGAGCAAACAGTGTAGGCCCAGATCAGACGCCGCAGAACGCATATAAAACCATCACTGAAACGGTGATGTATTTAAGCAAAGATTTGTAATCTCTCCAAGTGCCTGTTTGTTACCACAAATGGCAAAATCTGACTGCCCTTGCATCAGAAGATGATCTGAGTCTTCACTGGTCGCACATCTTATTGTCCTAAAAGTGTTTTCCAAATTTCCATGTTCCCTGTTTCCCCCTAACTAGTTTCATATCCTCTTTCTCTGCGGTGTCTGGTCTGAGTCTACAGTTTGCATAGGCCTATCTGTCCCAATACTTAGGTTCTATTTTTAATACCTGCTAGTTTCATATGCATTTCTGACGAAAAAAAAAAAAAATGCTCTATAATTTAACGAACATAAGTGTGTGTTTTCCCTCTAAGCAGTTTCCGCCACGATTTCTCGTGACGTTACCGTTACGAGCACGCGGTTTCTTCATGCGGGGCAAGGGAATGTGATTGTTGCATTTTCTGTATTTTCATATATATTTTTGAAATGAGTGTCCCAGAATTGCGTGTCGTCACCCGGTGGCATATCTGAGAAGACCCATGAAAATCTACATAGGTATAGCAATAAGACATACGAAGTAGTGAACAAACAGCAAATAGTCAAATCGTACAGCGTGGATCCATAGATTTTATCCTGGCCTTCGTTTTTCAACCGGAATATTTATCATGTCTGCCACAAGGTAACAACAGTTCTAGATCGCCTGCGCATAATCTAACCCTTATCACGCGGACATCCACGTGACTGTCGCATGGAAATGGCTAACATTGTGATGGAAGTCTCTCTCTTTTTTTTTTTTTTTTTTTTTTCAGTCAGTATCTCCTGGGTTTATATAAAATTAAAATATGGTTCCCATGTCATTTATGTACATAAAATTCGTTACGACACTGCTGTGAGCATTTACGTTTTGCGGTGGCTGTCAACACTACTACTTTAGTTTCCGGTTCCGTAATGGAAAAAAAAAACGTTACTGAAATTAGAATGTGCCGATAAAAAATTACTTGCAGAAAGTTGTGTTCGAAATTTTAGAAATCCCCTTTTTGCAAAACTGCTACTGTTCGAGATTTTACGACATTTCCAGAAATTATTTTGGGCAAAAATATTAGGTGTTCGAAATTTTAGAGTGTTCGAAATTTTAGGACATTTACCATAAAAATTTATCTCAAAATCAAGGCGAAAATCTGCTCAGAAAGTCTATGATGCAAAATGGGTCGTTTACTCCAAATAGTGTCATAGAAAGAAGGTTAATCTGGTCTCAGCCCCTTTTACAGTAATAGCCCACTTCCTTATTTCCTTTTCTCTGAGAAAAAGTATCAAATAAGTACCATCAAAGGTTATAGAGCTATGATCTCAAATACCCTTAAATTCAAGACTGGTAATAGAATCGGATCTAACCCAGTCTTGTCTGAATTAATTAGATCTTTTGAATTACAACGTCCAGTACAAAGATCTCTTACACCAGAATGGGATTTATCTTGGGTCTTAGTTTCCCTACAAAAATCTCCATATGAACCTTTACATAAGGCATCTAAACTTCATGTTACGATAAAGACGGCCTTTCTATTAGCTCTTGCCACTGCCAAAAGATGAAGCGAAATACATGCTTTAGCAATGGATGAAAATCATTTAAGGTTCAATCAATCTGACGGTTCCATATCATTGATAGTTCAAAATGGGTTTTTGGCAAAGAACCATCTTCCGTCCATTTGCCCAGATCCTATAGTTATCCCTTCTTTAGCTCGAATATGTTAAAGGGAACATTTGGACGGACTCTTATGCCCGATAAGAGCATTAACGTTTTATCTTAAAAATACTAGTTCTTATCTAGAACAGGACTAGACTATTTTTACCAATTAAAGGCAATCAAGACATCTCTAAGGATTCAGTCTCGAGATTGATATCTTATACTATTAAACTTGCCTATAGGAAACTCACCCATAGAGACATTTCTTTCCTAAAAATCAAAGCTCACGAAGTTAGGGCTCTATCTTCTTCTTGGGCATTCTTTGATAAAGTTCCACTCAGTGAAATACTCAAAGCAGCAGTATGGAAGCAGTCCCCTACTTTCCCTAAGTTCTACCTGAGGAATATGTCTCAACAAGCAGCTAATCTCCATACTTTGGGCCCAATTGTTGTAGCCCAAGAAGTGGTGGGGAGGGTGGGGGGGGGGGTCAGGAAAACAGAGCCATTGTCGCCTAAAGAAGACTGACAGCCTCCAAAGCATATGTTACATATATTAAGGTAATTATTATCTTACATATATGTTAGGAATTTAGATCATTCTTTAGATATCTATATCATGAATGTATCTTATTCCTAAGAGTTTCCTGAGCCTTAATCCAGAAGACAGGGATTCTATATATATTTATTATTATGTGTGTTAGAACTAGGGGAGCTCCTTCCTCCTAATCTGCAAATTCTGGCACATTATCTATAGGTTAATTATACCCCCGACATACGAAGTATGTGGGGGTATATAGTTTTCGCTTTTCCATTCGTCTGTTCGTATATACTTTCGTTTGTTCGTTCATATGTTCATTCATTCGTTCATTCATGCGTTCGTTCGTCTTTCCATCACAGGGTCAAAGTTTTTGCGTTAAAGTTTATAAGACCTCATATTTTGAAGACCCTTTGATGGATTTCATTCATATGTGGCATGATGGTAGATATAGGTCTAAAGTTTTTATCACACCATCACAACCCCGGGGGTGACCTTGAGGTCAAGGTCACGGACTTAGAATTTTCATAAAAAAGTCAGGGTCAAAGTTTTTGCGTTAAAGTTTATAAGACGTCATATTTTGAAGACCCTTTGATGGATTTCATTCATATTTAGCATGATTGTAGATATAGGTCTAAGTTTTTATCAGCACCATCCCCATCCCGGTTGTGACCTTGGGGTCAAGGTCACGGACTTCGAATTTTCATAAAAAAGTCAAAGTTTTTTGTGTTTAAGTTTATATAGCTATATCATCAAGACCCTTTAGGAATTTCATTTATATTTGACATGTTGCTAGATATTGGCCTAGAGTCTTACTCCACATGATCCCCACTCAGGGTGTGACCGAGGTCAAGGTCACGAACTTAGAATTTTCATATAAAAGTAAAAAAATTTTGCTTTTAAGTTTATATAGCCATATCATCAAGACCTTTTGTTAAATTTCAGTATTCCCTAATTGAAAGGTCCAGCGGATATAGCTGTCAGCAAGGAATCTGTTGGTCTGTCCGTCCATCCGTTGAAGCATTATTCGTTCATACTTTATTTTTGTCTTAGGGTCAAAGTTTTTACGTTAAAGTTTATAAGACCTCATATTTTGAAGACCCTTTGATGGATTTCATTCATATTTCGCATGATGGTAGATATAGCTCTAAAGTTTTTATTGGCACCATCCCCACCCCGGGGGTGACCTTTGGGTCAAGGTCACGGACTTCCAGTTTTCATAAAAAAATGTCAAAATTTTTGTGTTTAAGTTTATATAACTGTATCATCAAGACCCTTGTGGAATTTCATTTATATTTGACATCTTGCTATATATCCTAGCCTAGAGTCTTACTCCGCATGATCCCCACCCCGGGTGTGACCGAGGTCAAGGTCACGAACTTAGAAGTTTCATTTAAAAGTAAAAGTTTTTGCTTTTAAGTTTATATATCCATATCATCAAGACCTTTTGTTAAATTTTATTATCCCCTAATTGAAAGGTTGAGCGGATATAGCTATCAGCAAGCAATCTTTTTGTCTGTCCATCCATCCGTTGAAGCCTTATTTGTTCATACTTTATTTTTGTCTTAAGGTCAAAGTTTTTTACGTTAAAGTTTATAAGACCTTATATTATGAAGAGCCTTTGATGGATTTAATTCATGTTTGGCCTGATGGTAGATATAGGGCTTAAGTTTTTATCAGCACCAACCCTATCCCGGGGAATAACGTTGGGGTCAAGGTCACGGACTTAGAATTTTCATAAATAAGTCAAAATTTTTGTGTTTATGTTTATATAGCTATACCATCAAGACCTTTTGAGGAATTTCATTTATATTTTACATGTTGGTAGATATAGGTCTAGAGTTTTACTCAGCATCATCCTTATCCTGGGGTATGACCTTGAGGTCAAGGTCACAGACTTAGAAATTTCATATAAAAGTATTTCTGGCGAAAGAATGTGCACAATACTGGTTAACCGCTTAGAGGACTAAGCCTGCCCAGTAAACATGTGGTTAGGTAAACTGACCGCGCTCGACATGACCCCATTGGGTTGACTGGGCCGTACAACCTCAACACAAACAAAATCATATAAAAGTAAAAAAAAAAAAAATTGCATCTAAGTTTATATAGCTATATTATGAAGACCCTTTTGTTGGTTTCATTAATATTAAGCATGATGGCTTTTAAATCAAGGTCACAGATGTTTCATACAAATGTCATTTTTGCTTATATTATAAAGACTAATTTCACTGGTATATGGTGATAGTTATAGGGCTAAAGTTTTATTTAGCTCAATCCCTGCACCTGTGCCTGACCTTTGAGGTCAAGGGCTTCATATTATGTGTGATTGAATTTTTTCAATGTTATAACATATAGCATACAACTGCCATCTCCAGAGTCAAAGCTACATACTTTGTGCTCTTTAAAAAGTGGCGGTAGCGCTGGTCGGTGGTATATGTGCCCCACTGGGCACTTTGTCTAGTGTATTATGCAGTTAAAATGAAGTTTTTAAAAGTTTAAAAGTTTTTAAAAGTAAAACATATTTTAACTAGCAATACTTAACCTATAGATAAGAGAATCCCACCTCCCTACCCCGCGTAGCTTAGTTATATTGTTTTTTTATACTTCAAAGAAACTGACATGTGATGAAAAGAGCGGGAAGAGTTACATCACACAGGTAACTGCCTATTAAGGGACCTTCTGGAATTAGACTCTTTATGATGACTGAACTGTTGTTTTTTCTTAGGAAGGTTTGAAATATAGAATAGAATAGCACATTATCTATAGGTCAAGTATTGCTAGTTAAAATATGTTTTACTTTTAAAAAATTCATTTTTGAGTTATTTCCCTTGGACTCTCATTAGTTAATATAAATGTTCTCTGAATGTACAATACAATGAGACACCAAAAAGGGGGGAGACGTCTATGTTTTTGTAGAAAAAACATTTTCTGGTTTGAATTATTGATGTTTCAGAACAATATTGTGAAAATTTCAGAAGAAAATTGGACAAGCAGAATTTGTTGAAAATCTGCCTCTAAATTACCTACTTCTGTGTAAAGCTCCAAGCAAAATACAAATTTCTCACACCCTTAAAGCTTTTGAGAAACTGGCCCAAACATACACAAGAAAACATTGATGCAAAGCATCAATACGCCGGGAAATTAATCTGTCATGCATTACTTAGCTCCCTATAGATCGTAGTATAGTGAAAAATTGTTATAATTTATGAAAGGTTGTAATTATATAAATTATCGCAATACTCAACGATAAAAACATTATAGACATTATCAGAGCTATGTAAAAAAAAATCAGCTATGATCATCTGTTTTCTAGCCCGCATACATAATTACATGTTGCCATCCATAGCCTAGGCCAAACATACTATATCCGAAATCATCTATGTAGCAGTGTTTCGTTCTTTTCTCCACTCATAACGTTTTCTTTCGGCCCAAATCTTTCCATGCTTGAATATCAAATTAAACTGTTTTATTAAACCAGCTTATAATCTGTTCGATTTGAGAATGCATATTTCCAATCATAGACAAAGAATAATATCTTTTGTTTCTTCTTCGTAGTACGAGGAAAAAAAACAAAATGAAAACATTCAAACGTGTACGAATATTGACAGCAACAAGCTCATTTTAGGTTGAATGGTCAAATTGGGGCTCCTACGGGAAAACTGCTCATTTCTCTTTTAAATGAGCAAAACCCACATTGCTATATTCATTCTACACAGTACTTCCCATTTTTTATTTCACTATTTTATCAATAGCACAGTTCTCTGCTGCAAAAGTGTGACATTGAATAATAATAATAAAAAAAAGTGGGGGGAGGGGGGTGTTGAATAGTTATATACAACCCCACTAAGAACCCCATAAAACTGGAAGAAAACCAATGTTCTCCAAATGCATACACATTTTACAAAAACAACCTCAAATAGATACGCCAGGCTCAAGCCCGGCGTAAATAATAGTGAACATAAAATTAGTAAAGTCAGTGAAGCATAAAAAAAGTAGGTCATGATCATACACTGATGATGGCCTTCAGTTTCTCTTCCCCAGATGCATGATCTGTGATCTAAGTATGAAGAGCCTCTGAGAAACCTATCTAATGCTCAAAGTGAATATTGCATCCAGGCTAACACTCACAATTGCTTATACTAAAGTAAATAGTGCATCCAGGGTAACACTCACCTTTGCTTATACTATACCCCTGGCTCCTTCACGTAGGAGCTGGGAAATCCAGCCAAGTATATTCAGCTAATGATCCCAAGGTCACCTTTGACCTTTTTGGGCCAAGGTCAGATTTACTTCCATTCACAAAGGCAAATTAAAAACTGTGATTGTAACAAAAATCATGGAAATGCATTTAAAAATGGACTTTAAATGTTTGATGTTATGGTGTTTTGGTGTAAAGATTTACCATATTTAGGCTGAAAGGCCTGAACAGACAGTGAAGATCCAGACAGGACTCTGCAGAATGTGGCATTTGATCAGTGTCTACCGTTAAACTGTTTGCTAGTCATCCAGCAGGTTTTAGACACAACAACAAGGAGCAAAATGCGCAATTGTTCAAATTTTAGAAGAAGTATGATAAGGAATTTAAAGGTGTCTAACTATTTAGGGTATATATGGTATTCATTTTTTGCAGACTTAGAATGAGTTGGCTTTCAGCTGTTGTGGCAGCCATAGGATTTCCAGTTAGTTTCCTATACTTCATTGACTATCTTCTTTCACTACATAAAAGAGAGGATGTTGGTGGGAAAATTGTGCTCATAACTGGAGCCAACTCTGGTTTAGGTAGAGGTATGTACATGAGATGTTTACTATCACTTTGAAAGTCATTACTTAGTAGAATAGATTTTACTTAGTCCCAGATAAGGAGCTTTTTATCAGCCAAGAAGTACTGATATTCTTATGCCCCACCACCACCCCCCCCCCCCCCCCACACACACACACACAGGGGGCATATTGGTTTGGACCAGTCCATCCATCTGTTACGTTTGCATACGGTCAGGGATGGTTAGAGGTATGATCCTGAAACTTTATATATAGCATCAGCATAAAAAATAAGCTGACCCATATTTTTTTCATTTTTCCGTCGGGGTTCAGACATTTGACGACAGACGGTGGATACCTTGTATGCACAACTCCGTACAATTTTATACCGATTAATTTGAAAATTTTGCAGGCTTTTTTGTCATGGTCTGTAGATGTGCATATGGTTTTGGCATTGTCGTCAATTTAATTTTTGCCACTTTCTTTTGAGTTTTGCACTTAGCCATTTATGTCCTTCTATCCGTTATGCTTTGCATACGGTCAGGAATGCTAAGAGCTAGGATCCTGAAATTTTATATATTGCATCAGCAAGATAAATAAGTGGACCTGTATTTTATTTGTTTTCCGTCAGGGTTCTCCTTGCTAAGATTTCTGCTTTAGCAGGGCGACTTAGGCATGCAAGTTTCTGTCCGTCCATTCGTTTGTCTGTTCATCCATCCATCAACATTTACCCTGGGTGTCTTGTGAGCACAACTCCTCTTACAGTTTTGTACCAATTGTTTTTAAACTTTGCATGTGTTTTCTTTATGGTATGAGGATGTGTATGTGGCTTGGATATAATGGATAGATCATTTTTGTCATGTTTTAGCTCACCTGTCACATAGTGACATGGTGAGCTTTTGTGATCACATTTTGTCCATCGTGTGTGCGTGCGTCCGCCCGTCCGTCCATAAACAATTTCTTCAAACGACTTCTCCTAAAACACTGATTGGATTTTGACCAAACTTCACAGGAATGATCCTTGGTTGGTCCTCTTTCAAGTTGTTCAAATGGTTCCAGTCCATTGCACATCTAGGTCACAGGAGCTAAAAATAGATTTTTTAACTGAAAACTTAAAAAAAATCTTGTCTGAAACCAGAAGGCCCAGGTCTATGATATTTGGTATGTAGCTTCATCTAGTGGACCTCTACCAAAGATGTCCAAATTATAGCCCTGGGGTCAAAAATGGCCCTGCACCAGGGGTCACTTGTTTTACATAGACCCATATAGGGAAAAACTTAAAAAATCATCTTGAAGGCCCAGGCCTTTGGTATTTGGTACGTAGCTTCACCTAGTGGACGTCTACCAAGATTGTTCAAGTTATTGCCCTGGGGCTAAAAATGGCCCCGCCCTGGGGCCGGCATGTTTTACATAGACTTATATAGAGAAAACCTTCAAAAATCTTCTTATCTGAAACCAGAAGACCCGGGCATTTGGTATTTGGTACATGGCTTCACCTAGTGGACTTCTGCCAATATTGTTCAAATTACAGCCCTGGGGCCTTCGATATTTGGTATGTAGCATTGCCTAGAGGTCCTTTGACAAGAATGTTTAAATTATGCCCCTGGGGTGAAGCCCCACCCAGAGGGGTGTAGGGTCACTTGTTTTACATAGAGCAAAAAGCCATTGGTAATGATTAGGCCTAGGACTATCAAACTAACAGGGAAAAGAGTAGATGACCATTAAGTCAAAGGTCAAGGTCACCATGACCTTTAGTACCAAAAAAGCTTACAGTTCTGCAATGCTTATGGTTAGGACCCTCAAACTTAGTGGAGCTGTTGGTCCTCACCAATAGATGATCCCGAGGGCAAAGGTCAAGGTCACCAGGACCTTTGGTACCTAAAAGCTTGATAACTTGGCAATGCTTGGGGCTAGGACCCTCAGACCTAGAAGGGATGTTGGTACTCAACAGTAGATGACACAGAGGGCTAAGGTCATGGTCAAGGTCACCATGACCTTAAGTACTAAAAAGCTAATAATTCAGCAGTGCTTGAGGCTAGAATCCTTGAACTTAGATGGGATGTTGGTCTTGACCAGTAGATAACCCTAATGGCAAAGGTCAAGTCACAGTGACCTCTAGTATAAAAGAAGCTTATAACTCGGCAATGCTTGGGGCCAGGACCCTCCGACATAGTAGGGATGTTTCTTATGACCAGAAGATGACCCTGAGGGCAAAGGTCAAGGTCACCATGACCTTTAGAACCACATCTCTGTTAGCAGTGCTATGTATAACAAGGTTCAGGTGAGCGATATAGGGCCATGATGACCCTTTTCTTCTACATCGTGAACTTCACCCTCAATATATAGACAGTTGGTACTTCATGTGAGAGCTACTCCTCTTACAGTTTTGTACCGATCGTTTTGAAACTTTGCATGTGTTTTCATCATGGTATGAGGATGTGCATGTGGTTTGGATATAATTGTTAGATTATTTTCTTTTTCACTTTTTCCACATTGTGATCTTAGTCATTTTTATACAATAGTGGCGGGGTATTATGGTTTCACGTTGGGCGTCCGTGTGTCTGTCCATCCAAGCCAACATTTAGGGTTAGGGGGTTCAATTTTGTAACCACATTATGCTTTATTCCGTTAAGATACATTATTAACCTTTGGGTTAGGGAGCTTATAACCCTTAAAACCCTATGGAAATTTACAATGGGACGTAGCCCCTAAACGTAGCCGTCCGTCGTACGTCCGTCCGTAGTCCGTTTTTTGTTTCCGGATGATAACTTGAGTAAACGTCAATGGATTTTCACCAAACTTGGTATGTGCATTGATATTGTGGAGATCTGGTTTGGGATTGCTAATGGGCAAATTTCGTCAAAGTTTTACAGTTATCTGCCCGAGACATGTTCATATTTTCGTTTCCGGACGGTAACTTGAGTAAATAACAAGGGATTTTAACCAAACTTGCTGTATGCATTGACATTAAGGAGATCTGGTTTGGGATTGCTAATGGGCAAATTTCGTCAAATTTTTACGGAGTTATCTGCCTGAGACATGCCCATGTTTTCGTTTCTGGACGATAACTTGAGTAAATAAAAACGGATTTTAACCAAACTTGCTATATATATTGACATTAAGGAGATCTGGTTTGGAATTGCTAATGGGAAAATTTCGTCAAATTTTTATGGAGTTATCTGCCCGAGACACACCCATATTTTCGTTTCCGCACAATAACTTTAGTAAATAACAAGGGATTTTAACCAAACTTGCTATATGCATTGACATTAAGGAGATCTGTTTTGGAATTGCTAATGGGCAAATTTTGTCAAATTTTTACAGAGTTATCTGCCCGAGACACACCCATATTTTTGTTTCCGGACGATAACTTGAGTAAATTACAAGTCCTTTTAACCAAACTTGCTATATGCATTGATATTATCAAGCTCTAGTTTAGGATTGTTATCTGTCCACTGATATTATCAAGATCTGGTTTAGGATTGTTATCTGTCCCTCTGTCATTTTAATACATAAACAAATAATTGCTGTGGCGGGGTATTATGCTTGCTGTGCTTTTATTCACCCTCAATATACAGACAGTGGATACCTGGTGAGCACAACTCTTCATACAATTTTGTACCAATCTTTTTGAAACTTTGCATATGTTTTTTCTATAGTCTGAAGATGTGCATGTGCTTTTGATATAATCCTTGTATTAATTTTTGTCACTTTTTTCTATTTTGTGAACTTTGTCATTTTCTGACCTCAGATGTATAGACCGTGGGTACCTTTTGATTCCAACTCCTCATACAATTTTATACTAGTCTTTTTGAAACTTTGCACATGTTTTCTCCAGGGTCTGTAGAAGTGCATGTAGTTTGAATATAATTTTTAAAATTATTTGTTTCAATTTTTCCTCTTCAACTGTCATTTTCTTACCTCAGATTTTATGAAAGTGTATAGACTGTGGGTACCTTTTGAGCTCAACTTCTCATGCCTCATATGAGAATTTGCATGTGCTTTCAATGAAATTCTTATATTAATTTCTTCTACCTGAAATAAACATTACTTTTTTTTGTGTGTGTGTGTTTGGGGGGGGGGGGGGGGGGGGGGGGGGGGGGGGGGGCAGGGGGGGGGGGGGGGGTACCTGTGTGCACAACTCCTCTTACAGTTTCATTCCAATCATTTTTTTAAATTTGCAGGCTCTTTTTTCATGGTCTGTAGATGTGCATGTGGTTTTGGCATTATTGTTAATTTAAGTTTTGTGACTTTTTCCGACTTTTGAACTTAGCCAATTTTTGGGCTTAAATACTATTAATGTGCAATACCATGGTTACTTTGTGTGCACAACTTCTCCTACAGTTTTATACCAATCAGTTTGAAATTTTGCAGGCTCTTTTGTCATGGTCTGTAGATGTGCATGTTGTTTTGGCATTATCGTCAATTTTGTCAGTTTTTTTTACTTTTGAATGTAGCTATTTTTGTGCTTAAGTATTATAGTCAATGCATATTTAAGGGGAAGCATATAGTTGGGGGCAAATTGTTTTACAACACATTTTCTAGTTCTTATTTCGTCATGAAAACATTGTTGTTTGCACTCATTTGAAGCACCCCACTGAGGCGCTTCTAAGGAATACACACAATGTATGTTTTCATGAGAAACAGGGGTTTTGCTAAGGTCCAAACACAAACTGGTCCGCAGGACCAGCATGTCCATGGTTTGACAGGTCCTCTCAGTGTTTCTGCTAGTTTTTAATGTAACCTTTTATACTGTAAACATAAAAATTAGTTGGTCTGGAGGACCAGCTACTGCAGAAATCAGCTGGTCCTGCCCAAAAATCACTGATCCTGGACCAACAGACAAGTGGTTAACAAAACCCCTGGAGAAATAAGAAAAATATTTTGTGGATATGCCCTCTGGAGCTATGTTTTCTGGCTTTCTGTATTAGGATATGATTGTCCAGTATCATCATCTGTGTTGTTGACATAAATGTATCCATCTGTTACTTCTTGTTTTCTTAACCTACATCAGCCAAACTTGATCAGCACATGCAAGATGAGAGGTCCTGTACAAAGTTTGTCTTTTGACCAAGTGCATAGGGGAAGCGATGCTGCAGTCACTGGAGATCTTGCAGTCTGTGTTGGTGTTAATAAGACACCGAAGGGAAAGAAGGGGTGTGGGGTCTTAAATCGAATTTACATGGCCACAACCCTCGCCCTTAGTTCTGCCATAGTATACACAAGACATTTGTTCAGTCCTCGTGAAGGGTTCCTAACTCATCAGTGCAACATCTCCAAGAACATAAAAATCAAACAAATACAGAGATGATGAAACAACAATGAGGACTCGACAGGAAGAAATAACTGAAATGCTGAAGCAAAAAAAAAAACAACAGTTGGACTTAGGTGGGCCCAACCAGAGCCAGAGCATCAGCCAACAACCAATTTACTTTACTGGTCTTTAGGCCAGAGTTACAATAGAGTCTGAGGCCTGACCCGCCGGCATGCAACCAAAGAGGGAAGCAAAGTTATTAACAGTGATTGGGTTAACTACCATGCATGCAGTGTGTCATATTACATTTATGTTGTACCCAATCTTTATATATCAAAGAATGATTTTACGAAACTGAGTGCTAAAATTGCAAGCATATATTTTTCTGAATTTATGTACTAAGTCACCATAAAATTCAGGCTTCAATAGGCCTTTTTGCAGAAGAGATTTTAGTCCAACATTGAATTTTGAAACTAAATTGAAATGACATCTATAAAATTTAGAAAAGGCTTTGCAGAGCTTATGGTACCAGTAACCCTTATTTAGAAGTTTAGAAGTTAACAATTTATTCCAGTGTTGAAGTCAGAAACATGACTAGACACTCTGGCAAACCGAATTACGTAGTTGTGAGATATAAACACCGTAGGATGCTTGGCGAGGAACATCCTCATTTACAATCTCAAAATCAAAATCATTGCATTTATCAAACAGACAAATGCAAATTCAAAATTGGGGCTTCAGTATCAGAAGACTTTGCTTTATTTAATTGAAGCTCTGAAGGATAAATTTGACTAATTAAACCATCGAAGTAATTATTATCAATTTTAATAAATTGTCCAGATATCTAGATGTTGAGTTGAAAGCTTCAATAACTTCAGATTGCATTTCTTCAGAAAGAGACATCATGAAGTGTCTTTCATAGCAGAACAAGAACAAATCAGCCACAAGTGGTGCACAATTCGTATCCATCAGAATACCCACAATTTGTCTAAATAGCTTAGTACCAAATCTTATATAAATATTGTCAAGTAGAAAAGTGAGACCTTCACACACTTTCTGACATAACCATAATGCATAATTTCTATGCTTTTCAGAAGTGAAAAAAAGCATTTCTTCCATTACATGCAAGATAGAGGGAACCTTCCCTATGAAATGTCCATTCAATTAAATCATTGTTTTTCTTTTATAAGATTATGAGGCAGTGTAGTGTAAAGTGTGGAAAAATCATACGTAGACAGACTTAATGCACGAAATCTTCTGGATTTTAGTTTATTCAAAACTTTGAATTTTTAATGGACCAAAACAGATTCTTACCTGATCTTTCACAGACCTTGTCGCAATATTTAATCACATGCTTTCTGATGGCAGTAAGACAAGATGTCAACAATTAAGACAGTTCAGTAGTCACAGGTACAAGACCTTGAATTCGCAATAAACCATGCTTTGTATGGTCTTTTGTGAAGTTTAGACAACCAATATAACGTAGGAAGCTTATCTTAGCCTTCTTTAACACTTACAGCAAACTCGTTGGCTGAATGGTAGGTATGATCATTAACCACAGACCTCTCTTCAGTCTAGGGTTGTAGTTCATAGGCCTTTGTACCACCAAGTCCTTGCTAAGAATATTGACATAATGGAGCCATCAAACAACAATGACATTATTTGCTGCCTTGTCTGTCCGAGCCAAAACATACTTCTTATGAAATTATTGAATACCTAGTTTAAAACCCTATCATATTGTTCGGTTAAAGTTTTTAGAGACTCATTCTCCTTAACAGTTGAACTGAACAGATGTTATATTCTGGCCTGAAGTTAACAAGGAACATTATCACTCCCACTCAGTAACCTACAGGTCAAAATCACATTCAAAGTTTTATGTTATTTTTTTTTAACCTTTTACCACTCTCTGGGCTTATTTAGCAGAAAACAGGTTTTGACATTTCATGCACATTGTCTCCATTGGAGACAATTTACATGAAATGTCAAATCCTGTTTTCTCGGAAAAATTAGAAAAAAAATCAATATGCTGTCTGCTGAAAATTTTACCCAGAGTGCTCTGAATTAAAGTGTTTAAAGTCTCATAACTACTGACGAGGTCATACATGTACATGGATTGCTGTTAGGTACTCGTCTGAAGTTTCACATTATGCCCTTCCCTACTGCATCTTATGAATCTCCTTATCCACTGAATTGATTTAGTTGATACTTGGACAGATGTTAGATACAGTCTGTTGAGAGACCTTGAGAGTTAGAAATTTAATGTTAATATTTTGGTTTAACTGATTTTTAGCTCACCTGAGCCAAAGGCTATCTTTTTGACGTTTATTTTACTACACTGCAGCTAGTGCTAGTGCCGTAGAACATCTGCCTGTATTTCATCATAGTGCAGATTATATTTCATTTCCTTTGGGATCATTGGGCCCATTGTGGTATTTTTGAAAATGGAGTTCTGCTCATGTACATGCTGGAGGGCATAAGCAGAGTTGCAAATTTCATTACTGCTTATGAAGAGTCTCAATAAAACCGAGACTCCCTGTAATGTGTCTAATAATAATGTCTTCTAATCTGTAATGTGTTCTTTGTTTTTGCCCATTAGTCTCACAAAGACATATTATAGGGAAAAAGTTGTCTTGAGGATAGTGACTTCATTTTTGATCAGATCTTCATCAAAATAAGATAGCAATCTCGGACAAGTTCAAAATTAGCTCAGTTTAGATGATTGGCTTGAGAGTTACCCGTCCTTGAGGGCCTCATAGGAAAATGTTGTCCGGATGATAGGGATTTCATTTTTGATCGAGTCTTAATCAAACTTGTGGGTTATGATGCCCCGCCCTTGAGGGCTCCATAGGAAAATTTTATCTGAACGATAGTGATATAATTTTAACTGCACAATACAGTAACCTATAGGTAATGTGCTATATTCTATTGTGTTCATACCTTCCACAGAAAAAACGACAGTACAGTCGTCCCATACAGTCTTAATCCAGAAGGCCCCTTAGGCAGTCACCTGTGTGACATCATTCCTCCCGCTCTTTTGATTACGTGTCAGTTTCTTCTCTGTGGACGAGAAAGTAAACATGGATTTTTTCTCCGGGTGAAAGAAATCTATATTTTCTTCCTTTTTCTCCGGTTGAAATTATTTTTTTGTTCTTTCTCATGTTCCTTTATCATGCCTTTCACTTTTCATACTATCTTTTGTTGAAAATCGTTTTTCGTTTTCTTGAAATTATCCTTCGCTCGTTCATTGTAATGAGTTTTCGCGACTTTCATGACTATATGTACTGGTGAATGTGGTCATATAAAATCCCATTGGGATAATCATAATAAATGCATTAAATGTTCTTGTTGTTCCAGGGAATCAACATGCTCTACATGTAGCTCTTGGTCAGATTCAACCCGGAATCTTGCAGATAAAAAAAGAACTTATGCTTCTAGAAAGTGGGTCTAGGAAGAAGAAGAGATCTCAGAGAGCTATCTCTGATTCATCAGATGAAGAAAAAATTGATGGGAACACTACTCCCACATGGCCCTGCTGCCCGGGGGAAGACCCATCAAGGTGGCAACTCCAAGGGTCAGCCGACCGGTAACTGACCACTGGTCAACCAACCACCGGCCATTGGCCCAATGAACAAGAAGACATCACAGACCGGTCACCGGGCACCGGTCAAATGGGCATTATACAAGAATTTTCTAGTCAGTCAATCACCGGTCACCAGCCATCCAGCCAACATTCTTTCGTGGAGATTGATCATGAAATATTTTCTACGGCCATTCTCTCCCTTCCGCTGATTCAAGAAGGGCAGTTGTCAGTTTCTGGCGAAAGAATGTGCACAATACTGGTTAACCGCTTAGAGGACTAAGCCTGCCCAGTAAACGTGTGGTTAGGTAAACTGACCACGCTCGACATGACCCCATTGGGTTGACTGGGCCATAAAACCTCAACACAAACAAACAAAACCAGCCATCCAGCCACCGGTCATTGGACTTAGAAAATATCATCATAGGGGAAAGTCAGTATTCACCGGCCACCAGTCACCGGTCATCAGACTTTATAATATTATCAACCTATAACTAGTGAGACTCATGCATTGGCATGGAGTTCACAAAAATTCAACTAACTCAAAAAGAGTTTTATTACCCCTGGAACCGGACTTTAGTAATATGTCCGATCCCAGTGTTGTCGTGGAACCACCTGACAACAACTGGAGATCGGACGACAGACAAGTTTCTCAGACATCCCTCTCTGGAAGGATTTCCAGGAGGGATCAGTCTAGAAATAAACATAAATCGAAGAAGAGGAGACGTAGATCGTCTTCTACATCCTACTCTTCGAGGTCTGCATCTTCAGACTCTCGCAAAAGAAGCAGAAAGTCTAAAAGATCCAAATATTCTCACAAGAAAAGGAGAAGAAGTTAACATCTTCTTCTTCTTCTTCTATATCTGATAATCAGTCCCATGATTATGGCAGATACAAAAGAAGTAGACATAGTCTGCAGACTGCACAGAATCCTATAGTATACTAGTATACTACAGCCTGCAGAAATAACTAATGTCCAGACAATACCACAACCTGAACAGACTTTGCAACGCTCTACAAAGGACTCAGGTTCAGAATCTGAAATTGAAAACTGGTCCCTTGATAGAGCAATCAATGAAGTTTTCAGGCTTGCCTCCAGAGTTATGCCCAAGGCCAACCAAGGAGCATGCTCAGGCAAAGCCTTTATCTGGCATTGAACATCTAATGGTCGCATGAGACTCCATTACTAGTATTGCCACAATCCAAACTAGTTGAAAACACTGCCAGATTTCTCCAAAGCAAAATTGACACGGAAAAATGTGTCAGAGATTGGATATGCTCACAAAATTTAGTATCTTCCCTGACACAGACTAAATTTTATAAGAGCCAGAGTCAGTATTTCCCGACAGATAACATTCCTCCATTAGAATCAGAAGCTTCCCAATAAATCCAGCAGGGAAAATGCTCTGTTCCAATGAAAAACATTGAAATATGGGAAAAAAGAGCCCGCAAACTTATAGCGATAAACTCACATGAGGACCTTTTCTCTTCTGCTACTTACTTATGTATGCAGCAGCAGACAATGTCCGTGCCAGCTCTTTCAAGACTGCTGGAAGCCGTAGCTAAATCTATAAAGCATGCTACGGCTATGTCTACAATTTTAGCTACGGAGATTTTTCAAACTAGACGTGATGCGGTGCTGGCCACGTCTAAGATTTTATTGGACAATTCCAACCATGAGCTCGGAAATGCTCCAATAAATTCTAAAAACCTATTCGGTAACAAAAGTAAGGAAGTTGCCAAGCGCAATTTTGAGGCTCAGCAACAAAGGTTCTTGGCAACTTCCTCCATGGCTACTACCATGCAACAACAACAAAAAGTGACACCCGGCTCCTCCGGTCTTTAAAAGACCAAAGCAGCCGACTAAATCTTCTAGGCCTCAACAAACGCAGTCCTATAGGCCTAAGAGTCAGACACAGACGTACTCTTCAAGTAGAAAGGAATATGCTAAAAGAAGTGGGAATCAGAAACAGTTCCCCTCCTCTAAGCAAGCCTCATCCTCCACAAAATTCTGAAGTTCAACCCTTTCCACTGCCAGTCCTACCACATCCAGACATTCCATTGGGAGGACTGGGGTGGTCGGGTGGTGCGAATGTGTCATGTATCTTATGTCACTGGGGCGTCCAGCTGATATTGGCTTACAGTTGGGCAAGGCCTGCTATCCTTGTAGCGGGTAAGGGTAGGGAGGTGATGTTTTTATTTCTTCTGTTTCTTCACTTTCATTCCTGTTTCTCTTTCTTCCCTGTCCCTCTCTTTCATCTCTTCTGCTATCTCTTCTGTCGCTTTTCTCCCTTTCTCTGGGAGACGACACAAAATGACCCACAAGGGTTGACGTGTCGTTAAACCCCAACACAATCAATCAAATCCATTGGGAGGAAGGCTGGCCCATTTTGTGGAACATTGGGAAGAATTGACAGACAACAAGTGGGTCCTCTCTATTGTCCGAAACGGGTTCAAGATCCTATTCAAGTCAGTTCCTCCCCTATCAGTCATTCTGATAAATCTGAGTCAATCTTCCTCCCCATTATTGCGAGAAGAAATCTCAGAACTTCTCAAGAAACAGGCAGTGGAAATGGTTCGGAATACGGGAACTCCCGGTTTTTATTCCCAGCTATTCCTAGTGCCAAAAAAGAATGGAGAGTTACGCCCAATAATAGGTCTTTCCTTACTAAATCATTATATAAACAAACAGCATTTCAAAATGGAGACAGTCAAGTCAGTAAGACAGAAGCCAAGTACACATTGGAAAAGATTGTTTGTGATGCAGAACCATTTATTTAAATCATGAAGTGTTTCTTTGGAATTTATTGAATAAGTTTATATGAGAAGAAAGTTCTTGAAACAAGGATTATTATTATATACTTTTTATGCTAGAAATATTGTATTAAGAATGAAATTAGGATGAATATAAATGAAGTTCTTTGTTTTACTACTAGGACCCCTGTGGATACACACTGTGCTGTAGTAGAAACCTGTTTTAATGGCTGACTGTTAGACTCCAGAAAGAGCAGAAATGGCAGATTCTAATAATTCAAGTGGCTTGACTGAGTCTTCTCCTGGAAGTAGTGTTATACTTTCTGATAGTCGTGCTATGGAAGAGCTCTCAGGATTTTCAATGGATGATGGCAATTTAGAATCAGACATAAAAGATCCCTTCAATAACATTTTCTGTCATGTAATGCCAGCACAATACAGCACAAATATTCTGTTTTATAATAAACCACTGTATAATAATATTCTAACAGTACTCAGTAATGAATTTAATTTTCCCTCTGAGGATAAGAGAAAATTTCATATTAAAACACATGTGAACACCAGAAGAGACTGGTGCAATATTTATATAGACAGGGATATGATGTCAGTATGTGCAAGTGGGCATGGTCATACTTTCTGGAAAGAAAACAATTTCAAAAAAACTCTCAGAAAACATGTATAGAAGTTTTGTAAGAGAAACAAATTCTATGTTAAATACAAGACTGAAGAATCAAAGCCTATCAACTTCCCAGGTTTCAACACAGCAAAATCAGCCTGGGAGTAATTACACCACTACAGAAGAAGCTGAAGTGAACCCCCCTGCAGTGCCACTTACACAGGATCTGGGAGAAGCTCCTCCACAGGTAGAGCCTATTCAACCACAAGACTCACCAATATTGAGACAGATTTCTATCCTGATGGAGATGATCCATATGCTGCAAGGTCAGATCACAACACTTACTAGTCAGGTTAATAAACTTGTATGCCAGGCAGCCAGTAATACTGTGTACAATACAGTTGCTGAAACACATATCTCTACCACATTAGCCAGCACTTTAAATGAGGAGGAGCCTGTCAGTGAAATGACAGAAAATAAAGAAAGGGACATAGAGGAGAACTACCAGTCTCACTAACATCAAGACCAGGCAATTCCTTATATAGTAATGTGGTCCAACAAACATCCACACCAAAGATACCGAAACAACAGGATGCTGACAGACCTCATCCAGTCCCAAGAAATAATCAGCAACATAGTCCTAGAAGTCCCCTAAACCTAAACCCTGATCTTCACTACAGGACAGAAATATTTCAAAGGATATTCTGCTCATGGGTGACTCATTAATTTCTACAATTAACCATAAGGGTTTGAAACATGGTGTGTTCAAACAAGGCATACCTGGGGCAAAGATCGATCACATTTTCAATCAAGCCAAGGTGTTTAATATAAGCCGTTTCTCTCATGTGATTCTATCTGTGGGTGGAAATGATGCTTCCAGTAATTCAGATATGGAATATTTTGAAGAATGCTATGAACAAGTGATACAATATTTTAAAAAAGAAAATAGTGATTATCATATATACCTGTGTACTGTATGCCCAAGGATTGACACAGACACATCAGAAGTGGATGAAGTTATTCATAGACTGTGCCAGCATCATAACATTGGCATAATTGATCTTAATCAGGCTTTTTATGACAAACAAGGATCTGTCATAGAAAGATACTATGTTATGGACTCAATACATATGTCAGCTTCAGGTGTAAAGAGACTGCAAGGAGTCATAGATAAAGAAATAACTGTTGTAGAGAACAATGACACCTGTGTTTTCAAAACACATCAGCAGAACAAAGGCTATATGCAAAATAAACGTTTGCAAGTAAATAGTCCTAGACATCTTATCAATGGATCTAGGAAGACTAAGCCTAGACAGTATACTGGAAGGGATATGACTTCTGCTTGCTATAAATGTGGGGAAACCAATCATGAAACCAGCAGATGCAGACATGCGGAACAGTTAAAATGTTTTCATTGTGGTTTCTATAGCCACAAATCTGGATTATGCCTTAACCAATAGGAACTCGGCAATGTTGCCACTTATAACCTTCCATCAATTTCTATTTGTAACAGATTTTCTTCTTTAAATGCAGTTTGCATGGAATGTAATTCAAATGTTTGTTCTTATTTCAGTGATGATCCAATAGTATATTCACAAGAACTGGGACAAATTACAAACAGTGATTCTTCTCACTCATGTGATAGAAGTGTGTTAACTTTAAGTGATGATACAGTTCAAATAAAGATGTCTCAGAGAGGATTTCCTCTTAGAAATGACAATCCTAATATATCAGAGAATGTTATATGATAATGTTATCAATGTGCATGCTAATTCTGTCCAGGGGTCCTCTTATGTTAATGTATATGACATGTCTCTGCATGATTTGAATACCTCTCATGAATATCAGACTTCTATGACTCTTTCTCAGACTAATGAGGTGTCACATCTTTCAAGTATCATGTCTAGTAGTAACCTGAGATCCACTACACATGATTCCCAGGCAGGCTGAGACAGCCAGCTAACTGTGCTAAATACACAGCTCTCAGGTTCCTTCTCAGACACTAATCACAATATTTCAATACAGGATTCCCAGCATGCCTCAGTTAGTCACACTGAGAGACATGATCAGTCTGTATCAAATGATGCTCTCAATTTAGGATTTAAAGATAAAGGTTTTCGAATAGGCCACCTGAATATTCAAGTTCTAAGCAGTAAAGTTGATCAGTTAAAGTTATTACTTCAGTCAGAAAACAATCTTATTCATGTTTTAGGGCTAAGTGAAACAAAACTTAATAATGTACATCCAGACATGCCATTCAGGGTTCGCGTTACCGATCGCCATTGTCGCCATTTGCGCAGAAAAATAAAATTTGGCACAAAAAATCATAAATTGGCGAAAACAAGTGGCGAAAAAAATATCGCCTGAATTACCCGCTACTGAGCCATATAATTGTCGCGCGTGTCTATCGCACCTTCCTTGATTGTATAATTCGCCAATTAACAACTCAATTATCGATCAGAAAACGGTAGTTGATCAAATTAACCTGAATTTGATAAAAGTGATAGAAGGTCACGTGCCGTGATGCGCAGTTTGACAGTAGCACTGCCCACTTTCCACGCCTTTCGTCGTCAATATTTATGACGCTCTGCCGAAACTACCAATCAGGAATTAATGTCAAAGTCGCATCGCCTATGTCACGGAAATTTACCCAGAATGTAATCACGTGGAACCCTATGTCAAACACAAAGATGGAAAACAAATTTACACGAGAAATAATTATTGTCATTAATCGGTTCGGCTTATTAAAGCGGTAAGTACACTTTGACAGTGCCGACTTTAATTAAGCATGTTTCGGTACCTTCTTATGAGCCTTAATTTTATTTGGCGATCAACGAAAGTCGTCCCGAAAAAAAAAAAAAAAAAAAAAAAACTAAAAAAAAACAACACACGAATAATGCCTCGGAGGCGGACACATTAGTCTCCGATGGTCCGGATCACGCATTCCATCCCCACAGATTGTAGCGATTTATCATGAAACACATGTATTTGCTACGGTCATTCGCGCCTTCCACTGCTTCAAGATTGGCAGTTACAAGTTTCTTGCGGAAGGGTGCGCAATGTACTGGTTAACCGCTTATTGTATAAGCATGTCCCCTCTTTTTTATTGGCGCTATTCGTAAAAAATGCTGTTCTCCATTCCATTTCGCATAGACCCGACTCGTAAAGCAATTGCAGTAAACTCCCTTTTAAGTCAGTTGCAGTTAGCTCCCTTAAATAGTAAAACCTGCCGTGTAAGAAACTTACCCCGCATTTATCAGGGTACATATGAATATTGTTACGTTATTCTCTTACAGTATAATACATTAATAACATTATATTTATTAGCTTATACAGCACTTTTCAGAACTTTCGTTTCCATGTAAAGTGTTCTTTTTTTGTGTCTTCAACATTCGATATGCAAAACAAAGACTTGTTATTAATTCATGACATTGTAATTAAATAATTACAGCAGAAGTTTTAAAAATCAGTGTGAGAATTAATTTAAAGTCCCCCACACATTTCACACTATACTGAATCTTGAATCTACTGCTGCAATTAAAGGAATCAGTAAATGAAGACCTTTTTTCTGACAAGATAATTCTTTGGCAAAAAATGGCCAAAATTTGGCTCAAAATCTGGCTCAAAGTTAAAGAAAATGGCACAAAAAAAATCAAATTGGCGAAAATGGTGGCGAAAGAAAAAAAAATCCTAGTGCAAACCCTGCCATTTGAAACAAGAATATCGGTGAAACCGATGGATGCTCCCCGAACATGCAATAGTCGGAACAGGAAACATTATCCTAGATAAAGAGCAGTATACTGTGTATACTCACTGTACTTCAAAATGGAGTATCACAAAACCTGTTGGTGGACAGATAAGCTTGCCTGAAGGCACTGTCATACAAACATCAGCAACATAAAAGTTGGAATAAATGAAAGGAATAAATCTAGGCACTAGAGCAAAAACAAAGTTTTTCTAAAAATAGCCACAGTGACCTTGACCTTGAGCCCAGGACCCTGAATGTCAAACATGCTCAAGATATTATCATACCCAACATTTGTTTGAAGTTATATCAAAATCCATCAATAAATGTAGGCACTAGAGTGTTGACAAATTCTTTTCTAAAAATAGCCAGTGACCTTACACTGCAGCTTTAAACAAAGTAGCATGACTCTGTGACAAATCATCTAACCAGAAAGATTGAACAATATGCGCATCCCCTATTGCTGCTTAAGATTCCATTAAAATTTCGTTGAATTTCTGCCAGTATTTGCTAAGAATTTGCGTGGACACGAACAGTACCCTATATATTCATGCAGAACTCATCAAAGGGCAATAACTCTTGGAAAAATCATCGAACCAGACCACGCAGGTGAATGTCGAACATGCTCAAGATATTTAAAAGCTGCAGTGACCTTGACATTGAGCCCAGGACACTGGAAATTGAAATTGCTTGAGATGTTATCATACTCAACATTTTTGTGAAATTATATTAAAATCCATCAATAAATCTAGGCACTAGAGCAAAAACAAAGTTTTTCTAAAAATAGCCACAGTGACCTTGACCTTGAGCCCAGGACCCTGAATGTCAAACATGCTCAAGATATTATCATACCCAACATTTGTTTGAAGTTATATCAAAATCCATCAATAAATGTGGGCACTAGAGTGTTGACAAATTCTTTTCTAAAAATAGCCAGTGACCTTACACTGCAGCTTTAAACAAAGTAGCATGACTCTGTGACAAATCATCTAACCAGAAAGATTGAACAATATGCGCATCCCCTATTGCTGCTTAAGATTCCATTAAAATTTCGTTGAATTTCTGCCAGTATTTGCTAAGAATTTGCGTGGACACGAACAGTACCCTATATATTCATGCAGAACTCATCAAAGGGCAATAACTCTTGGAAAAATCATCGAACCAGACCACGCAGGTGAATGTCGAACATGCTCAAGATATTTAAAAGCTGCAGTGACCTTGACATTGAGCCCAGGACACTGGAAATTGAAATTGCTTGAGATGCTATCATACTCAACATTTTTGTGAAATTATATTAAAATCCATCAATAAATCTAGGCACTAGAGCAAAAACAAAGTTTTTCTAAAAATAGCCACAGTGACCTTGACCTTGAGCCCAGGACCCTGAATGTCAAACATGCTCAAGATATTATCATACCCAACATTTGTTTGAAGTTATATCAAAATCCATCAATAAATGTGGGCACTAGAGTGTTGACAAATTCTTTTCTAAAAATAGCCAGTGACCTTACACTGCAGCTTTAAACAAAGTAGCATGACTCTGTGACAAATCATCTAACCAGAAAGATTGAACAATATGCGCATCCCCTATTGCTGCTTAAGATTCCATTAAAATTTCGTTGAATTTCTGCCAGTATTTGCTAAGAATTTGCGTGGACACGAACAGTACCCTATATATTCATGCAGAACTCATCAAAGGGCAATAACTCTTGGAAAAATCATCGAACCAGAACACGCAGGTGATATGCACATCCACCTTCCATACTTAATATTCCCATGAAGTTTCAATGAAATCCGACTAGTAGTTTCCGAGAATTCGCGTGGACACGAACAGTACCCTATATATTCATGCAGAACTCATCAAAGGGCAATAACTCTTGGAAAAATCATCGAACCAGAACACGCAGGTGATATGCGCATCCACCTTTGATACTTAATATTCCCACGAAGTTTCATTGAAATCCGACAAGCAGTTTCCGAGAATTTGCGTGGACAAGAGCTGGACGGACGCACGGACACACGGACGTACGGACGCACGGACGCACGGACGCACGGACGAAGCGGCGACTATATGCTCCCCCGAAATTCTTCGGGGAGCATAATAAATGGCTTTTAGAAACCATTCAGACGAGACAGACTTGAAAATTCAGGTGGTGGTCTATTAGTGTATGTAAAAGATATGGTCTGTTGTAGTAGAAGGTTTGATTTAGAACATGATAGGCTTGAGTGTATCTGGGTAGAAATAAAACCAATCAGAAGTAAGCCTTTTCTGGTTGGTAATATTTACAGACCCCCGAATTCTACTGTTCTGTGGAATGAATTATTTGAGGACTGCATTGAAAAGGTATTACAAGAGGAAAAAGAAATTTATATACTCTGGGAGACATAAATAGAGATCTACTAAACAGTCAGATAAGTCAAGCTTGGTCTGATTACATAGAGCCTTTTGGATTAACTCAATTGGTCTCTGAAGCTACTCGGGTGACGCCTAATACTAGTACTCTAATAGATCATATCTATACCAACTGTCCAGAAAATGTTAAGTCTATAACAGTGCCTAAGATTGGACTGAGTGATCATTTTCCAATATCTTTCACTCGTAAAATGCATAATCCCACAACAAAGAATAATCATTACACTATTTCATATAGGTCCTTTAAGGACTTTGATGAAGGTACGTTCATCAATGATCTCCAGTCTGTGCCATGGGACCTAATTAAATTATTTGACAATACTAATGATATACTTGAGACATGGACAGATCTTTTCTTAGAGGCTGTTAATAAAAATGTTCCCATTAAACAGCACAGAGTCAAACATAAAAATCAGCCCCAATGGATAACACCAGATATTCTTGATGCTATTAAATCAAGAGAGAGACATAAATCACTTGGAAACCATAATGAATACAAATACTGGAGAAACAAGGTCACAAAACTAATAAAGCAAGCCAAAAAGGTACAATATGAAACATACATAGAAAATAATAAAAACAAACCAGGCAGTATTTATAAACTCTTTAAAGAGGTAGGCACTGGTAAAGGTTGTAAGAAACCGTCCAATATATCAGCTGTAATTCATGGAGGATCATACACTGAAGATCCCTCTGAAATTGCAAACACATCCAAAAAATATTTTGTTAATGTAGCGACAAGGATTAAAGAGCCAGTAGCTAATTCAGATCATGACAAATTACGGGAATTTTGTCAAAGTAGGTTGTCTGAAAACACTAAGTTTAAGATTACAAACATTGAAAAAGAAAAAGTATTAAAGTATCTTACAAATATGGATGTCAGCAAAGTGACAGGCACTGACAGCATTGGGTCCAGACTACTGAAACTTGCAGCACCATATATAACTGATGATATTACTTTCATTTGTAACCACAGCATAAATAGTTCTACGTTTCCTAATAAATGGAAAGAGGCTAAGGTGTCTCCACTTTACAAAAACAGTCCCCAAGATGATGGTAATAATTATTGTCCAAGGCTCTTTTCCTGGGGGCTACTCACTTGACCTTCGTGAATGATTAAGTAATGTCAGGCTGCTCAACTTCCTAACTCCCCAACAATATGGCACACGGATTGATAACAGACAGCAGTCCTGCAAGGTGGTCTGATCCCACACATGAAGTTAACTGAGAGATAGATGCCAAAATTGTGTTCCATATTTCAGACAGTGTGAATCCAGTTTTTTTGGGGGGAGTCAAGAAGGCCGTTTGGGCAGACTGGTCTCAGTGAACAACCCCAATGTAATAAGATTATTTACATATATATGGACATAATATATACATTATATTAAAATTGGTTACAACAGCATAAATAAATAATGTGGTGCTGCCGGGGATGGAGGGTGGGATGAGCTCTCCAGCATTGCACTAATGTTTGCTTCTCCTTATCCAAAGAAATTAGCTGGACTGCAGCTTCTCTGTGTATTGACCACATGATTGACAGTGTGCCTTGCCTTGACCAATCAGTGAGGGTCCAGCCACCTGTGGTTTGACCTGCAAGCTTGTCTAATACACAAAGTACACAGCTGCCCATCAACAACCCAGACAATACCATATATATTATCTTATAATATTTGAACTCACTCAGTTATAAGAATAAAATAGTAAAACCTGTCTATAATGAAGCAGTATTATAGAATAAAAGTTTTGCATAAACTACAATTACAAAATTGTCATTTTATACAAAACATAAGAATATGTCTGTTCCATGTTTATTATATAACATAAAAAATGCATAAAAATATTTGGCTCTTTTCCTGGGGGCTACTCACTTGACCTTCGTGAATGATTAAGTAATGTCAGGCTGCTCAACTTCCTAACTCCCCAACAATATGGCACACGGATTGATAACAGACAGCAGTCCTGCAAGGTGGTCTGATCCCACACATGAAGTTAACTGAGAGATAGATGCCAAAATTGTGTTCCATATTTCAGACAGTGTGAATCCAGTTTTTTGGGGGGAGTCAAGAAGGCCATACGAATTTGATATTATCAAATGAGGCCCCCAAAAAAAGCAGAGCCTGGGCAAATGTTGATTAGGTAACATTAAACTAAAAAGTTCACTGACCTATATAAACATCATGAATAATACAGTTTGCTAATATATGAGAACTGAGAATCTTACTGCACTTCTATATCATACTACACACCAATCTGCATAATTTTAGGCAGTGAATGTGCAAGGAGAGCGTAGAGAATAATTATCACAGGAGTATCAAATAGTCAAATAAGAACATACATACATCCTAGTTTCTATCACAATATTCATACTTACAACATGTTAGAAATATTTGTATATCCTATTTTTCTGCTTATTAATGCTACAGAAATATATATTCCCTCATTTTTAGTATACCAGCCGGTCACGAAAACCAGAGATAAAAAACCCTTTGGGAAAAAACGCTGGAACGTGCGTCGAAGCCATGCACAGTATACCTAGAGGGTGGATTTCGACCTCATCCAAACTAGCGTGATTTCTTTATATCTATTGTTTATAATATTTGTACATAGAAATTCTTTCTGTGATACATACACAGAAAATAATAACATTTCTTACATATACAAAATGTGAAAGTTAAAGTGTATGTTAACAATACTTCACAAGAAATGATCACTGCCAACAAACTTGGTGTGAAAAAAGAAAATCCTGTGATACTCAAGCTGATCTGCTAACAGCATGATGTCGATTCCTAACATGATGAAGAAAGTCTCTCAATATACTGTGAAAGGCAAGAAACGACAATGTATTATTATTCACAGGGGAAAAGACAAAACTGTTAATACAGAGATTCAAGCAGGGCAGTTGTCAGTCTCTGGCGAAAGAATGTGCACAACACTGGTTAACCGCTTAGAGGACCAAGCCTGCCCAGTAAACGTATGGTTAGGCAAACTGACTGCGCTCGAACATGACCCCATTGGGTTGACTGGGCAGTAAAACCTCAACACAAACAAACAAATAGACCAAACACATCTGCATTACAATTGCTATAAGTAAGGATAACCCAAGATGCCTTCTTATAATCCTGGTTGACATGATCCGTTGAGTGCAAAAATTAGCAGAATGGTGGCTCATTGTCTTCATGAGAATAGTGGCCAAAGATGGATATTCATGGTCTGACAGTTTAACCTGTTTATATACATCTTATAAGTTGACGAGCTGTTCTGGTGTTAGTGGCCTAGCCTTACTACATTCATTTAATATCAAATGAGGTGTATAGTCTCATCCTCCTGAGTAAGATACTTTACCTGGAAATGGATGATCTCAGGCTGCAGATATCGTCTGATATTGAATTAAAAAACTACTGAAACTGGTGAGGATGATCTCAGCCTTGTTATCTGATAATGATTACCTTTTATCTTAGTCCTATGGCTTGGATGCCTAGTTGTGATTTGCCTCATCTGCTACTTTTATATATGTACATTGAGTGTGAATGATCTCATTGCCTGAATAATATGGTTTACAGAATTGGATGCATATGATCAGCCTCTGTTGTCTGACATATGATTAGAGGAGTGACCTGAAATTGATGATCACAGCCTCATGCTCTGCTATGAATGTAGAAATCACAGAATGGAAAGACTGATGTCGATGCTATATGATAAATGACTTACCAGAAGTGGATTATCTCAGCTTCATGGTCTGATGCTGGTTTACCTGAGTAGCTACTTCCTAGAATTTGATGGCTGTGCTTCATGAGATTGTGTCCTTACAAACCACAAGAGAATGGGGTGAATGAGCTCAGTCTTACTGATCAGAAACTGACTAATCTTCGCCCCGTAGAATAGTCTAACAATGAAGACGAATTAGCACTAGAAAAAATGGACTGCATGATCTAGACACCACATGATAAGACAACATATGAAAAGATTATTGCAATGAGATGAATGATCACCACCTCATGCCCTATTGATGATGTCTAAATAGCAGAATAGGAGGAATGATCTGGACCCTATATGATTAGATGACATTCATGATATAGATGATCACAGCCTCATCTTCATGCAGCTGATGATGTCAAAATCGCAAAATGGAATGGATGATTTGTTTTTTGTTTGTTTCTTTTTTATTGTGTTAAAAAGAAATAACATAGGCTCTCTCTATAGGCTACACAATACTGTGATACACATTTTCTGTAAAATGTCCAGAGGAAGATTTAGCCATGTTTTCGGATAATAAGTATGTAACTACAGGAATGGGGTTTACGATGCCAGCCCTATATCTTGTACACACAGCTGACATCATGTGTAGATGATCACAGCCCCACAGACACAAGGAGGATAATAACGGCCTTGTGGTATAAATGACTAGTCTGCTGATGCATAGGGTAGATGATCTTGGTCAAATAGAATGAGAAACACAACCAGCAAGGTGGATGACCATGGGGTTATGGTTTGAGAGAGATGATAAATGAAACATAAGGGTGGATGGTCTCAGCCCCAAGAGAGATGATGAATGTCAGTAGATACAGATGTGGCATTGAATGATTAGTTATCCGATGCATGGAGCAGATGATTTCAGCTCCATAGACTGAGATACACAACCAGCAAGGTGGATGATTGAGGCCTTGTGGTCTGATAAAGCTTATCAGTGGAACGTTTGGGTGGGCCCCTAGAGAGATGATGAGCGTCAGCCTCATGGTCTGATGAGAAGTGTGTAACCACGGAAATGGGTAGATAATCTCAGCCCCATATCGTGGATACACAGCTGACACGAGGTGGATGATCACGGCTTCGTGTTATGAATGAATAGTGAATGTAGAGGTGGGGTGGATGATCGCGGCCCCACAAATATGAGGTGAATGATCGAGGCCTCGTGGTGTGAATAATTAGTCAGCCGATGCATGGGGTGGATGATCTCGACCCCATAGAAAGATACACAACCAGCAAGGTGGATGATCACGGCCTTGTGGTCTGATAGAAATTATAAATGAAACGTTTGGGGTGGATGATCTCGGCCCCAAGAGAGATGATGAACGTCACTAGATATAGACATGGAATTGAATAATTAGTCCGCGGATGCATGGAGCAGATGATTTCGGCTCCATTGAATAAGAAACACAACCAGCAAGGTGGATGATCACGGCCTTGTGGTCTGATAGAAATTATAACTGAAACGTTTGGGGTGGATGATCTCGGCCCCAAGAGAGATGATGAATGTCACTAGATATAGACATGGAATTGAATAATTAGTCCTCGGATGCATGGAGCAGATGATTTCGGCCCCACTGAATAAGATACACAACCAGCAAGGTGGATGATCACGGCCTTGTGGTCTGATAACGATAAATGAAATGTTTGGGGTGGATGATCTTGGCCCCAAGAGAGATGATGAGTGTCAGTCCATGATCTGATGATAAGTGTGTAACTACAGAAATGGGGTGGATGATCACGGCCCCATATTGTGGATACACAGCTGACATGAGGTGGATGATCACGGCCTCGTGTTATGTATGATTAGTCAATAGAAATACATGTATGGGGGCTGATTATAATGGCCCTACAGACACCAGGTGGATGATAGCAGCCTCATGGTTGAATGACTAAGCGGATGCATTGGGTAAATGATCTCAGGCCCCATAGAATAAGATACCCAAACAGCAAGGTGGAATGATCATAGATTTGTGGTCTGATATGGACAATCAATGAAACGTTTGCGGTGGATGATTTTGGGCCTAAGAAAGATGATGAACATCAGATATAAAGCAGAACGAAATGATTAGTCAGCGGATGTATGGAGTGGATTATATCTGCCTCCAACAATTCACAACTACCAAGGTGAATAATCCCTGCCTTGTGGTCAGATAAAAATTACAATGAATGTTCGTAAATAGAGACATTGCATGAAAAATTAGTCAGCAGATGCATGGAGTGTATGATCTCAGCTCCATAGAATAGGATACTTAGCCAGCAAGATGGATAATCATTTCCTCATGATCTGATGAAGGTGATAAATGAAACATTTGGGATGGATGATCTTGACCCTAAGAGAATGATGGATGTCAGTAGATATATATAGCTAACCTGTACTTCAGATATGTGTAGAGTGTCTCATCCCGTATAGTAGTATAACATTTTGGATGTATGTAGTAGGGACTAGGGATCCTAGCCCTGAAGAATTAATTATTTTACACAGACATATATATATATATATATAAATTATATGTATCCCAATTTGGCGGCCTAAAAAAGCCAAGTGAATCTGATACGATTCAGATGAACCTCTAAGGAGGTAACTGATTGCATTTCATGTACACAGTGTGATTTGTCATTCTGAGATCTAGCTTACTTACCATTGTAATCATGGCTGAATTTACCTGTACTATGTTATGTCAAAGAATATATTATTAGCTATTAATTTTTATTGCACTTGACTGTAATCTTACCAGTGATAGTTAAATAGTTATAGAAATATCAATTGATTGTGTAACAGGGTTGGCCAAAGAATCCATATTAAGAACATGCAAGTGACAACTTGCTTCAAGTTTGAGCAACATTTTTTTGTAAAAGAAACAACCATCATCTTTTTCCCTAAGTATTGGGACAGACAAACCTGAGCATACCTGGTAGACCCAGATCAGACCCTGCAGAGCATGGTGTCTGATCAGGGCTTGCTTCACTTGTCAGACATGCATTCGTCTTATGCACATTAACAACTAGCAAACTGGAATCTATACTAAAGACATACATAGATTATGACAAATTTATGGTTCTCAAATCTGTGCGACTTTACCTGCAAAGAATAAGACAACTACCCTATCTACCCCAAGTATCGGGACAGACAGGCCTGAGCAAGCATTGTAGACCCAAATCAGGGGCTGTAAAGCAGTCCCTGATCATGGTCCCCTCCACTCATCAAGCATCAAGCGTACATGCATATGAAAGATGGTTTCAGATCTGAGCAACATTTATCATGTATAAGAATAAGTGAAATACCATATTTATCCCAAGTATTAGGCCGGAGCAAACTTGTAGACCCAGATCAAACACCTATGAAAACAGCGTCTGATCAGGATCCACTCTGCTTGTCAATCATCCAGCCATCTTAAAGTACATTGACAACTAGCAAACTGTAATCCATACTAAGGACATATACATATGACTAATCATTGGTTTTTAAATTTGAGTAGCTTTAACATGTAAAAGAATACAACAACTACCGTATATACCCCAAGGATTTGGAAGATACACTGGCCTGAGCAAACATTGTAGATCCAGATGAGAGGCTGCAAAAGCAGCATCTGATCAGGGTCAGCTCTACTTGTCAAGCATTAGCCGTCTTCATGCACAGCAACATCTAGCAAGATGACTTGTTGAGTTTTTCTGGAGAAGATTTATGTTCGGCACCATTAGTATGGTGTGCTGCTTATTGAAATGTAGAATGTCATTATTATTCCAACTTGTCTCACTACATCTGGGCTTTAACATTTCTAGAAGACAGTTTTGAGTAGTGGTAAACATACCCAAGTATGACAACAGTTAAGTGTTAAGTTATACTCATGACTTGATGGAGCTCATCTTTGAGATATTTCTCCGACTGCGTCTGGATAGGAAACTTTAAATGTAATAGAATATTCATTCCATCTTAAAAAACAAACAAAACTGAGCTGAAGCACTATATACAGTACTGTGATGTACAACTACTATTAATGGTATTAATATGGTACATCCAAGAAATATCAGAACAAGTATCAGATACAGTTTTTGGGCCCCTGAGAAGTATTCCAACAACAGATTCCAGTTATCAATTTTATCTAAGACTTATATACTGTTATACTGACAGTGCATTTTATTCTGTTGTACTGTAATACAAATTCTCTTTAGTGACTCACAAATAATACCATCCAATGAGTATGTATGATCAGGAAAGTTTTGAGTTTCGTACATGCCCTACTTGGATTTCTTCAAGTGTTTAGTCCTATATCCATTCTTAATCCTGAATTATAAACACAGCTGAATTCTTTACTGAATACAGAGGCTGAGCACTTACTGTGTGCAGAGTGCATAGAATTATTTACTGAACTGTGATGTAAATTTGTAGCCTATCCCCATGGTTGCCCCCCTAGGAAAACACACCATCATTGAACCTTGACCTTCAAACAGTTTATTAGCATCTGAGAATTTCTTTAAACACTGTCATATTATAGTCTCATTCTTCATTCACAATAGAAAATCTATGATGGATATACTTTGAATGAACCTAAACATCCATATATTCCACTTTGTCAATATTGAGATTAGGTTTTCTTAACATTTAAAACTTGTGTACAGAATGCTTAGAAATATGTACTGAAGTATGGCGTACAATCTATAGCATATTTCTATAGTTTTCTCCCAGGAAAACACATAGTCAGTGAACCTTAATCTTCTATGAACAGCTTATTAGTATCTGAAAACTGCTTTAGAGCACTGTCATTTTTTAGTCCAATTCCTCATCCACAACAGAAAACCATAAATATACTGAGAATGAACTGTAAACATCCATAAATTCTGCTTTGACAAATTATATCGCAATGTAGTTGCTCTTAACATTGCAATTTCCTAGAAAAGATGATATATACAGCAGCAGATGCAAACCAGAAGTGCAATCCTAAAGAGCTCAGAAAATAAATAAGACTTAGGTTCTATATTCCATATCACCCAATCAATTCAGATGCAAGAATATATAAGAATATGATTAATAAATATGGCAATTTCATAAATAAACAAAATAAATAAATAATAATAATGAGCTCTCCAGCATTGCACTAATGTTTGCTTCTCCTTATCCAAAGAAATTAGCTGGACTGCAGCTTCTCTGTGTATTGACCACATGATTGACAGTGTGCCTTGCCTTGACCAATCAGTGAGGGTCCAGCCACCTGTGGTTTGACCTGCAAGCTTGTCTAATACACAAAGTACACAGCTGCCCATCAACAACCCAGACAATACCATATATATTATCTTATAATATTTGAACTCACTCAGTTATAAGAATAAAATAGTAAAACCTGTCTATAATGAAGCAGTATTATAGAATAAAAGTTTTGCATAAACTACAATTACAAAATTGTCATGAAAAGCCTGTCCATAACTGTCTTTATGGCTGTCTTCATGAAAACAATTTATTACATAAAACTCAGTCAGGCTTTCGAACACAACATTCCTGTGGAACTGCCTTGGTACATATGATTGATTCTTGGTTAAATGCACTGGATTGTGGTAAAATGGTAGGTGTTGTCCTTGTCAATTTCAAAAAGCTTTTGATCTAGTTGATCATCAAATTCTTTTGTCAAAACTAAAATTATATGGTATTGATACTGAATGCCTAATGTGGTTCAACTCCTATCTTACACACAGACAGCAGCAAGTCTCTGTAATGTCCTTGGTAAACAGACGTGTCTCAGTACTCAGCAGAACCATGTCTCGCCAACATGAATCGGTGTTTGATGATCAAGATGTTGCTGCTGGGTTAGCTGAAATCCATGAGAAGTTTGTCGTTGTTCCAGCGGACAAGGCATCTAACAACATTGTGTTTGTTTGCAAAACACACTATATAAACTGCTTAATGGAAGAGCTTGGTACGAGTACCATGACCGGAAACCCTACATATAATCTTACTGCTATGTCCAAGGAAGAAATTCTACAAAACTACCATTCGGTGATGCTGACATTTGGAATTTCCCTCCCAGAGGAAGATATTGACCTAATCCCAAACTGTACTGGATTCCTAACCTTCACAAGAATCCGTACAAGCAGAGATATATTGCGGGTTCAGCTAGGTGCTCAACCAAGCCTCGTTCTCAGATTCTAACACGAATACTAACCGCAGTTAAAGAAGGCCTTCAGAAGTATTGTGATACTGCATATGCCAGAAGTGGTGTTAATCAGATGTGGATCCTGAAAAATTCCAAAGAGCTCTTAGAAAACCTAAAGGCACAATCTCTTCATTCTGTCAACAGTATAAAATCTTTCGATTTCTCTACTCTTTACACTACTATTCCTCATGATAAATTGAAATCTAAATTAAAGGCGATTATCAACCAGTGTTTCTTTTACAAGAATGGTAACCGTCGATTTCAGTATGTTGTCATTGGCTACAAAGACGCGTGCTTCGTTTGGGATCACTCTGATGCGCCACAAAAGTACTCAGATGCAGATGTCATAAAAATGCTGGAATATCTAATCGACAATATTTTTGTGGAGTTCGGCGGTCGGATATTTCAGCAAACAATCAGCATACCGATGGGTACTAACTGTGCACCGTTACTTGCCGACTTGTTTTTATACTCGTATGAGGCGGAGTTTGTACAAAGTCTCCTCCAAGCAGGCAAGAAACACCTCGCACAACAATTCAATTTGACCTACAGATATATAGATGATGTATTGTCTCTGAAAAACACAAAATTTGCAGAGTATTTAGAATTCATCTATCCACGTGAACTTGAAATAAAGGAAACAACGGAGGCTGCAGCCTCCTCCTCATACTTGGATTGTTATCTCTACATTGACAATGGAAAGCTTACTACTAGGCTTTACAACAAACGGGATGACTTCAATTTTCCCATTGTTAACTTTCCATTCCTGAGCAGTAATATCCCTTCTGCACCAGCATAAGGCGTTTACGTTTCACAGTTAATCCGTTATGCCAGAGCCTGTTCAAATTATCAGGACTTCATGGAGTGTGGGAAAGTGCTCACTACAAAGTTGTTAAGCCAGGGGTATAAAAAAAAAAAAACTGGTAGCAACACTTAAGAAGTTCTATGGGAGACATCATGATCTAGTCAATCCCTACAATGTGGCAGTTTCCAGAATTGTTTCTGATGTTTTTGCCAGTGACGCGCCATAAGTAGACTTCCCAAATCCCAGACATATGCTTCTACCGATATTTCCTTCGTTCAGGCCTATGGGCATGGTGTGCGAAGCTTGCTTACCAAGTAATGCTTACTATCCGCGGACGCCTGATTACACCCTTTGTTCTGGGGTCCATGTCTGTTGGTCTGAACATTCTGATTCATCATTCATTTATGGATTTATGAGTTTGGATTACGGCTTTGGTACCATGACCGCAACTACTTTACAATAGTAAGTCCAGCTTTGAGACAGTCACTTATGGTGTTCCACAAGGCTCTATTTTAGGACCACTTTTGTTTTTGCTTTTCATTAATGATTTACCATTATACATGGGTGATGTTTCAGCTGATCTGTATGCTGATGATACTACTCTGTATGACATTCAGAATTCTCTGGAAATCATTGAACAGAATCTTCAATCTGCTCTGAATCAACTTCATCTTTGGTGTAAAAGTAATGGCATGCTACTAAACTCAAATAAAACTAAAGTTATGCTGGTCACTACTAATCAGAAATGTCAGAGATTAAATTCTGCCAGTCTTCAACATCACTACATATATGAATCTTTGAACATGACTTCTAGTAACAAAATTTTAGGTGTCTTTGTAGACAGTAATTAATGTGGTCTGACCTTGTTAAGCACATAAAAAAGAAAATCTCATCAAATATATGGTTGCTGTCAAGAATTAAGTATTATTTATCACTGGCTCACCGCATTCAATTCTATAAGTCGTATATCCAACCACCCATTGATTTCTGTAAGATTGTGTGGAGAAACACGTGCAAGTCTAATAAACTGAAACTTTTTAGGCTACAGAAACGTGCATGTAAAATCATTCTAGATTATAATGTTGACGATTCCCATTAAGCAATGAAGTCTTTAAAAATTTTGTCATTCTGTGATCGTTTGTTTCTCAGAAATGCTAAGTTCATGTTTAGAGTATATCATGATAAAACACCACCATACATTTCTGAAAATTTTATGTTAAGAAATGAAGTGAATACATCTGTTTTATTAAGATCAACTGCATCAGGATGTTTTGTCCCACCCCAACCGAGAAAGGAATGCTACAAGCAAAGTATGACATATTCAGGCTGTCTGATATGGAATAGTTTACCCAATGATGTTAAAAGTGCACAAACACCTGAGACTTTTCATAGCAGATGTATAAAATGGTTAACACAATAACTGATACAGTCAGGATGTATAAAATACACTGGAAAATGGTTTCTCTGTCCATCCATGACACTATATCTATGATATTTCATTTTATTTAATATTTGCCCCACCCCCAATGCACACTTTCACTTTATATTAATAAATCATATATATATATATATATATATATATATATATATATATATATATATATATATATATATATAATCACATAACACATTTCTCACATTTCTTTTTTTTTTGCTAGCTATGTTGTCAGCATTTTCTCACAGTGTGTGTCTGTAAATTACTTACTTAATTAACATTATCTTAGTAGTGTAGGATAATATATAACACTTGTTTTGTATGCATATGTACATTTTGTATAATATTTTGAGGGCCTCATGGAAGATTAGCTATATTATATGCTAAATGTTGTTACCCTTGTTAAATAAAGTCTTTACTTACTTACTTACTTACAATCGATAATGGCCAATGACTGGGCTGTCTCCATAGATCTGACGGATGCATATCTTCATGTTACGATACATCCCATATCCAGAAAATGCCTTCAGTTCATCTACAAACAGCAGGTCTTTCAGTTCACGTCCTTACCTTTTGAATGTTCCTAAGTCCTTGGGTCTTCACACAATTAATGAACGTGCAACCGGGGCGACAAATGGGGTGATATGTGTGGAGGTCTCGGGTTGCCCCTGGGGGTGTGTCGGATCGTCGTCATTGTTGTTGGGGTATAAGGAGGAGGGGATGCTGGCTGCCTCCTTCCCAGTCGGCTGGACTGTTCCGCTTCAGGGGAAGGTGCTGTCTGTGAGTGACTGTTGTCCAGCTGCTGTATCCTTTGCTGCTGTTGCTGCTGTAGTAGCTGTCGCTTGGGTCTTGTCGTTGCCTTTGACCTGAGCCTGATATGACGACTACTACAGTTGCTTCAGTCCCACACACACCGCTTGTGACAGAATACGGCCTTTGCAAAGTTTGGGGAATTAACTCTAGCCGTATCCTGTTACTGTTTAAATAACTTCTAACCATTTGGTACAGATGTTTCTTCGGAGGATGGCAGAATGTAATAGAATGGCCAATAGATGTGTAATTAAGTGTTATTATGTGTTAAGGTATATAGAGTACATTACTGGCAATTATAACTGGTCCACAGACCTTTATGCATAGTGGTTGTGCACTGGTTTTGTAATCTTGGGTTCCAGGTTTCAATTCCGCCCAACTGGATTTTTCTTTGCAGAGTTTTCTCCTCCTACTTTCAATATTCTCTCTGTGTGTCATTCTCTCCCTTCCACTGATTCAAGAAGGCCATTTGTCAGTTTCTGGTAAAACAAAACGTGCAAAAATACTGGTTAACTGCTCGGAGGACTAAGCCTGTCCAGGAAAAGTGTGGTTAGGTAGACTGACCGGCTCGACATGACCCCAATGGTTTGACTGGGCCGTAAAACCTGAACTCAACATCTTCAAAATCAACAGGAATAAAAGGCAGCGCATGCTTTCACTGAAATAATTGACCTGGGACTGTATAGGGCTGAAAAGTGGGGATTTGTGATGATATGCCAAGGACCATCTAATTATGTCTCCCCCCTTTAGGGTAGGGAGACATATTGTTTTTCCCCTGGGCATCTGTCTGTCTGTCACAAAATCGTGTCTGCTCTATAACTTGAATTCCGTTCAAGCTATCTTCACGAAACTTCATATAAATATCAATCAACATTAGACAACATGCAGAGCACAAGAACCATAATTCTTGCTTTTATATTTTTGAGTTATTTCCCTTGGAACTTTGTCCATCACAAAATCGTGTCCGCTCTGTAACTTGAAACCTGTTCAAGATTTCTTCAAGAAACTTCATGTAAATATCAATCAACATTAGATGACATGCAGAACGCAAGAACCATAACTCTTGCTTTTATACTTTTTGAATTATTTCCCTTGGAACTTTGTCTGTCACAAAAAGAATGTCCGATCTATAACTTGAAAACCGTTCAAGATATCTTCATGAAACTTTATATGAATATCAATCAGCATTTGACCATGTGCAAAGCACAAGAACCATAACTCTTGTTGCATTTTGTTTTTAAAATTTCTAAACTTGTAACATTTAATCATTAATGTTTTTCAGCTTGTGCAGAAGTATTTTACAAAGCTGGCTGTAAGGTGATTCTGGCAGGTAGGAATATAGAAGAACTCAAGAAAGTGCAGAGTGAATTAATGGGAACTAAACAAGATGCTAACTCAGTACTGGTATGTAAATCAGATTTAACACTTTGGATGCTGGGTAAATATTACAGTGGACAATATTGTGAACTATTTTTAGCTCACCTTGAACATGGTTGCCAGGGGGCGGGGCTTATTTTCCCTATATATCTATATAGAAAAATTTAAAAATATTGTGACCACTCACCATTTGTCATTGCCGTCATCCATCCATCCACAATTTCTTTAAACATCATGATTGGTAAAAAACATGGCTGCCATGGGGAGGCAGGGCTTATTTATCCTATTTGTAGAAAAAAATAAAAACTACTGGACAGGGCTTATTTTCCCTATAATATCTATATAGAAAACTTTAAAAATCTTCTTGTAAGAAAAAAAGGTAAGGGAAAAGTCCAGGGACTGCCACAATCACAAGCTGCAGCCCTTCCCAGACACAAAGAGGAAGAGGATACAGACAAAACCAAACAAGCGCAAGTTTAACAAATGTACAAAAAGCACTAAGATTAGCTTTCTCTTCCCCAAGCCAGGTAATTGCAATGCTAAAAGGACTGAAAAACACAAGCCAGGTAATTGCAATGCTAAAAGGACTGAAAAACACAAGTACAAAATAACACAAGGCAAGACTTAAAACAAATCACCTCGTAGAATGAACCACAAAGCAACAAAGAGTAAGACTAACACCGGTGTCAGATAATATTTTGACCAGTATAATATTTTGACCCGCGGGTCAGAAAATTGCTATAATATTTTGACCCGCCCCATAATATATTGACCCACTCCACTATCTTTCTTAAAGGAATGATAAAACACATATAGAATGGATTCATTTATTAAGTTATAGATAAACCATGGTGTTTGTCAAGGTTTTGGGTATACTGTAAATTATACCATAGTTTGGTGACCTTTCACCGTCTGACCCCAAATGAGGCGGAGCTGAGTTTGGGTCAGACAGTGAAAGGTCACCAAATTATGATATAATTTACAGTATTCCCAAAACCGAGACAATAACATGGTTTATCTGTTTTAACCAATGTATAGACTGTTTTTGTTTTTGTTTTTTTCTTACAAAGACTGTACTTTTATTTATTTAGTATATCTTTTTCTACTTTTTTACTTTTATTTCTCTTTTTTTATATTTTTATGGTAAAGTGTAACAGGCAGTCTGATGAAATGCTGTACCAATTGACCTTGTGTACTAAAAAGGATGAAACGTTGTTGTTGTTTTCAGTTAGGTCTCTTAGGTGCAGGGGGTCCCAGGGTAGGAAACCATAACAGGCACAACCCCTACACCCACGTCTGTACGTCGTCAATCGTCTGTTAAATATCGTCAGTCGTCCTTGCTGTAGTCGAACATGCCAGGAGTAGCAAAAGGAGGTAATCAGAGGCGACAGTGCAAGGTCTAGGCGGAGGCGGTGCAGGAAAGTTCTAAGTTTTAACTGTTTTCCTTTTTGGCTTCTGAACGGTGACTAGTTAGAATTCCTAACTAGGTCACCTCGCCCGGACGTTGCGTGCTTGGTGGAAAACAGTCTGTAAGTTGCAGAATTTTGACGGGCGGACGAAAGATGTGAGCTTTTAATCTCGCACGGACTGCGTGGCGAAACAGCAGTCGTACATGCACAGCTCTCGTGTGACCTAGTTTTGGTCTGGAGGTGCAGCTGTGCTGAGAATGTTTTAAGTTTTTCTGTTTTTCACTAGGCTTTAAAACGGGACTTCGTTAGAATTCCTAACTAGGTCACCTCGCCCGGACTCTGAATGCTGTGGAAAAACAGACTGTAAGTTACTGAATTTTGAGTGCAGACCCCAAAGAGTGAGCTTAAAATCGATGTAAACATTTCGCCAATACTGGCTTCAAAATGATGTTTACATCTCGCTCTGACCGGCTTAGAAAGTAGGTCAACCAGCCAATCATCGATATCGCATCATAGGTAGAGATACCAGTGTCTCCAGGTACTCCTTTCTTGTTCTCTTGTGTGTTGCTTTCGGTTGGAGATCTGAAAATTCTTGTCTAAAGCACTCCATAGGTCTGGTACGTGGTACTTAGACTCCGGCGGTTTGTAGAAGGAAACGAAGGGTTCACTTGCCGATACCACTGCGTAGGACGGATTCCTCTCAGGCTTCTGTAAGTGTTGTAGCTGGTAGATGAATAAGGTGTCGTCAGGTGTTTCTTTGTGAAGAATCTTGTTGACTCTGTATTTTTGAAGTGATGAGGATCGGTCATCGTCTTCTGTGAAACCGCAGAATGGATCGTCTTCCCCGTCTTCTTGCATCTGGCTGGGCGGAGACTTGGTTGGAGTCTTTGGTGTCCATCTTGAACCTGGAGGCGGCGTGACGTCTGGAGTTCCTGGTGGCGAAACCATCTCTATTGTTGTTGGAGACTTCGCTGGTGTCTTCGGTGGAGGTTGTACTGGTGGTGCTGGTTTCGGTGGAGGTGTTCTCGCAGGGCTGGGCTGGCGAGGCCACTTATGTTGTTTCTGTTGAGTTGGGGGCTGCCAGGTTAATTCTAACTTGACAACCCCGTTCTTCCCCTCTGACAATCTCCAGATAGGGGCGCCGTCATACGTATCTAGCAGTGTAACCACTCTAGTCGGTAGTTCATATGGCGATGTCATATTGGTTGTTGTTGACTCACGATGTGTTCACGTCGAGAGCTAAGCATCGAATGTCAGAAAAATGAATGAAAAAAAAAGGATGAAACACCCCACCTTTTTTTAATTAAACTAACTGAGGCACTACTGCTAAAATCTGATTGGTTGCAATCTTGTCAATCACAAGAAATTACATCAGCATCTTAATTTGGTCAAACTTTGTTGCAATCTGATTGGTCAGCTGTAGCTTTGGTCATTATAATATACTCCAGACAGACTGTCTGGTTTCATGTGTTTTATTCAACAAAAAATGTCATTTTTAAATAGAAAGTTGCTCAGTGCAGAAGTAAATTTGAAGTTCCTCTAATCTTTACCACTCTCTGGATAATATCAGCAGACAATATATTTGATGATACTTTCTTAGTTTTTCCAGCCAACAGAATTTGACATTTCATGCAAAGTGTCTCTAGTTGAGACAATGTACATGAAATGTCAAATCCAGTTACCTGAGAAAAAAATAAGAAAACTATTTAAAAAATGACATCTGCTGAAAATTGATGGTTAACACTCTGGGCATTTTCAGCAGACAACATATTGGTGATAGTTTATTTTTTTCCAATAAACATTTGACATTTGGAGACAGTTTGAATGAAATGTCAAATTCTGTTTTCTAGGAAAAAATACGAAAATGTTCAAATTGTCTGCTGAAACAAAATTCAACATACAACATTCTGAAATATTTTTCTTATTTTTCCCAGAAAACAAAAACCTGTTTTTTGGGGGACAATATCAACTTGTCATCGCCTGCGGAATTAGCCCAGAGAGTGAAAAAGGTTAAGGTGCACTGATGAGTTGACAGTCATTCTAAAGTACACCTGTGAGATCTATAAATAAAACCAGGAGTTAATTTTCAAATCTGAAAATTATCCCATGGTCCAGCTATGGTATAATTTTCGGTTATTGAGATTTAAACTTAGTTTTATTTACATAGAGACAATGGAACATCCATTGGTTAAAAAAAGCATAAAAAATAACGTTCTGACAGTAATACCGCCCACTTGTTTTTTGAGAGAGGGTTGGGGTGAGGGGTGTCAAAATATACCATAATATACTGACCCGCCCCTGGATTTGGACAGGCAATCATAAATGATCCCTTTAAATTATGTGAAATGATTTCTTTTAATATGTACCTACAAAAAAGAATTTTAATAAAATGACGACCTATTTGGCTTTTTAAGGGGTATGAGGGGGGTTGGGGGGGTCAAAATATTATACCCTAATATATTGACCCGCACATGACTTTGACCAGGCAATCATAATAGATTGCTAGAAGTAATGTAAAATGGTACCTGTTATCATGAAAACTTCCAAAGAAGCATTTTCATCAAATGACGTCCTATTTGACTTTTAAGGGGTAGGAAAATACTCTCTTTTTTTTTTTAGGTTTCATGGTAAAAGGAACAATTACATATTATTTCTAGCAATTTATTATGATTGCCTAGTCAAGGTCAGGGGCAGGTCAATACATTATGGTATAATATTTTGACCCCCCACCCCCAAACCCTCCCTCAAAACTTAAAGTGGACAGATTATTTTCCGAACATTATTTTTAATGCTATTTTAATAAATGAATCGATTCTACATGTGTTATATCATTCCTCAAGAAAGATAGCCGGGGGGGGTCAAAATATTATGGGGCAGGTCAAAATATTACAGTAATATATTGACCCGCGGGTCATAATATTATGACCTGCAGGTCAATTTTTAGGCGGATCAAAATAATATATGACACCGGTTCAGTAGGTCCTATGATTTGCAACTTTTTGGTAGGAGTTTCATAACATTTTTTTTTAGCTCGCCTGAATAACGTTCACGGAGAGCTATTGTACTACCCCCGGCGTCGGCGTTGGCGTCCACAAATGTTAAAGTTTTCGTTAAAGTTTTTAAGACCTCATTATTTCCTAACCTTATCACCAATTTGATTCATCTTTGGTATGATGATACATATTGGTCCAAAATTTTGCGCAGTACCATCCCCACCACTCTAGGTCATGTGAAGGTCAAGGTCACAGACTTAGAATTTTCATGTTAAAATTTTATGTCAGAGTTTTTAGGATCTCATTTATTCTACACTAAATGATGGATTTTGTTCCTATTTGGTATTATGATAGACACTGGTCAAAAGTTTTTATCAGCACCATCAGCACTCATGACCGTGACCTTGAGGTCGAGGTCACAGACTTAGAATTTAAATGTTAAAGTTTGTGTTAAAGTTTATAAGACCTCATTATTTCCTAACCTTATCACCCCGATTTGATTCGTCTTTGGTATGATGCTACATATTGGTCCAAAATTTTGCGCAGTACCATCCCCACCACCTTAGGTCAGGGTCAAGGTCACAGACTTAGAATTTTTATGTTAAAATTTTACGTCAAAGTGGATCTCATTACTACTAAACTAAACGATAGATTTAGTTCCTATTTGGTATTATGATAGATACTGGTTAAAAGTTTTCATCAGCACCATCAGTGCTCATGACCATGACCTTGAGGTCGAGGTCACAGACTTAGAATTTAAATGTTAAAGTTTTTGTTAAAGTTTTTAAGACCTCATTAAATCCTAACCTCATCACAGATTTGATTCATCTTTGGTATGATGATACATATTGGTCCAAAATTTTGCGCAGTACCATCCCCACCACCCTAGGTTAAGTCAAGGTCAAGGTCACAGACTTAGAATTTTGATGTTAAAATTTTACGTCAAAGTGGATCTCATTACTACTAAACTAAACGATAGATTTAGTTCCTATTTGGTATTATGATAGATACTGGTTAAAAGTTTTCATCAGCACCATCAGTGCTCATGACCATGACCTTGAGGTCGAGGTCACAGACTTAGAATTTAAATGTTAAAGTTTTTGTTAAAGTTTTTAAGACCTCATTAAATCCTAACCTCATCACAGATTTGATTCATCTTTGGTATGATGATACATATTGGTCCAAAATTTTGCGCAGTACCATCCCCACCACCCTAGGTTAAGTCAAGGTCAAGGTCACAGACTTAGAATTTTGATGTTAAAATTTTACGTCAAAGTTTTTTAGGATCTCATTACTTCTAAACTACATGATGGATTTAGTTCCTATTTGGTATCAAGACAGATATTGGTCAGAAGTTTTATCAGCACCATCAGCATTAATGACCATGACCTTGGGGTCGAGGTCACAGCCTTAGAATTTTAAAAATGTTAAAAATTTTCATTTAAGTTTTTAAGACATTATTTCCTAACCTTATCACTGATTTGGTTTGATGAAAATTTTGCGCAGTGCAGTCACCCCTCCCCTCCACACACACACACACACACACACACACACACACACACACACAGAGGTCATGTCAAATCAAGGTCACAGACTTAGAATTTTCCAGAAACAAAATGTGCAGTATCAGGCGAGCTATCCTGTCTGGCAACAGGTCTTGTTTTATTTATTTTATATACGACATTAGTGTGAAATAAATTATATGTTTATTGTATTATGCCTTCTTTCTTCTAATGCATTAACCTGTGTGTGAAACAAAATACCTAGCTACCGGCTATATTCAGGACATCTGCAGATATAAGTGGCATCCCTGCTGACAATGTAAGCCAGGCATCAATTAGCAAGTCATTTACCGCTTCATTGATAAATTAGTAAGAAAGCTGGGATTTCCAGGAGATCTGTCATTGTACCTAAAGGTATTAAGGTGTTGTCACGAGAAAAACGACATTACATCATCGTACGTTGTGAAAAAGAAGATTGACATCAGCAAAGTGTCAAAATGACGTCGGAACGGCACCAGAAAGCGTAGCGTGCTTCCGCCATGACTTGTTGCAGAATAAAACATGTTTTTAGCTCACCTGAGCCGAAGGCTCAAGGTGAGCTATTGTGATCACCCACCGTCCGTTGTCGTCGTCGTCCGTCTGTCTGTCCGTTCACAATCTTTAAACAACATCTCCTCCTAAACCACTGATTGGAATATGACTAAACTTCACAGGAATGATCCTTGGTTGGTCCTCTTTCAAAGTTGTTCAAATGGTTCTGGTCCATTGCATATCTAGGTCACAGGAGGTAAAAATAGATTTTTTAACTAAAAACTTAAAAAATCTTCTTGTCAGAAACCACTGGACTGATTTCAGTATAATTTTGCAAAAATGTTCCTTTGGTGACCCTCTACCAAGATTGTTCAAACCATTTGGATTCGTCAAAAAAATGGCCACCAGGGGGCGGGGCTTATTTTCCCTATATATCTATACAGAAAACTTTAAAAATATTCTTGTCAGAAACCACTGGACCGATTTCAATACCATTTTGCAGAAATGTTCCTTTGGTGATCCTCTAACAAGATTGTTCGCCATTTGGATTCGTCAAAAACATGTCCGCAAGGGGGCGGAGCTTAATTTCCCTGTATATCTATATAGAAAACTTAAAAAATCTTCTTGTCAGAAACCACTGGACCGATTTCAATATCATTTTGCAGAAATGTTCCTTTGGTGATCCTCTACCAAGATTGTTCAAGCCATTTGGATTCGTCAAAAAACATGGCCGCCAGGGGGCGGGGCTTATTTTCCCTATATATCTATATAGAAGACTTAAAAAATCTTCTTGTCAGAAACCACTGGACCGATTTCCACATAATTTTGTAGAAATGTTCCTTTGGTGATCCTCTACCAAGATTGTTCAAGCCAATTGGATTCGTCAAAAAACATGGCTGCCAGGGGGCGGGGCTTATTTTCCCTATATATCTATATGGAAAATTTAAAAAATCTTCTTGTCAGAAACCACCAGACCGATTTCAATATTATTTTGCAGAAATGTTCCTTTGGTGATCCTCTACCAAGATTGTTCAAGCCATTTGGATTCATCAAAAAACATGGCCGCCAGGGGGCAGGGCTTATTTTCCCTATATAATCTATATAGAAAACTTTAAAAATTTTCTTGTCAGAAACCACAGGACCGATTTCATTATAACATGGCAGAAGTGTTTCCTTGGTGACCCTCTACCAAGATTGTTCAAGTAATCGTGATTTGTCAAAAAACATGGCTGCTAGTGGGTGGGGCTTATTTTCCATATATATCTATATAGAAAACTGAAAAATCTTCTTGTCAGAAACCAATGGACCGATTTCAATGTAACTTGGCAGGAATGTTTCTTTGGTGACCCTCTACTAAGGTTGTTTAAGCTGTCATGATTCGTCAAAAAACATGGCCACTAGGGGGCGGGGCTTATTTTCCCTATATATCTATATAAAAAACTTTAAAAATCTTCTCGTAAGAAACTGTTAGACCGAGTTCAATGTAACTTGGCAGGAATGTTGCTTTGGTGACCCTCTACCAAGATTGTTCAAGCCTTCATGATATGTCAAAAAACATGGCCCCCAGGGGGCAGGGCTTATTTTCCATATATATCTGTATAGAAAACTTTAAAATACTTCTTGTCAAATACCTCCTGACTGATTTCAATAATGCTTTGCTGACCCTCTACCAAGAATGTTCAAGCAATCCTGAATTGTCAAAAAACATGGCTGCTAGGGGGTGGGGCTTATTTTCCCTATAGATCTAAATAGAAAACTTTAAAAATCTTCTTGTCGGAAACCACTGAACCGATTTCAATTTAACTTGGCAGGAATGTTCCTTTGGTTACCCTCTACCAAGTTTGTTCAAGCTGTCATGATTCGTCAAAAAAAAAAAAATGGCCGTTAGGGGGTAGGGCTTTATAGCGATATAAAACACTTTAAAAATCTTTTTGTCAGAAACCACTGGACTAATTTCAAAATAACTTGGCAGAAATGTTCCTTTGGTGACCTTCTTTCAAGATTAAGTCAAGTCGTCATGATGTGTTAAAAAGAAAAAACATGGCTTGGGTGGGGTGGGGGGTGAGGGCAGGGCTATAAAATTTATACATAAATCTTAGAGCAGTGAACTTGGCTGAAACTTCAACAGTAAGTATGCAAATCTGTTTGCTCAGGTGAGCGATATAGGACCATCATGGTCCTCTTGTTTGTTGTTGTTTTTTTGCATTGCCTATATAGGCGCACTGTGTTAGAATGAAGGAGATCGCACTAACATTGTAAATACAAGAAACACATTTTGCTTTAAAAAAACACACACAAAAACATATGTTTTAAACAACTTAAAATTAGCTTTAGATATCGCCACCCAGAAATAAAATTACATTAGTAATTTCTTTGATTTATTATTATTATTATTATTATTATTGTTTGGATAAGGAAACTATTTAAATTTGAATAGCATGTTTTATTAAAAGAAATTTAAATTAGTGAAGTCTGCTTATGAAGACACATTTGGCAGTTTTTAAGCAGATCTAACAAAGAAGCAGTAATCTATCAGCAGGATATGGGAATCCAGCTGCGAGCAGGTAATCGGCCGTGACAGACATATACTCTTTCATCTCGCCACATTGCTGTTCTTTTTTGGATACATACATTGTACATTGTCTAGTTAATTTTGCCTCGATTTTACCCAGAAAAGTAACTTATATAAATTAGTCAAGTCTGTTTGATTTTCCGCTGAACAATAGTAATACATATTTTATTTTATTATTACAGAAGGTTTGATACATTTCTATTTAAATCTGAAAATAACTGGCTGAGACTGCTAACAGAAGAGGCATACGCTGTACGTCTGTATATCTCTGTCATTGGAAAACAAGAAGCAGTTTCACTGACAATCTACAGTTTAGCCTATTGTATAATAAAAGTAAAAAGGATTGCCTTTGGAAACAAAGAACACACAAAATCACGAAAATCGGAGATTCGGTTTGATTGAGTCTTTTAATATGCAACATTGTAGTTATTTTTAGCTCACCTGAGCTATGCTCAGGATGAGCTATAGTGATCACTTTTCGTCTGTCATCCGTCCGTTAACATTTTCAAACAACTTCTCCTCTGAAACCCCTGAGCCATTTTTAGCTCAAATTTCCTATGGAGCCTCCTTAGGTTCGGAGAACAAAAGATTGCTAAAAGGTTGCGGTCCGTTGACCAAGATGGCCGCCATGCCCATATATGGTAAAAACCTTTAAAAATATTCTTCTCCAGAACCGAGGATGCCTTGTCACTGAATCTTTTCACAAATCATCATCGACGAGAGGTCTACCAAATTTGCTGAAATAATGATCGTACATTGACATTTGACCTTTTTATGGCTAGGTCAAGTTTGCTTCCCTGTGCATTTGTATGGGAAAAATTTTGAGAATTACAAATGACTTCTCCTCTGGAGCGTCTGGGCCAGTGTTGCTCAAATTTCATTTGGAGCCTCCCTGGGGTAGGGGAATGAAAGGCTGCTAAAATGGTTGCCGTCCATTGACCAAGATGGCCGCCATGCCCATATATGGTAAAAACCTTTAAAAATCTTCTCCAGAACTGAGGATGCCTTGTGGCTGAATCTTTGCATAAATTATCAGGGACAGGAGATCTACCAGAGTTGCTAAAATAATGGTCATACATTGACATTTGACCTTTTTAAGGCGAGGTGAAGTTTGCTTCCCTATGCATTTGTATGGGAAAAATGTTGAGAATTTCAAACGACTTCTCCTCTGCAGCCTCAGGGCCAAATTTCATTCGGAGCCTCCATGGGGCAGGGGAATGAAAGATTCTAAAATAGTTACCGTCCATTGACCAAGATGGCCGCCATGCCCATATATGGTAAAAACCTTTAAAAATCTTCTTCTCCAGAATAGAGGACGCCTTCAGGTTGAATCTTTGCACAAATCATTGGGGACGGGAGGTCTACCAAAGTTGCTAAAATGATGGTCGTACATTGTCGTTTGACCTTTTCACGGCTAGGTCAAGTTTGCTTCCGTATGCATTTGTATGGGCCCCATACATTTGTATGGAAAAACTGTTGATAATTTCAAATGACTTCTTCTCTGAAGCCTCTAGGCCAATGTTGCTCAAATTACATGTGGAGCCTCCTTGGGGCAGGAGAACGAAAGATTACTAAAATGGCTGTGGTCCATTGACCAAAATGGCTGCCATGCCCATATATGGTAAAAACCTTTAAAAATCTTCTTCTCCAGAACCAAATAAGCGCTGGGCCCTAATCTTTGCACAAATTATTGGGGACAGGAGATCTACCAAACTTGCTAAAATGATGGTCCTATGTTTACGTTTGACCATTTTACGGCAAGGTCAGACTTGCTTCCCCATGCATTTGTATGGGCCATATACATTTATATGGGAAAAATGTAGAGAATTCATATTTTGGACATCTCTATAATCCAGTTGAATTGAAACTTGATGATGAGCATTAGGGTGCCTAGTAGACACAAAATAGCTAAATGAGCCAATAGAAACACCAAGATGGCTGCCACAGCCGCCATCTTGAAAATCAGTTTTCGACATCTCTTCTCAAACTTTTGTTTGCTTTGAGCCCAAACTTGCTCTGTAGCAACAGGATTGAAACAAGCTAAAATTTTGTTGATCGGATTTCTAAGATGGCCACAATGGTACCACTCCATTGAATAAGATGGCCGCCAGAGCTACAAATAGAAAATCTTCAAACGACATCTAGTCCTTGACCAATGACCCTGGGGTGGTCGGGTGGTGCGAAGGTGTCGTGTATCTTACGTCACCGGGGCGTCCAATTGATATTGGCTTACAGTTGGGCAAGTCCTGCTATCCTTGTAGCAGGTAAGGGTAGATGGGGAATATTTTTATTTCTTCTGTTTCTTCACTTTCATTCCTGTTCCTTTCTTCCCTGTCCCTCTCTTTAATCTCTTCTACTATCTCTTCTATCACTTTTCTCCCTTTCTCTGGGAGACGACACAAAATGACCCACAAGGGTTGACGTGTCGTTAAACCCCAACACAATCAATTGACCAATGACCCAATTTCAAAATATTTGCACGGAAGTGTTCCTCCAGTGACCCTCTACCAAATTTGCTAAAATGGTTCCACTTGGCTGAACAAAATGGGGGCCAGAGCTAAAAATACAAAAACCTTTAAAAGACATCTTCTCCACGGCCTGTGGTCTGATTTCAAAGTAATTTCTCAGAAGTGTTTCTCTTATGGCGCTTTACCAAAATTGCTAAAATAGTTCCACCAGAGCTAAAAATAGAAAAAAAAAAAAAACATTAAATGACATTTCCTCCTTGGCCAGTGGCCCCATTTTTTTTTTGTTTTGTTTATATAAATTATGCATTTTTGTTCCTTATTGTATCCAAAAGAAAATGCATAGAATATGTGGAAAAAAGACCATAAATGGTCATTTTTCTAGGTAATCTATAGATTTTTGTTTAGATACAACATTTTAGGAGCCCATCTTAAAACCATGTTAAATCTGAAACTGAAATATAACAAACCATTTAATAAAGCGGTTCATGTGTGCTTTATTTGTGCAAACAGCCTAGGCTTTTTGTTGAATATTAGTTCAGAAGTATATTGAGATTAGTATATTATTTCTCTCTACTGTTGGGAACTGGTGTAACAGCTTATCCTGTCCCCCGGGGTATCTTGTCCCCAGGGACAAGATACTATGTGGTATCTTGTCCCCCTCTTGGTTATTTTGTCCTTGGGGGACAAGATACTGTAGCTGCGGTATTTTGTCCCACCTCTTATTTCCTTTATCTATATCCTTTATCTATTTGAGTTTTTGCTAATTTTTTTTTCAACTTCAGTACTCAGTGTCCTTCACCTCCTGACATTGATACACAAATCATACAAGTTCCAGTAAAACTTCTCATTTTGACAGTTGTCATCAGATGTTAACAAACTTCAGAGGTTTGATTGCATGTCTGTCTTAGGAAAATAAAGGTATAAGTATTCTGTTGCTTGACAGAAAGACCAAAAGGAAGAGATATGAAAAATTCTGAGAAGGGACATGGGCAGGGGTTTACTAGATACTACAACTGCCTCGTGTTGTCCTCATTACCACCACACAGCATTTGGTTAGGTTGCAACAATTTATAAATTCAGGTTTCATGCAGGTATAGGGATCAATTCTACTATAGTTATTCCCTTTGTAGTTCTTCAAAACTGTTTTTTTCTGTATATCTTGATTAATAATATTATGAATCTTATCATATTTTGCATATTTTGCAGGGTCAAGGGGTCAATAATGTTATAGTTATTCCCCTTTGTAATTCTCTCTCTCTCTCTCTCTCTCTCTCTCTCTCTCTCTCTCTCTCTCTCTCTCTCTCTCAACTTCGATCCAGAGAAATTCAAACATTTTCCTTTTGACTATAACGTATTTCAGAGCTTAATGATAATCTTAAAACATAACTAGAGCAAGTCGATGGCGTGCATCACATATCCTGCACCATCGCCATTGCATATTTCCCTGCACACCAAAATTCCAAATGGGTTCCTCCAGTCCTCATTCATAGGGCTATTACCTGTGACAGTTTCAAGGTTCTAGCTAAAAAAGCCTAAAGATCTCAATAGTAATGAGAATGATACAAATGATACAAATTTTATAAATATTGACACAGGTGAAGATGATGAAATTTTGAATTCTTCCATAACTGAATTGGACATACGCAAATGTATAAATGGCTTGAAAAATAAAAAAATGTTCTGCAAATGATAATATAACAAACGAGTACCTTAAGCACAGCCCAGACAAAATGATGCCAATTTACATATCCTTTTCAATCTGGTACTTGACACAGGAATTTTACCAGATGCCTGGCTCGAAGGTATCATCAGGCCCATTTACAAACATAGTGGTGACCCTCAGAAACCTGAAAATTACCGTCCCATAACAATTTTGAGCTGTTTTGGGAAACTATTCACAATCATCCTTAACTGGAGACTCGACAATTTTTTAAATTATAATAATATTTTAGAAGAGAACCAGGCTGGGTTCTGATCTGGTTATTGGACGGCCGACCATATTTTTTCTCTACATATTCTTACGGAAATACTAAAGCATAATAAAGCAAAACTATTTTGTTCATTTATAGATTTTAGTAAGCCTTTCGATAGTATATGGCGTGTAGGTTTATGGATGAAATTATTGGGTCACAATATTAATGGTAAAATATTCAGAATAATATATAACATGTATAAAGATATAAAGTCATGCGTTCAGCCTCTTTTTAAATGACCTTGAAGAATATATGCGTGGCTCTCATTGTAACGGAATAGAGTTGAATATGCCAGATAATCAAATAGATACATATCTAAAGCTCTCAGTATTTCTCTATGCTGACGATACTGTAATTTTTAGAACTGATGCTGAAAGTTTTCAAAATAATCTTGATAACTTTTACGAGTATGCACAACAATGGAAGTTGAATATAAATTATAATAAAACAAAAATCCTGATATTTGATGTTCGTAAAAAAAGAAACCTATGACTTTAAACTTGGCTATAATAATTCGAAATATGTAATGAATTCAAATATCTAGGTGTAATTTTTACAAAGCAGAGAAGTTTTTTCAAAGCAGTTAAACATAACATTGATCACGCGAAAAAAGCACTACATTTATTATACAAAAGAATACACAACCTCCACATCCCTATAGACCTACAAATTCAACTATTTGACCATACAGTAATGCCAATTTTGCTTTATGGGTGTGAGGTATGGGGTTTTACAAACACAAATATGATAGATATTGTACACAACCAGTTCCTAAGGAGTATATCTAAACTAAGGAAAAGTACACCTGTCTACATGCTGTATGCCGAGTTGGGTAGAATACCAATTGAAGTTTGTATTAAATCACGCATGATTGGTTATTGGATTTCACTTATAAATGGAAATGAAGCAAAATATTGTAGAAAATTATATGATATAATGTTAGCTGAACATAATAGAGGAAAAACATACAAATGGTTAAGCTACATCAAAAGCATATTGATATCTGTTGGAATGCCCGACCTTCTAAATCAAAACTATATAAATAACCCACAAGCTACTAAGGCCAAAATAAGTAAAACCCTTTACAATTTATTTGTACAAGAATGGCATACAAAGTTGACCCTCTCGTCGAAAGGACGTAACTACAGTTACTTCAAATCAGACTTAAGTTTTGTATCATACCTCATAACTTTATCAAAAAATTCATATATCCCAATGATAAAATTTAGGACAGAAAATTATAAATTACTGGTCGAAACTGGCCGATGGCAAAATATACCCCTGGACGAAAGAAAATGTAACCTTTGTGATAGAAATGACCTAGGTGACGACTTCCATTACATGTTTGTTTGCCCTCATTTCCGAAAAGAAAGAAGCAAATTACTAAAATCGTACTACTACACAAGGCCAAATATGATAAAGTATAAAGACTTGCTTCATTGTAACAATAAAAAAGTTTTAATTAATTTGTCAAAATTTATGAAACTTATAATGAACAAATTTTCTAACTAACAGATTTAAATAATTCAAATAAATCACAACGGATCACATGGACATGCAGACGGATGCGCGCATGTGCACTCGTATCTATGTGTGTATGCACATATGTAGTGTGTTTATGTATACTCATGTATGCGTGCATATATGTGTGTGTGGGCACGCACCTGTGTGTGCGCCTGTGTGTATGTGCATGTAAGTGTGTGTATGTATGCAGTGTGTATGTATGCATCAGTCTGTGAC